>WNGS01008748.1:44971-56687 GCA_020271785.1 Procambarus virginalis
TCCACCCACAACCGACGAGGCGACGTATCCTGAGCCGAACGACGACGCTTCACTGAGGCTGCTGATCGTCGGTACAACGACCCCAGCAAGGGGTGCTCCTGAAGAACCCGACGCGGGCGGGCCCAAAGCCGAGGCTAACGGTCACACAAAACAGCAGCCTTCACAGCATGGGCCACAGCCTACCACCACGCCCGGAGACCGGAGCAGAAGGAGCATGGCCCAGAAAGCGGAGAGCACACTCCAGCTCACAGGGGGCATCCCCACGGACGCCGAGGCAAGCGCAGCTGACGAACCACTTGGCGAGGCGACCTTCGCAGACGACAAGGGAGTCGATGCAGAGTCGGAGGGCAGGGAGGAGGATACACACCTCACCACCCCAGCATCCCCAGGCAAACGGACAATCTTGAGCAGGGGAAGCAGCACACACACACCAACAGCCGCAGCCGAGGACTGCATAGAAGCCTCCGGCTGCGGATGCACCTCCGCCGCCACCAAACGAGGAACCCCCAAAGCAGGAACTCCTGTTTCCACAGAGCATACCGGTGAAGGAGACGTACTATGTTCCGACCAACCAGGGACAGAGGAAGCACCAGCCGAACCCGCCGCAGGAACCACCCCAGGTACCTCGCCAGGACGCGAAGGCGACGAGGAAGCCCCCGCGTCTCCAAGGGGGGGGGAGTCACCCTACAAGAAAACGGAGGGAGCCTCAGCTCGAGGAGCATCACAGCCGGCCGCTACGTGGCCCTCAGCACCACACCGGAAACAAGTGCGAGTCTGGCCCTGATAAAACACTCTGAGCGAGAGGCCACGATACAGAAGACGAGACGGTACTGGCAACGTTATCTTCATACTAGCATACGAGTGCCCGTACGCAGCCCGTCAGCCGACCTGTACGCAGATGGTTGAAATGATGAAAACTGCACCACTCCATACTTCTTAAACACAACCCGCAGCTCGACCTCAAAGAACGTCACCGGTACACCATGTACACTCACGTACTGCACGGCCCCCCAGGGATCCGAGATGGCCAACAGACACAGCCGTGTCGGAAACTTGAACCGAGTGCCGGCCCATGCGCCACAAACTTCTTGTACAGCGAGCTCCTGCAGAAGGCCATCGCCACCCGCGTAGGGGAAAGCTTTTCCAGCCCTATCAAATCCTGGATATCCACTTGAAGCACATCGATGACAGCAACTTCCACAAGCGCCCAGTCCACATCCCCGAGAATTCAAGGCACACCATGTCCACCCGCCGTACGCGGGACACACCACCACCACCCCATACCACAGCCGACCCTCCGGCCAGCGGGCGCCACCACACCACAATCCACACCCGCCTCCACTCAGCACCAGGCGACAACTGGCAGGGCAAACGAGCAGTCCTGGCCCTCTGGTGGCCAGTGAGCGAATCAAATATAGTAAGTGGTACGTTACATTTTTAGGCCAAATACAATAAGTGGCATGGACGTTGATAGTCCATGAGCAGCAGGTGGGACGTTACGTTGGTTGTCCAAATACAGTAAGTGGGATCCGTTGGTAGTCCAAATAAAGTAAGTAGGATTTTATGTTGATTATTCAAATATAGTAAGTAGGTCGCTAAGTTTGTAGAGCAAATTCAGTAAAAGACGTTACGTTGGTTGTCCAAATGCAGTAAGAAAGACGTTATGTTGGTTCACAAATACATTATGTGGAAGGTTACGTTAGTAGTAAAAAAAAGTAAGTGGGCGTTACGTTAGCAGTCCATATACGTCAAGTGGACGTTACGTTGATAGTCCAAAACAGTAAGAGGGTCGTTACGTTGGTAGTCAAAATAAAGTTAGTGTAACGTCACGTTTGTAATTTAAATATTGTAAGTGGGCTGTTATGTTTGTAGTTCAAATACAGTATGTGGCACGTTACTTTGATAGACAAAATAGAGTAAGTAAGATAGTTACCTTGATTGTCTAACTACAGTAATTTGGACATTACATTGCAATTCCAAATTCACTAAGTGGGTCGTTATGTTTGTAGTTCAAATAAAGTAGCATTTCAACCCCTTTTATTGTAACACATAAAAAGACAACTTATATTGTAACCCTGCCACATTTTGTATTGTAATACTGCTGAACTTTGCATTGTAACACCTACTACCACACCTGTAATGTAACTCTTACTGACACATCTTGTATTGTAACATTACTGCAACACCTTTCAATGTACACCTTATATTTGAATACTGCAACCTTGTACTGTAATACTTACTGCCTCACGTTTTATTGAAACACTGTCACACCTTGTATTGTAATACTTTACTGCCACACAATGTATTGTAACGCTGCCATATCGGTATTGTAATACTTACCCTCACACTTTATAACTTATTTTTGTTATATTGTTATTTAATCATCTTGAACGCAACATTTATATAATAAACATAATAATTCCAGAGCCCGGCTCTGTGGTGAAGCGGTCAGCACGGCCGCCTCTAAAGTGGCAGACTCAGGTTCAACTCCTGGCGGAGCCTTTTTCTCTCCAGCTAAATTAGTAGGCATCTATTAGTCTCAAGAGACTATGGAGTTGCGCATTATCTAAATTAACACCCAGATAAATTTACTGATTACTGTTTTACATTACTTTCAATAAAATACTTGTAATATGTGTAAAAGTATATACAGCAAATTATAGCAGATAAAAAAAAACTCCATTAGACCTATATTGACATGATATTTTTTTAAGTCATTTTAAATATCATACATTGAAGCATTTCCTCTCTTTAAAAAATAAAAATAATATTATGTAAAACTGAAGTTATAGGTTACGTTGGTAGTCCAAATGCAGTAAGTGGGTCGTTACGTTTGTAGTCCAAATAACGTAACATTGCCACACCAGGTATTGTAACACCGACATACCTTGCATTGTAACACTGCCACACCTTGAATTGTAACACCTCCACACTTTCCATTGTAACACTTACTGACACACCTTATATTGTAAAAACTACTGCCTCATACGGTAATGTAACACAAACATAACTTGTATTATAACACTACCAAAATTGTTATTGTCCCATACTGTCCCACCTCAAATTGAAGCACATACTGTCACACCTTGTATTGTATCACTATCACACCTTGTATTGTAACACTGTCACACCTTGTATTGTAACACTGTCACACCTTATATTGTAACACTGTCACACCTTATATTGTAACACTGTCACGCCTTTCTTGCAACGCTTACTGCCACACCTTTTGTAACGCTACCACACCAATATTGTAACACTTATTGCATCACATCTTACTGTAACACTGTCACCCCTTGTACTGTAACACTGCAACACCTTTTATTGTAACACTGTCATTCCTTGTATTGTAATAAGTTCTGTCACACCTTGTAATGTACCACTGCCTCGCCTTTGATGTAGTGCTTACTGCCACACATTCTTTGTAACAGTGCCACTACTTGTATTGTAATACTTTCAGCCACACCTTATATTGTAACACTGCCACACGTGTTATTGTAACACTTACTGCCAAACCTTATATTGAAACACTGTCAAACCTTATATTGTAACACTTTCAAATCTTTTATCGTAAGTGGTTCAAATAGCTTCGGCTATCACTTCGTTTTGTCCGGTCATGATGGTCAAGCGGATTAAGGCGTCTTGTACATACCAGTTGCGTTGCTCCTGGCAGTATGGGTTCGAGTCACTTTTGGGGTGTGAGTTTTCAGTTGCATATAGTCCTGGGGACCATTCAGGCTTGTTCGCATTTGTGTTCCTCATGTATGCCCCAAAGAATGAGGTGATTTAAAAAAATGCTATGCCCAAGATTACCATCCGAGTGCCGGCAGGGAAGTGGTTCAAATAGCTTCGGCTATTACTTCCTTTTGTCCAGTCAAGATGGTCAAGCAGATTAAGGCGTCCTGTACATACCAGTTGCGTTGCTCCTGGCTGTATGGGTTTGAGTCAGTTCTGTGGTGTGAGTTTTTAGTTGCATATAGTCCTGGGAACCATTCAGGCTTGTTTGCATTTGTGTTCTTCACGTGTGCCCCAAAGAATGAGGTGATTTGATAAAATGCTATGCCCAAGATTACCATCCGAGTGCCGGCGGGGAAGTGGTTCAAATAGCTTCGGCTATCACTTCCTTTTGTCCGGTCGTGATGGTCAAGCGGAATAAGGCGTCCTGTACATACCAATTGTGTTGCTCCTGGCAGTATTGGTTTGAGTCACTTCTGGGTGTGAGTTTTCAGTTGCATATAGTCCTGGCGACCATTCAGGCTTGTTCGCATTTGTGTTCCTCACGTGTGCCCCAAAGAATGAGGTGATTTGATAAAATGCTATGCCCAAGATTACCATCTGAGTGCCAGCGGGGAAGTGGTTCAAATAACTTCGGCTATCACTTCCTTTTGTCCGGTCATGATGGTCAAGCGGATTAAGGCATCCTGTACATACCAGTTGCGTTGCTCCTGGCAGTATGGGTTCGAGTCACTTCTGGGGTGTGAGTTTTCAGTTGCATATTGTCCTGGGGACCATTCAGGCTTGTTCGCATTTGTGTTCCTCATGTGGGCCCCAAAGAATGAGGTGATTTGATAAAATGCTATGCACAAGATTACCATCCGAGTGCCGGCGGGGAAGTGGTTCAAATAGCTTCGGCTATTGTCAGACATCTGCAGGAGCTGAAGGAGGCATTTGAGCAGAATTCCGTGTTGCGTTTCACTTACGAGATAGAGAAGGATGGGAAACTACCCTTTCTAGATGTAACAGTCATGGAAAGGAGCGGAGGTTTCCACACTGCAGTCTACACTAAGGAAACAAACATAGGAATGTGCCTCAATGCCAACAGTGACTGACTAGACAGGTACAAGAGAAGTGTTGTTAACGCTTATGTCGACCGTGCTCTCAGCCACAGCTCAGGATGGAAGCAAGTCGATAAAGAACTCTGTAGGGTAAGGCAGATCCTAGTCAACAACGGCTTCTCCAATGGTTTCGTTGAAGACATCATAAGAAGGAAGGTGAAACACCATGCAACCTCTGAAGAGACAACTAACACAACTCCTGTACCCCCTATTAGACTATTTTACAGGAACTTCTTTTCCACAGGTCATAAAATGGAGGAAAGGGTCCTGAAAGATATTGTTAATAGAAACGTTATCCCTACAGACAAAAATCAGAAGATACAATTGACGATTTACTATAAAACCAAGAATACTGCCAACCTACTCATGAGAAACTCTCCAGACACAAAGCAGAACGCTTTGAAAGAGACCAATGTCGTCTATGCCTTCAAATGCCCACTTGGGGACTGTAAGCCTCAAAGAACTCAGTATATAGGCAAGACAACAACATCTCTTTCCAGGCAATTAACGATGCATAAGCAACAGGGCTCTATCATGGAACATATAATCTCTTCCCACAACCAGACCATCACCAGAGAACTCTTAACAAAAAACACGGAAATCATCGATAGATACAGCGATAGCAGGCGGCTTGATATCTGCGAGGCACTACACATTAAGAAGTCAACACCAGCAATCAACAGCCAATTAATGCACAATTATATTCTACCCACTTCAAGACTCCGCTCCAATATAGAAGCATCAAGAAATATGGGCCAATAGGCCCTCTGCAGTTACTCCCATTCTTCCCTTTAGCTTATACCCTGTTATTTCGTGTTCTGGCTTGTGTTAAAAGTTTGTTTTCACCTCATCCAAAACTATTGTAACATATCACCTCACCGAAATGCAGGTATAAAATGAAAGCTGTTCAAACTCTGTTTAGTGTTAGTTGTGTGTGTGTAACCTAAAATCTTTGAAAATGTAATAAGTTATTACGAAACGTGTTCTAGCATCGCGTCAGACTAGAAATAAAAATGAATTTTGGAGAACTGATTTTTCAATTTCCACCGACAGTGAAAAGAAACATAAGAAATATAGAGAAAATTCGTGTTAGAATTATTAATCTTACTTTTTCAGTCATATTTAATAATATATGCCTACAGGAAAGACTGCTACCAAAATATACTGTGACGGTAAAGTAGTGGAGTATGGTGGTCGGCAGTCTTCCACTGGCAGATGTTAAGGCCGGGACACATATAATAAAAAAAAAAGTAAAAAAAAAAAAAAGAATGACTGCGTGTTTGATAATCTGTGGTAAGGTAAGAGACATAAAACACAATAATAAATAATGCTCTTTAATAACACTAAGAAACAAATTGAAATAAAGGCAAGATTTTGGCTTAGTGGTGCACAACAACAAGTGGAAAAATAACTGAACATAAAACTGAATTACGTTAAAGGGAGGAAAAGTGACAAGTAAAATAATATTAGTGCTGGGAATATATGCGCTAGCTATAAACCTCTATTTGATCACACGAGGTGAGTCAAATTAGGTGTTCACAGCAGGAGCACAAGATATATTCTGGCTGGCAGAGCTGCAAGGGACTCCAACAATGACTGGCGAGGAATGTGATTGGCGTGGAGCGGGAGTGGTGTGTTGGTAAGCGGCCAATCAAAATGCAGGACGGCCGCAAGTCGCTAGTTTGGCTGGGAGCAGCAGTTGGCAGGTCGACCAGGTGTGCAGAAGTGGGGGAAGGAGGGAGTTGCAGGTGTGTGTGGCTGTCTTGATATATACGTTAAGCCACTATAAAACGTATCTTGCATATTGTTGAGAATGAGACGATGGGAAGATATAGCAGGCTAAATCTCTGGGAAGAGATTATTGTCACAACTCTCCCCCGAAGCCTGCGGTTCTGGCAGAGTCACGTTCACGGGAGGTAGAGTGGGAGGTGGAGCTGCCTCTACCTCATGCACTCTGGAGAGGGCGTCAGTGATGATGTTATCAGGCCTCTTGATGTAGCAGATCTTTAAATTGAAGCCTTGAAGATATAAAGCCCATCGCAACAGACGTTGGTTATTAAATTGGGCTTGATGTAGGAATCTCAGAGGGTTGTGG
Source organism: Procambarus virginalis (assembly GCA_020271785.1). Lineage (NCBI taxonomy): Eukaryota > Metazoa > Arthropoda > Malacostraca > Decapoda > Cambaridae > Procambarus > Procambarus virginalis. The sequence goes on from WNGS01008748.1 coordinate 51,902, forward strand.
TCTGAATAGATGGTAGTGGACCTAGCACCGTGCAGATATGGTGCAAAGTGTTGTAAGCTCAGGACGATGGAGAGGAGTTCCTTCTCTATAGTACTGTAGTTTTTCTGATGAGGCTTCAACTTGCAACTGTAGTAGCTGACAGGTAGAACCTCCTCGCCTCGCTGCTGCATTAAGACACTTCCGATGCAGGTACCACTGGCGTCGACATGGAGGATGAAAGGCTTCTTGATATCTTTCGCGAAGGTGGACTTGCCCAGATTGATGGTGAGGCCGGCTTTCAGGAGCTTGTAGAACAATCGTTGTAGCTGGAGCAGGTGTTCGCTCCAGGTGTTGGATGCTACCACGATGTCATCCAAATAGGCGTAGGTGTTGTCCAAGCCCTGGATGACGCGGTTGACAGCTCTCTGAAAGGTGGCTGGGGCATTGCAGAGTCCAAAGGGAAGGCGATTGTACCTGAAAAGCCCAAACGGGGTTATAAAGGCGGACAGTACCTTAGCTCGCTCCGTTAAACTCACCTGGTAGTAGCCCTTGAGTAAGTCTACCTGAGACAGGTAGCGGGCATTACCAATGGCATCCAGTATGTCGTCTATCCTGGGTATTGGGTAGGCGTCCTTTACTGCGACCTGGTTCAACTTCCTATAGTCCGTGCAAAGACGGATTTTGCCGTGTGGTTTGGGTACCAGGATGCATGGTGAGGCCCAGGGAGACTCACAGGGGGTAGCCAGTCCATGGTCCAAGAGATACTGTACCTCAGCACGCATGATTTCCGTTTTGCTAGGGCTGATTCGGTAGAACGGTTGGCGAATCGGCTGGGTGTCAGGTAGCAGTTGGATGTCGTGCCGAGTCACAGTACACTCTTGGGGATCATCTCGAAACAACTCCTGATGTTCTCTGATGAGTTTGATGAGTGAAGCACTATTATCGTCCTGAAAATGATTGTGAAGGTCAGTAAGGATTTCCGAATTAGAAAGCGCTGTCTCAGTGTCAGTGCTTTCGGAAGGAGCAGCAGGGAAGGTCTCACTGTGGCTGTATGGACCTGTAAATGAGGTGAAATTGGTTAACACAGTGGGAGGAACCCCATGGTAGGGCTTGAGTAGATTGATGTGGCACAGCTGGGTCTTCCGCCGCCTATCGGGGGTCTCGAGAACGTAGTTGAAGTTGTTCCGGCACTCCTTAACACGGTAGGGTCCTGAGAACCTGTTCTGTAAAGGAGAACCTGGGATAGGGAAATAGGCAAGAACTAAGTCTCCTGGTTTAAACTTCCTTACTTTACAGTGCTGGTCGTAACGAGTCTTCATCCTCTCCTGGGCTTTCTGTAGGTTGTTGCTAGCAAAGGAATGGACCCTCTCTAGAATGTGTCGGAGGTTTTGAAGATACTGGGGCACATTCTGATGCTCACTGAAGGTGGCATCACGTAGAGAATCCTTGAAAGCCTTGAGAGGTGTACGGCACTTACGTCCGTAGAGCATCTCATAAGGAGATACTCCTAGTGACTCGTTGGGAAGACTTCTGAAAATACACATGATGAGATCAATTTGCCTATCCCAATCCTTTGAGGTCTCATTACAAAACTTTTTAAGAGTGCCTTATGGTTTGATGACTACGCTCGAGAGAACCCTGTGAAGCAGGATGATAGGGGCTGGACAGTACCTGTTTGATGTTGAACTCCTCCAGAGTCCGTTTGAAGAGATCACTGGTGAAGTTGGTGCCACAGTCGCTCTGAATCTCCCTCGGAAATCCATACTGGGTGAAGATTTTCAGTAGATTCTTCACCACTGTAGCAGCCGTAATATTTTTCACTGGAACTGCTATCGGAAATCTGGTGGTAGGACACAGGATGGTTAAGATATAGGCGTTGCCTGCACTGGTCCGAGGCAAAGGACCAACACAGTCAATAATAAGCTTGTGGAACGGTTCCTCAGGCACCTGGATGGGTATCAGTGGTGCTCTGGGAATGGAAACGTTCGGTTTCCCGGCTAACTGACACACGTGGCATTGTTGACATACTTCTTTACATCGTTACCATACCTGGCCAGTAGTAGTCTTGTCGAATTCCATGGTAAGTCTTGTTGAACCCGTAGTGTGACAATGCGCCGTGGGCCAGGTGTAGAATCGTGGGCCGCAGGCTGGTAGGAATCACTAGTTGTTCAACGTCTGCCCAATCGTCCTCGTCCTTCAGTTTACTGGGTCTATACCTGCGATAGAGTATTTCGTTCTCCATAAAGAACCCAGGAACACTGTCGGATTGGGTTTCAGCCTGAAAGAATAATGGTGTCAAGGTAAGATCATCTCTCTGTAACTTACGGAACTCCACAGCGGTCAGGTTAGGGGGTAGTTTCGAAGGGTCCTGAGGGACAGCGGTAACAGTAGAGTCAGCTGGCTGTGGTCGTGCAGCTTGAGCACGGGTGGTCACCATAACAGGAGGAGAACCTTCATCACTCTCTTGAACCTTTGCTGGAACATGTTCAAAAATCGGGTTATCCAACACAGAGTTGCTTACCTCGGATATGTCCTTGACGATCAGGTTGTTTGGTTGTTGGTCTTCTGCCAAGTCGTTGCCCAGGAGAAGTTGCACTCCAGGCATGGGAAAAGGCTTTTCCCTGACGGCGACTTGGACTTCACCGGTCACGAAGGGACAATCTAGGTAAACTCTGGCAAGGGGATAAGGAGTTGTAGCAGTAAGGTCAGTGATGAATACAGTCTCTCCTGTGTAGGCGACGTTGGGCACAGCTGATTTCAAGACGATCGATTGTAGAGCCGCTGTGTCCCGCAGGATCTTAAGTCCAAAACGTCCCTCTGAATCTGAACCGTGGGTAGAGATAGTTCCTGGATATAGATGCTTGCTAAAGAGAGAGAGATCATTAGCATGAACACCAACATTCATTACAGGCTTACCGGACTTAGGGTGAGTAGGTTTAGACTTAGGAGGTTCGATGTTACCTTTAGATTGGGACTTACCACATTTGTCAATGGTGTGTCCATATAGTCGACAATACCTGCAGTACAGTTGAGAGGTACCTTGATCTGGGCTCGCTTTCTCGTAACTGTACCAAGACTTCTTGCTGGTAGGTTCTGGTGTCAGCCGGTGGATGAGGCTGTAAGTGTCAGCTGACTTCGCGCACTTCACCAAATCCGTCTCTTCTTTGTCTGCTAAGTATAGGCGGACAGGAGGAGGTACACGTCTCAAAAATTCTTCAACCAGTATGAGGTTGACAAGCTCTGAAAAAGTAGAGACATGTGCTGCCTCCAGCCATTTCATGAAATATCTTCGTTTGGTGTTAGCAAATTCTAAGAAGGTGGTGGTACTTGCCTTGACGTAGTCACGAAACTTTCGTCGATAGCTTTCGGTGGAGAGAAGGTAGGCGTCCAACACAGCTTGCTTCAGGGTGGTGTAGTCGTTTTCTGATGCCAAAGTGCTGAGTGTGACTGCTGCTCTACCTGTTAAATGTACTCGGAGAAGGGTAGCCCATTGGTCGTCAGGCCAATTAAGTTGATCAGCAAGGGTCTCAAAAGTGGTGAAAACACATCAACCTCCGTTTCTATGAACGGGGGCATTAACTTACTTGCATGGGAGACATTGAAACTGGGAGGAAGACTAGCTGCCGCTTGTTGGAGTTGAGCTTGGTGTGCAGCGTCCCTCGCGAGTTCTCGGTCACGACAGTTTAGAGCTGTTTCTGCCTGTCGTTTGTCGTGTTCATGTTGTATCTCGAGTCGCTGTTTGTATAAGGCCAACTCACGTTCTTGCTGTCCTTTGTGGAGTAGGGCCTCCCTTTCACTTTCTTCTCTCTTCAGTGCGGCCTCTCGCTCCTTGAGGCGGATTTCTCTTTCTTGTTCTTCCCTTCTGAGGGCAGCTTCACTTCTTGTTCTTCCCTTCTGAGGGCAGCTTCACGTTCTTGTTCTTCCCTTCTGATGGCAGCTTCACGTTCTCTGATTACAGCTGCTTCCTTTTGTTGCTCCCGCTCGATCTTAGCAAGTTCTAACTTGAGTTTTATTGCTGTCAAGTCATGTTTATCTGAAATAGTGTATTGTTCATGAGTATCAGAATCTATCTTCCCTTCATCCAAAAGATGATCTAAAATTATATTATTTACGGTATATTTGTTGGCGCCAGGTGGAACTTCCAATTGATACTCGTGTGCAAGAGTTATCAATTCGACCCTTCTAGCGTGACGCAATTTCTCTATTTCACCTTCTGGATTTGCCTTGAAAGCTTGTAGGCGAAACATTGTGAAAATATAGCAAAATAAAGGAGACACGAATATACAGTGAGAATATGGTGAATGTCAGAAACAGGAAACGTGGCAACTGATACCTATCCTGTGGGGAATTATTAATAATTAAAGTTAATTCAAGATGGTAAATGAATAAGGTCGCAGGAAATCTTGTACCTGGTACTCACTGTGGGAGGATAAAGGCAAGAAAATCCTACTAATTAGTGGAAACTGAGTTTTAAAAGACAAGTGAAACACTAAATGGTTTCAAAATAAATGAGGTAGTCCAAAAAAATGTAGTCATACCTTGCCAAGTCACTATAGAACATAAGCAAAGGTACCCACTGAAATTGAATATGGTATTACAGAATTAGCGAACTTTGTGCTCAAAAGAAAAACGCCAATTCCCTACCTTGGGTAAATACCATCAGTCTGACCGACGAGTAGGGGTGCGAGTGTCAACTGGTGACGAGAACTATCGGCGAGGTCCCAATTCGCCAATAATAGTTCGTGCTAGAGGATCTAAAGCCCTCTTTTTCCTCCTAGAGTCGGAATTGCAGGACTTGGTGCTATTG
>WNGS01008750.1:0-14655 GCA_020271785.1 Procambarus virginalis
CTAGGTGTGTCTCCCAGTGTTCGCGAGCTGATATCTTTCTAGCCTCGGGAGTTAACGAGATTTGGTAGTATCCCTGAGCAGGTCGACCTTGGACACATATCTGGCACTACACACCTGATCGATGCAATCACTCACCCTGGGCATGGGGTGGAATCTGCCACAGTGATGGAGTTCACCTTCCTGTAGTCCGAACAAAAGCGGTATGTACCGTCGCTTTTCTTAACTAGCAAACACGGGGAATTCCACTAACTGTTTCTTGGCTCGTCAAGGTCGTTCTCAAAAAGGTACTCCACCTCCTTCCTCATCAATTCCGCTTCTCAGGGCTGACCTTATAACACTCTGTTTGATGGGCCTGGCGTCCCTCACCTCTACCTCGTGCATTACATTCTTGTGGCGTCGGGGCACGTCAGTAAAAAGAGAGGCATTCTCTCTCAACAAGTCCGTCAGGTCCGCTCTCTGTCTTCCTTCCAGGTGTTGAAGCTTGTCTTCGATATTCTCCAAACTCTCCGCATTGGAGAGATGGGTGCCGTCCGCCCTGGACCATTTTCCTTCCTCTGCAGGAATTTCCTGATTCGCCTGCATGCACAAGACTACTTTCTGCTGGGGTTCTCGTGGCATTGTTCCGTCCTGCACGGCGGCTCCTCCTTCCTCAAGGAAGAAAGGCTTCAGACGGTCAAAATGACACACCTGTGTCTTGCGGGGTCTGTCCGGCTTACTGACTTCATAGTTTACTGGACCCAACCATCGTAGCACCTTATACGGTCCCTCAAATAGTGATTCGGTCACACAGCTCTTCCCTGGTAGCAACACCATAACCTGGGACCCAACCTGGAACTCTCTTGGCGTAGCTTTCTTGTCATACCACTCTGACATCTTACGCTGCGCCTCCTTCAAATGTTTTCCTGCTAGTTCCTTTGCCAAAGCGAGACGCTCCTTAAACTTCTGTAAATATTCGTTGACCGTTCCCACGGTCACTCCTGGTGCCCATTGCTCTCTCAGCATGGACAGAGGACTCCGTACCTCATGTCCATATACCAGCTGGAACGGTGAGAAACCCAACGACTCCACTACAGCATTCTGTATGGCAAACAATGTAGTGTACACTGCCTCATCCCACTCGGCTCCTTGTTCTGCACAGAACACTCTCAGAATGGTTTTCAGTGTGGAGTGAAACCTTTCAATCGCCCCCTTTCGACTGCAGTCGGTAGGGCGACGACCGAATCTGAGTTACTCCCCAATTCGACACGGTCTGTCTAAACCACATGGACTGGAATACGCTCCCACAGTCCGTCTGGATTGCCCTGGGCATTCCCACCCAAGAGAAAAATCGCTGCAACTGCCCGGCTACACCTTTTGACGTCAAACGTCGCATCGGAACTGCTTCCAGGAACCTTGTCGCCGCACACATGATTGTCATCAGGTAGGTATTTCCCCTTCTTGTCCGTGGCAACGGTCCTACCCCGTCGACCAACAGACGCTCAAACGCAGGCCCAAATGCAGGAACAGGGACTAATGGGGCCTTCGGTATCGCGGGTACATTCTTCCTGCCCTCTGGCAAGGTAAGCAAGTCTTACAGTGACGCCTCACTTCGGCGTCCATACCCGGCCAGTTGAAATGGTCCCTGATCTTGCATAAAGTCTTGGTCACCCCCAGGTGACCTGCAGAGTCCACAGACTGCGACAGATCCAGCACTGCTGCTCTGCACTGGGCCGGCAACACTACCTGGCTCACCGGTGAGGCTCGCGATGCCTACAATATGCTCGACCTGAAGGAGTGTACCAACTATGATGCTGTGAAGAGGTCCGTGCTCCACTCTTTCAAGTTAACGCCGGAATGTTACAGGAAAAGATTCAGGGAATGTACCTGTTCGCCAGGAAAATCGTATGCAGAGACGGCGAGGGACATGGAGAGAAAGTTCCTGAAGTGGCTGGAATCCGAAGGAGCGAAGTCAGCTGAAGATGTCAAGAGGCTGATGGTCATGGAGAAGTTTATGTCCGTGCTCTCTCCTGAGATCCGGGTTAGAGTAAAGGAGGCAGACATAAAGGACCTGAGGGCCGCGGCCGATAGAGCTGACATGCTTGAGGAAGCCTTGCGACCACGCCGAGAGGGACAGCATCGACCGCCAGTATACTCCGGATATGTGAGAAGTTATAGAACAACGGACGGATGGAGGACAGGAGCGAGTTCTCCCAAGTCCCACCTCTCGAGTGGAGACGGTAGAGGCTCAAAGAGTGCAGTGGAGCCGGTAAAGAAGTCCCTAGCTGAGAGCTCTGGAGCTGTTGCTGCGACGAAGGAGTCGACGGATGGCGCGAGGAAGATCCGCAGAAGAAGAATGATCCGCTGCCACAACTGCGGAGTATTCCGACACGTCGCGCGGGAATGCCGACGCCCTAAGCAGTGGGGGAACGTTGTTTTCGTGAGGGTCAAAGTCCAAATGGCCGAGAGGATGCGGGATGGACCCGTACGGAGTGGGGAGAAAAGAGTTCACCCATTCGTGTGTGAGGGGATCGTAAGGATGGGGGACGCAGACCCCATTCCTGTGAAGATATTGAGAGACACCGGGGCTGATTTTTCCCTGGTGAGTAGGACCCTGTTCCCCGAGGGTTACGAGAGTACCAGTGTGGGGGGTGGCAGTTGTGACCACTGTGGGAAGCCCAGTGAGGATGCCCCTGCACGAGGTGACTCTAGATTCTGATTATGGCTGCCAGACCATAGTGGTAGGGGTCTGAGCATCAGTGCCCAAGATGGAGGCACACGTCATCCTTGGAAATGTGGAGGTTGTGTTCTCCCTAACCTCGTGAAGGGCGAGGAGTGCTTGGAGCACTATATCGAGAATGGCGGAGTGTTAGACGCCTGTGGGGACGAAAGGGGAGTTGCCGCGGTGGCGTTCCCTGTGTGTGCTGTGATCCCGAGGCGGTGCGACGGAAACGGAGGGAGTGGACCTGATGGGGCTGAGGAGGAAACGTCCGACAGCCTGGGAGTCGATCACCTCTTCGTGGGACCCGGAGAACGAGTTGAGGGCGGAGGCAGCCCGGATGGTGAGTTACAGGTGACCCTCGCCAGTTCTCTTGGAGTGGACCGCATTCGTCTTGAAGAGTTGCAGCAGATAGAGTTCCCCGAATTGATTCATGAGGCCAAAGGAGGACGTGTTGGTCCCGAGAGGGCCACTCACTTTTATATACACGATGGAATGCTGATGAGACAGTAGAGACCTGTGAGGATGGAGGCCGGAGAAGAATCTCTAGGTACGAGGCACCAGGTAGTGTTGCCAGCCCAGTGCAGAGCGGCAGTGTTGGATCTGTCGCACTCTGTGGACTCTGCAGGTCACCTGGGGGTGACCAAGACATTGCGTAAGATCAGGGACCATTTCTACTGGCCAGGTATGGACGCCGATGTAAATCGTTATTGTAAGATTTGCTTACCTTGCCAGAGGGCAGGGAAGAGCCATCCCGCGATACCAAAGGCCCAGTTAGTCCCTGTTCCCGCTTTTAGGCCTGCATTTGAGCGTCTGTTGGTCGACGGGTCGACCAACAGACTCTCGTTGCCAAGGACGGGTCGACCAACAGACTCTCGTCCGTTGCCAAGGACGAAACGAGGGAATACCTACCTGATGAAGATCATGTGTGCATCGACAAGATTTCCGGAAGCTGTCCCGATGCGGCGTTTGACGTCGAAAAGTGTAGCCGGGCAGCTACAGCGATTTTTCTCTTCGGTGGGAATGCCCAGGGAAATTCAGACGGACTGTGGAAGTATATTCCAGTCCAAATGGTTCAGACAGACCGTGACAAGTTGGGGAGTGACTGAGATTCGGTCATCGCCCTACCGACCGCAGTCGCAAGGGGCGATCGAAAGATTTCACTCCACCCTGAAGACCGTTCTGAGAGTGTTCTGTGCAGAGCGAGGAGCTGAGTGGGATGAGGCAGTGTACCCTGCGTTGTTTGCCATACGTAACGCAGCGGTAAAATCGTTAGGTTTCTCACCGTTCCAGCTGGTGTATGGACATGAGGTACAATTGAGGATTGAATGAAGACCCGCAGGGCTACAGTGAGTAACAGTTATCGCTAATACTACTGGATGGTGTCTGTGAGATTTTTTTCTATGCCTACCTCCCATAGGAGGTTGACTACAAGTTTAAAGGCTGCTCTTGGCAGTTAAGCATGAGTCCAATAGAAAAGGAGAAGCGGGAGCAAACCGCCAGGCTTCCACCACTAGGGGTGAAAACCTGTCCACATAGGCCGCTGGTTCCTCCTAGTTAAACATGACGTTAAAACCAAAAAAGGGTAACCGATGAGTTCTCACAATCAAATTTTATATTTGATGTGGCGCTATGAATTGGAATTCGAATTCCCAAGAGCACAGCCGTCATATCAAAAGATTACAGAAACAATAATAAGGTGCAGAACAGGGGTGTGGCACAGGATAGTTGAAGGTTGACAACAAAGACCGTTTTCTACAAAATAAACAATTTATTAATAACAAGAGACTAGACTACTACATTATCGAGTTTACATTTACGTTAATGTCCATCCAGTGGCACTATAACCAACAGCTAACTAGCAACCCTTGCTGTGTGGCTGCATACTGAACTAACCTGAACACAGGTGTGCCCACTGACGACGCAATATTGCAAATCAAAAAAAATATCACAGACTAAGTTACACCACAGCGAGTGATTTATTACGTTAATGTCCATCCAGTGGCATTTGCAACATAGCTATTCAACAGCCCCTCGAGAAATGACAGCAGGCTCCATCCTGCTGACACTTCGGGCTGACAACATGAACTAACTGAACAAATGAAGGATATCCACTGATGACACAAGCAAGCAATCAATAGTGACACGGCTTCACGGTGTACAGCTACTCTAATCACGAGCTTAAGGTCCTCCTTACAAACAGGAGTGACCACCGTAACTAGACAGGTAGTCTAACAGTGACTCCCCCTATCACAACTAAAGTGAACAAAGTCAGGCAAGTCGGGATTCTGGGACACAGCTCCACACATCCCAAGTTACATTACTCTCGCCACCAGACGATAATCTAAAAGCAATTGCCTTAATCAATTACAACATTGATTATGTGATTAATGATGGAAATTGACTGATCGCAGCAGTCAGCAACAAAGTATTACTGTAATCACAAACAATTGTCTCTTGCTAGACAACAACATGATGGTACTCTACGTTAACACAAGTCATCTTGTCTCTCAACACAAGTCATCTAGTTACAATAACTCAAACCCTTACATTACATCACACTTGACTCCTTGCAAGTATTCAGTGAGTAATTCTTAATTAAGGTCAAACAGACCACTAATTACATCCCAATTGAGTTACTTTAACTAAGCTTACCCCAAGTGGGTGGCTTCTCAACAGTCTGTGTCATTAATTACTTTAATATGAGTGTTAATTACCCTAATTAACCTCGAGCAATTAATTAACTGTCACCAGGACCGATAATTAATCATACATAAATACGTCTCACTCCGCCCTGCCTAAGCAGGTCTCATCAAACACTGTGAATTCACGGAAGAGGAGTTAATTACTAATTAACAATGAGTGCATCTTAATCCACTGTCACCAGACAGAATATGATTAATTATAACGAATTATGCTAACTCCATGACCTCGCTTTACCGAGTCATCTGAGTCCTCAAGACTCCAGACGTTAATTACTCCACTAATTATCATGAGCCACTAATTGCCTTAACCCCAAAGGTAATTAGTCTCGAGCAACTGACGTTAACACTATCACTGACAGACTCTGACAGATCCTCTCCCACTACGTGAATTCATGATGAGAATGCTAATTACATAATTAGCTAGAGTGGTCAATTAGTTGTCACACGGACAATTAATTGCACCGGAAACGTATTCCAACAAGCTCAAGATCAACACTGTTCTCCCATAACAGCCCTCACTCATTCAACAATAAATGTGTACCCCCTTATCCAGTTAATTACCCGTAATTAACTCACTGAATCCTTAAGTCCTCAACACAACTTAAAGACACAAAGTAACCCAAATGTTACATAGGTCACACTTATAATGGCATGCATAACAACATAAATGCACCGCCAACATACGGTTGCGGCTACTGCAACTCGTTAATTATTTTACCCACACAGTAATGTACACACGGTTTTGCAACACTTCAAGGTATACCAATATTACTGCCCCTCTAATCTTGCAAACGTTGCAAAAGATCGATCGATCCCGGTTGCTTCAGCAAGACAATTTACGTTAATATAAGACACCGTCGCTATACGCGGACAGCTGGCGCTAATTCTCCCATAATTAGGCAAATTAACTAATTGCTCGCTCTCATCAAGTACTGAGAATTTCCCTGAATACTCAAAGGGTCCCCTTAAATCCTCAACACAGTTCGTAGGACAGTAATATAGTATACCTGATAACACTGCACAAACCTGCAACATAATGATGCCGTCAGCATGCCCCACATGCTAATGACATCATTAGGCAATCAGTCAGCAATTACAACTACTGACTCACCACACAACACAGTACAACAACATGCAAATCAACACATAGAAATGCCTTATATAAACAATGCAAATTAATCACCAGGACAATATACAGACCTCAGGATATCCACTAATAACCCTGCCCCACGGGCCTGCTTAACTCTACACTGGCATAATTACACACGCGGTACCATGGCACTAACCAAGGCTGAACTATTATACAGAATCGACAGACTGGATTATTTATATGATGATTCTCTCCACTGACTGGTCCCATACTCAAGTCAGTCTACACACAACAATATATCTACAGAAATATATATATAACTACATGAGGTACTGTGGACAATCTCCTTCCAGGTACTGCCCCTCAGTCACCTGGGCGTGCACAGACAGGTGTCTCTCAGCTGCTTCCCTAGCCTGGCCTGGCTATGGGACAACACAACTTTACCAATATTTCCACTAATACTGAGACACTGTTACACTCTGTTCATAGTACTCACATTTTCCTCTCATTTTTCTCCTTTCCCAGGTCACTACCACCTGGCTGTCAACACTTAGCTTGCTCCTCGTGCGTCGACAAGATGTGGCCCTAGGCTGTCCTGGGAAAGTGGCCAATGGGGTGGCCAAAGGTGATGGCCAAAGCATGTGGCCACCGCGTGGCCCTCAGGAGTGTAGCCACGGGTGGCGCGTGACGTCACAGCACCCCATCCAGGCTGCTGGCGCGCGGGGAGGGATGGCCTCGCCGGGCGGCGGGTGGCCGCGGGCAGCCTGGGGGCGGCGCGCGCGTGGACTGGGGGTGGCCGCGTGGCATACACACATGTGGATGGGGAATCACCACAACCCCAACAAACTAGAGCATGACTCGCTCTTACACTGGGGTGACACGGGTGACATTGGTCGGCGTCACCACCACATGACGCCGTCGGGCGGAATTCAAAGTCCAACAGGGGCCTGTAATATCACCTTAATTACACTGGTAGGCCCCTGCCCATTATTCCACCCAATTGTCCATGAACATACAGGATAAATGAGCCACCTGTTACCCCATGAAGCTCTGCCAGCTGCCCCATGGGTGATCACTGTCTCTGAGGCTTTTCCACTGTCCTGTATTTATCAGTCCCAGTTTCACGCGAATTTGGGCTTTGGCACGACCCTGATGGCAGGAGTGCCAAGCTCGAGGTTTAGTCCGAATCACACTATGATTAAAACCTCCACCACGTCACTCCTTACCCTCTTGCTGCCCAATTCAAACTAACTTCTCTAGGCGGGTAGGGAGACTCACATCCCCATATCTCCCCCCTACCTTGTCTTGACCAATCAGCAGGAAGCCGGCATGACTCCATGGTGCCGCTTCCAATAACAGTCCTTGGCGCCAAAACTCGGCATAGAAGCTGAAGTGCCTAAACCAATCACAGACGCCCCTCGCCCGGTGGTGCGACGTGACGTCACAAGGAGGTGTAGGCCTGGAGACAGTGGCTGATGTCTCACTTGGTGGGAGGGGGAGGCAACGTTCCCCCACTGTCCCCCCTCCACCTGTAACGGTTTCTGAGTCATACCTCCTCACACCACCACTCCCAAATCTCTCCCTATTTCACAGAACAGGAAAAATTTCTGTAACTCTCTCTACAGAGCAATCACAGACCTCTAATTAGTTTTGACTGACAGTCCTTAACATAAGCTTTCATTTGACACCCCACAAGTATATGTAAATTTGAAAGCTTCAGTTTCTAGAGTCCCTAGAGCGACTAGCCTAATCTAGAAACTTAGGAAAACTAGCTGAGGGGATTCTACATCCCCTCACAGTGTCTGTGTAGAGAGAGAGACAGCCCGACGTTGGCGACCGTTGATAGAATATCTGGTACAATGTTACTTGCCCTGCGCACACACGACATGTATATATATATATACATATATATATATATATATATATATATATATATATATATATATATATATATATCAACTATAGAACACTTTCCCACCAGGAGACTCGAACCCTAGCCAGCACAGAAGCCTTCCAGCCACCAGCATGACAGGTAACGCGTTAACTCACTACACCACACTCAGACCCTTAAAAGAAATGGTAATTTTGGGGCATTTCAACACTCCAAATATCACCACTTCCCAAGAGAACCAGAGCTAGTGAGGGGTCAAATTTTCGTTTTTTTATCAAGTCCCTGTTGAATATGGGAATACACTGTGTCTATGCTTCATGCCCAACTCGCCTAAACACGCGAGAGTAGTTATTCAACTATAGAACACTTTCCCACCAGGAGACTCGAACCCTAGCCAGCACAGAAGCCTTCCAGCCACCAGCATGACAGGTAACGCGTTAACCCACTACACCACACTCAGACCCTTAAAAGAAATGGTAATTTTGGGGCATTTCAACACTCCAAATATCACCACTTCCCAAGAGCACCAGAGCTAGTGAGGGGTCAAATTTACGTTTTTTCATCAAGTCCCTGTTGAATATGGGAATACACTGTGTCTATGCTTCATGCCCAACTCGCCTAAACACGCGAGAGTAGTTGATACCTGGTTGATACCTGGTTGATGGGGTTCTGGGAGTTCTTCTACTCCCCAAGCCCGGCCCGAGGCCAGGCTTGACTTGTGAGAGTTTGTTCCACTAGGCTGTTGCTTGGAGCGACCCGCAGGCCCACATACCCACCACAGCCCGGCTGGTCCGGAACTCCTTGGAGGAATAAATCTAGTTTCCTCTTGAAGACGTCCACGGTTGTTCCGGCAATATTTCTTATGCTTGCTGGGAGGACGTTGAACAACCGCGGACCTCTGATGTTTATACAGTGTTCTCTGATTGTGCCTATGGCACCCCTGCTCTTCACTGGTTCTATTCTGCACTGGTTCTATTCTATAGTTATTCAACTATAGAACACTTTCCCACCAGGAGACTCGAACCCTAGCCAGCACAGAAGCCTTCCAGCCACCAGCATGACAGGTAACGCGTTAACCCCACTACACCACACTCAGACCCTTAAAAGAAATGGTAATTTTGGGGCATTTCAACACTCCAAATATCACCACTTCCCAAGAGCACCAGAGCTAGTGAGGGGTCAAATTTACGTTTTTTCATCAAGTCCCTGTTGAATATGGGAATACACTGTGTCTATGCTTCATGCCCAACTCGCCTAAACACGCGAGAGTAGTTGATACCTGGTTGATACCTGGTTGATGGGGTTCTGGGAGTTCTTCTACTCCCCAAGCCCGGCCCGAGGCCAGGCTTGACTTGTGAGAGTTTGTTCCACTAGGCTGTTGCTTGGAGCGACCCGCAGGCCCACATACCCACCACAGCCCGGCTGGTCCGGAACTCCTTGGAGGAATAAATCTAGTTTCCTCTTGAAGACGTCCACGGTTGTTCCGGCAATATTTCTTATGCTTGCTGGGAGGACGTTGAACAACCGCGGACCTCTGATGTTTATACAGTGTTCTCTGATTGTGCCTATGGCACCCTGCTCTTCACTTGTTCTATTCTGCACTGGTTTCTATTCTATAGTTATTCAACTATAGAACACTTTCCCACCAGTGAGACTCGAACCCTACCCACACAGAAAGCCTCCACACCGTCATGACAGGTAATCAGCGTTGAACCCACTACCACCACACTCAGAACCTCTTAAAAGAATGTAATTTGGGGCATTTTCAACACTCCCAAATATCACCACCCCAAGAGCAACCAGAGCTAGGAGGGGTCAAATTTACTTTTATTATCAAGTCCCTGTTGAATAATGGTAACTACACGTGTCTATGCTTTCATGCCCAACCTCGCCTAACCGCGAGTTGAGTTAGTTATTCAACTATAAACACCTTTTCCCACCGAGACTCCGAACCCTAGCCAGCACAGAAGCCTTCCAGCCACCCAGCCATGCATGACTGTTAACCAGTGTAAGAACCCACTCACCACACTCAGCCCTTAAAAGAAATGGTGTTTTGGGGCATTTCAACACTCTCAATATCACCACTTCCCAAGCGCACCAGAGCTAGTGGATGGGGTCAATTTACCGTTTTTCATCAAGTCCCTGTTGAATATGGGAATACACTGTGTCTATGCCTTATGCCCATACTCGCCTAAACACGCGAGAGTATGTTATTCAACATAGAACACTTTCCCCAGGGACTCACCCTAGCCAGCAAAGAAGACCTCCAGCCACCAGCATGACAGGTAAGCGTTAACCCACTACACCACAACTCAACCCTTAAAAAAATGGTTAATTCTGGGGCATTTCAACACTCCCAAATATCACCCTTCCCAAGAGCACCAAGGCTACGTGAGGGGTCAAATTTACGTATTTTTACTCCAGAGTTCCCCGTGATATGGGAATATACACTGTGTCTATGCTTCATGCCCAACCCCGCCTAAACACCGCGAGAGTAGTTATTCAAACTATAGAACACTTTCCCACCAGGAGACTCGAACCCTAGCCAGCACAGAAGCATAGACACAGGTATTCCCATATTCAACAGGGACTTTGATGAAAAAACGTAAATTTGACTCCCTCAATAGCTCTATGCTCTTGGGAAGTGGTGATCTTTGGAGTGTTGAAATGCCCCAAAATTACCATTTCTTTTAAGGGTCTGAGTGTGGTGTAGTGGGTTAACGCGTTACCTGTTCATGCTGGTGGCTGGAAGGCTTCTGTGCTGGCTAGGGTTCGAGTCTCCTGGTGGGAAAGTGTTCTATAGTTGAATAACTACTCTCGCGTGTTTAGGCGAGTTGGAACATATATATATATATATATGACAATGTCAGACCACTGAGGAAAAATGAAACAGGAATTTCTTAAGTACTTTCGTATATTAATAAATCTTCAGAAGGAGTGATTTTACAAATCGAGTACTGGACATAAATAGGCTGGAGGAGAGAATGGTGGGAGTGAGGTGAGGTATACAGTACGTGGACACTGCAGACGGGCCTATTGGCCCATCTGATGCAGCCCATTGGCCCAACTGATGCAGCAACACACAACAGACCAACAACTAGGTAAATATAGCATAAAATAGTAAATGTATATACAGTGAATTAGTGAGGAAAATGTGTTTCCAATGATCCTACTTAAATCGCCCTTTAATTGATCTATTAAAATGGATCTAAGTTATATAGACCACTGCTAATGTTCAAATACTTTCCTTTGTGATCTGTATCAAAGCAGATTCAATTGTTTCTGTTAAAGGTGCTTTTACAATTTGTTTATTGAAGAAGCCATCTCCCAATCAAATTGGTGAGCATCTTCTGACAAATGAACAAACAAAGAATTAGACCATTGGCCATGTCTTACAGAGTATTTATTTTGCGATTTCTATACATTTCAAATGTTTAGATGTTTTGCCCAACATAGAACTTATTACAGTCTTTACAAGGTATTTTATAATGACACAATTATCACTACGAGGGCTGTTCCTAACTAATAGCTTACCAACAGTGTTTTCGTAGCCTAAACATTACATGTATTGTTCAATGATTTCGGTGTTGTAACAGAAATCATTGATAGATACAGGCACAGCAGGCGGCATGACATCTGCGAGACTACACATCAAGAAGTCAACACCAGCAATCAACAGCCAAGTTAACGCACACTATATTCTACCCACTTCAAGACTCCGCTCCCATATAGAAACATCAAGAAATATGGGCCAATATGCCTTCTGCAGTTCTATTTTACCCACCTCTCTAAATATATACCCTCGTTTGTTCCATGTGTTTGTGAAAGTTTGTTTTTTCACCCACTATGTATTACATCACCTCACCCAATGCAGGTATAAGAGCCAATGTTGTTTCAAGCATAAGTTTGTTGTAGTAAACTAAAGTCTTTGAAAATGTAATGAAGTTTTACTGAAACGCGCTCAAGTGTCGCGTCGACTAGAAATAAAAAATGAATTTGGAGAATTGATTTTTCATTTACCGTCACCAGTAAAAAGAAGAAACATAAGGAAAATAGAGAAAAAATTCGTGTTAGAATTATTAATCTTACTTGTTCGGTCATATGTTAAATAATATAATATATATATATATATATATATATATATATATAAATATATATATATATATATAGTAATACTATATATATATATATATATACACACCACAAATACAAACAAGCCTGAATGGTTCCCCCAGGACTAGATACAACTGAAAACTCACACCCCAGAAGTGACTCGAACCCATACTGCCAGGAGCAACGCAACTGGTGTGACAGGGACGCCTTAAACGTCCTCCGGACGGACGGCTTGTTTGCATTTTGTTTTCCTCCACGTGTTGCTCCCAAAAATGAGGGGATGATTGATAAAATTCTATGCCCCAAGATTACCATCCGAGTGCTGGCGGGGAAGTGGTTCATATAGCCTCGGCTATCACTTCCTTATGTCCGGTCGTTGATGGTCAAGTGGGGTTCCTAAGGCGTCCCTGTACATACCATTGTGTTGCTCCTGGCCAAGGTATGGGTTCTGAGTCACTTCTGGGGATGGTGAGTGATTTTTCAGTTGTATCTAGTCCTGGGGACCATTCAGGCTTGTTTGCATTTGTGTTCCCTCACGTGTTAGCCCCCCAAAAAAATGATAGGTGGCTAGGTGTTTGATTTGATAAAATGCATATGCCCAAGATTACCATCCGATAGCCGGCGGGGGGGATAGTGGTTCATATAGCCTCCGGCTATCACTTCCTATGTCCGGTCGTGATGGTCAAGTGGTTAAGGCATCTCCTGCTACATACCAGTTGCGTTGTCCCTGGCAGTATGGGTTCGAGTCACTTCTGTGGTGTGAGTTTTCAGTTTTTATATATATATAGTATATAATATATATATATAATATATATAGATATATATATAGAATTATATATCTATAGTATATATATATATATATATGTCTCATTGATTATGACCGCATATTCTGTATTTACTATCTTCTGATTTAGGGCTTCTATCCCCTCTAACTATTTTTCTTTAGCATCAGGGCTTAGCTGAAATAGGAGTTCTCCCAAAACTCATTTTCGTAATTTACGGGTAAGAAGAAAATATGTGAATTACTATAGATGCATTTGCACTTATTTAAACAATTTGCACAACGTTTCGAACCTCCATGGTTCATTCTCAAGTGAATGAATTTTACAATCGTGATTTGATTTTATACCTGCACTGGGACAGGTGATAAGATAATAAATGTGAAAACAAAAAGGGGATACAAAGGGGATATACGTGGGGTCACACATATGAACATAAGAATAGAGGTACACCGCAGAAAGGCCTATTGGCCCATACGAGGCAGCTGGCATCTACATACAAAGATTAATCAAGTGTAATTGGCAGCCTGTTATGTTGAACATTGTACTCTGTGTTTGGCATCGTTATGTTTCTGGTCTTGTGGTCCTTGCTCTCATTGTGGGAAGAGTAAATAGTTCCGTGATTTGGGTGTTCATGGTAGGTTGTTCTGTTCTTATGTGAATTGCTTCAAGAATTTGTAATCTTCTTGCATCTTGGGTTCTGTCTATTATGCATGTATTTTTGTTCAACATTTCCATTGTTAGGGTGATGTCATGAACTTGTCTCATGTGATTCCTAGGGGCACCGGATTGAAGATGGCATGTCAAACGCCTCGTCGTCAGCTTGGTCGACGTCATACCTATGTACTTAGATTGAAGGTTACATCCCTTGTTGGAGGCAAGTTGTACATATATACAATGCTTGACTGCTGTAGAGGGTTCTCTGTCGGCTTCGGGCGGCTGTTTTTGATAAGGAGTTCGGAAGTCTTCTTGGTTTTATAGAATATTATCAGGTTTATGTTTTCGTTAGGAGTAGTGCTTTTTACTCCTTACGGATTATTTCTTTCATTATTCTTTCCTCTTTTAAATGTTCACTGTGCATGGTTGATTTGTAATATAATTTTATTGGAGGTATTGTGGTTTTCTGTTCTACGTTCTGGATTATCCCAACGGTCCAAGTGTCTTCTTTATAGCAGCGTTTATTTCCGCGATGCTATATCCATTGTTCACCACTACCTGAGTTACTCTTTCTACTCTTTCAAACTCTCTACTTCTACGTTGCTCCATTCAGCGCAGTGGGTAAGCGTTCGACGAATATAAGCATTGAGAACACTGGCTTTGTATCTTTGGGGGGCACTCACTTCTACCGTTCAGGCATAATCCTATGTTGGTGGGCTTGGTAT
>WNGS01008750.1:15396-37316 GCA_020271785.1 Procambarus virginalis
CTGGCTGATGATTGGCCGAAGTTGGTTTCAAGGCTTATGTGTCTTGACATTTCCATACGCAAATCCAGGTTTATATTCCCCAATAATCTTTGGCAGGTGGAGTCCGGATTTCTTGGCATTCACAGTTTCAATCAATTTGTTGACCTTTGTTTTCAATTCAGCTGTAGTGTCCTTCGTTACCCTTTGGAATTTAGTTTGGTCAGAGAGTATGAGGTTCATTTTCGCCAGATATTCGTCTTTCTTAAGGATGACGTATATTGGCGACTTATCGCCTCTCCTGACAACTATCTCCTTGTTCTCACGAAGGCTCTTAGCTGCCGCTTTGAGCTCGGGGGTCAGTATGGTGCTTCTGTAGTTGCCTCGATTCTTTCCTCCTTTTGCAATAAGTTCTGCTTGTAAGGTGTCTTTGGTGGTGACCTTCTTTTGTGCTTCGAGGTCAAATATGTCGTCCAACAGGATCTCTAACTCCACTCCACTTTTAAGCAACAGGGCTCCATTAAGGAACATATATTCTCTTCCCACAACCAAACCATCACCAGAGAAATCTTAGCAAACAACACAGAAATCATTGATAGATACAGCGACAGCAGGCGGCTTGACATCTGCGAGGCAGTACACATCAAGAAGTCAACACCAGCAATCAACAGCCAATTAACGCACAACTATATTCTACCCACTTCAAGACTCCGCTCCAATATAGAAACATCAAGAAATATGGGCCAATAGGCCTTCTGCAGTTCTATCTTTACCCATCCTCTGCAAATATATACCCATTGTTACGTGTTCTGTGTTTTGTTGAAAGTTTGTTTTTCACCCCACTATTGTATTACATCACCTCACCCAAATGCAGGTATAAGAGCCAATGCTGTTTCAGTCATAAGTTGTGTGTGGATAAACTAAAGTCTTTGAAAATGTAATAAGTTTTATGAAACGCGCTCAAGTGTCGCGTCAGCCTAAGCACAAGATGGAGGATGAGAAGGTAGCAAGGTTCATTGACACAAGGGACGAGCAGGTGCTGGAGGATTGCACCAGGGCGCAGCTACAGCTGATAGCTGACCACTTTGGGATGCAGTTGAGATCTTCCAAAGTGGGAGAGAGGAGGCTGGAGATTGTGGCTCAGCTCAGGGCACGAGATGAGAATTTGAGGGAGGAACGGCCACAGACACCTGCCAGCGTAGGAGAGAATTTGAGCGTCGGTGGAAGCAGTAGGGGATCCAGCGGCAGCAGGCGCAGCGTCAAGCTGGAGATAATGAAGCTGCAACTGGAAGCACAGCTGAAGCGTGAAGAGCGAGAAGCAGAGGCACAGCTGCGCAAGGAAGAGCGAGAACCAGAAGCACAGCTGAGGAGAGAAGAGGAAGAGAAGCACAGCTGAAAAGGGAAGAACGAGAAGCACAGCTGAGACGGGAAGAGCGTGAGCAGGAGGCACAGCTGAGACAAGAGGAGCGCGAGCTGGAAGCTAAGCTGAAGCAGCAGGAGGTTGAAGCTAACCGAGAGGTTGAGCTGAAGTGAGCTGAACTAGGGCTAGTCCCACCTGCCCCTCCCCAACAAGATGACTGCCAGGTGCGTGAACGAGATTTACCGGTCTTCATGCCAAATGAAGCTGAGGGCTTCTTCGACCACTTCGAGAGGGTCGCTACCTTGAAGAAGTGGCCGAGAGCAGAGTGGGCAGAGCTGGTTCAGGGTAGGCTCACCGGTGAGGCTCGCGATGCCTACAATATGCTCAACCTGAAGGAGTGTACCAACTATGATGCTGTGAAGAGGTCCGTGCTCCACTCTTTCAAGTTAACGCCAGAATGTTACAGGAAAAGATTCAGGGAATGTACCTGTTCGCCAGGAAAATCGTATGCAGAGACGGCGAGGGACATGGAGAGAAAGTTCCTGAAGTGGCTGGAATCCGAAGGAGCGAAGTCAGCTGAAGATGTCAAGAGGCTGATGGTCATGGAGAAGTTTATGTCCGTGCTCTCTCCTGAGATCCGGGTTAGAGTAAAGGAGGCAGACATAAAGGACCTGAGGGCCGCGGCCGATAGAGCTGACATGCTTGAGGAAGCCTTGCGACCACGCCGAGAGGGACAGCATCGACCACCAGTATACTCCGGATATGTGAGAAGTTATAGAACAACGGACGGATGGAGGACAGGAGCGAGTTCTCCCAAGTCCCACCTCTCGAGTGGAGACGGTAGAGGCTCAAAGAGTGCAGTGGAGCCGGTAAAGAAGTCCCTAGCTGAGAGCTCTGGAGCTGTTGCTGCGACGAAGGAGTCGACGGATGGCGCGAGGAAGATCCGCAGAAGAAGAATGATCTGCTGCCACAACTGCGGAGTATTCCGACACGTCGCGCGGGAATGCCGACGCCCTAAGCAGTGGGGGAACGTTGTTTTCGTGAGGGTCAAAGTCCAAATGGCCGAGAGGATGCGGGATGGACCCGTACGGAGTGGGGAGAAAAGAGTTCACCCATTCGTGTGTGAGGGGATCGTAAGGATGGGGGACGCAGACCCCATTCCTGTGAAGATATTGAGAGACACCGGGGCTGATTTTTCCCTGGTGAGTAGGACCCTGTTCCCCGAGGGTTACGAGAGTACCAGTGTGGGGGGTGGCAGTTGTGACCACTGTGGGAGGCCCAGTGAGGATGCCCCTGCACGAGGTGACTCTAGATTCTGATTATGGCTGCCAGACCATAGTGGTAGGGGTCTGAGCATCAGTGCCCAAGATGGAGGCACACGTCATCCTTGGAAATGTGGAGGTTGTGTTCTCCCTAACCTCGTGAAGGGCGAGGAGTGCTTGGAGCACTATATCGAGAAAGGCGGAGTGTTAGACGCCTGTGGGGACGAAAGGGGAGTTGCCGCGGTGGCGTTCCCTGTGTGTGCTGTGATCCCGAGGCGGTGCGACGGAAACGGAGGGAGTGGACCTGATGGGGCTGAGGAGGAAACGTCCGACAGCATGGAAGTCGATCACCTCTTCGTGGGACCCGGAGAACGAGTTGAGGGCGGAGGCAGCCCGGATGGTGAGTTACAGGTGACCCTCGCCAGTTCTCTTGGAGTGGACCGCATTCGTCTTGAAGAGTTGCAGCAGATAGAGTTCCCCGAATTGATTCATGAGGCCAAAGGAGGACGTGTTGGTCCCGAGAGGGCCACTCACTTTTATATACACGATGGAATGCTGATGAGACAGTAGAGACCTGTGAGGATGGAGGCCGGAGAAGAATCTCTAGGTACGAGGCACCAGGTAGTGTTGCCAGCCCAGTGCAGAGCGGCAGTGTTGGATCTGTCGCACTCTGTGGACTCTGCAGGTCACCTGGGGGTGACCAAGACATTGCGTAAGATCAGGGACCATTTCTACTGGCCAGGTATGGACGCCGATGTAAATCGTTATTGTAAGATTTGCTTACCTTGCCAGAGGGCAGGGAAGAGCCA
Organism: Procambarus virginalis; assembly: GCA_020271785.1. Lineage (NCBI taxonomy): Eukaryota > Metazoa > Arthropoda > Malacostraca > Decapoda > Cambaridae > Procambarus > Procambarus virginalis. The sequence continues at coordinate 18,804 of WNGS01008750.1, forward strand.
TCCCGCGATACCAAAGGCCCAGTTAGTCCCTGTTCCCGCTTTTAGGCCTGCATTTGAGCGTCTGTTGGTCGACGGGTCGACCAACAGACTCTCGTCCGTTGCCAAGGACGAAACGAGGGAATACCTACCTGATGAAGATCATGTGTGCATCGACAAGATTTCCGGAAGCTGTCCCGATGCGGCGTTTGACGTCGAAAAGTGTAGCCGGGCAGCTACAGCGATTTTTCTCTTCGGTGGGAATGCCCAGGGAAATTCAGACGGACTGTGGAAGTATATTCCAGTCCAAATGGTTCAGACAGACCGTGACAAGTTGGGGAGTGACTGAGATTCGGTCATCGCCCTACCGACCGCAGTCGCAAGGGGCGATCGAAAGATTTCACTCCACCCTGAAGACCGTTCTGAGAGTGTTCTGTGCAGAGCGAGGAGCTGAGTGGGATGAGGCAGTGTACCCTGCGTTGTTTGCCATACGTAACGCAGCGGTAAAATCGTTAGGTTTCTCACCGTTCCAGCTGGTGTATGGACATGAGGTACAATTGAGGATTGAATGAAGACCCGCAGGGCTACAGTGAGTAACAGTTATCGCTAATACTACTGGATGGTGTCTGTGAGATTTTTTTCTATGCCTACCTCCCATAGGAGGTTGACTACAAGTTTAAAGGCTGCTCTTGGCAGTTAAGCATGAGTCCAATAGAAAAAGGAGAAGCGGGAGCAAACCGCCAGGCTTCCACCACCAGGGGTGAAAACCTGTCCACATAGGCCGCTGGTTCCTCCTAGTTAAACATGACGTTAAAACCAAAAAAGGGTAACCGATGAGTTCTCACAATCAAATTTTATATTTGATGTGGCGCTATGAATTGGAATTCGAATTCCCAAGAGCACAGCCGTCATATCAAAAGATTACAGAAACAATAATAAGGTGCAGAACAGGGTGTGGCACAGGATAGTTGAAGGTTGACAACAAAGACCGTTTTCTACAAAATAAACAATTTATTAATAACAAGAGACTAGACTACTACATTATCGAGTTTACATTTACGTTAATGTCCATCCAGTGGCACTATAACCAACAGCTAACTAGCAACCCTTGCTGTGTGGCTGCATACTGAACTAACCTGAACACAGGTGTGCCCACTGACGACGCAATATTGCAAATCAAAAAAAAATATCACAGACTAAGTTACACCACAGCGAGTGATTTATTACGTTAATGTCCATCCAGTGGCATTTGCAACATAGCTATTCAACAGCCCCTCGAGAAATGACAGCAGGCTCCATCCTGCTGACACTTCGGGCTGACAACATGAACTAACTGAACAAATGAAGGATATCCACTGATGACACAAGCAAGCAATCAATAGTGACACGGCTTCACGGTGTACAGCTACTCTAATCACGAGCTTAAGGTCCTCCTTACAAACAGGAGTGACCACCGTAACTAGACAGGTAGTCTAACAGTGACTCCCCCTATCACAACTAAAGTGAACAAAGTCAGGCAAGTCGGGATTCTGGGACACAGCTCCACACATCCCAAGTTACATTACTCTCGCCACCAGACGATAATCTAAAAGCAATTGCCTTAATCAATTACAACATTGATTATGTGATTAATGATGGAAATTGACTGATCGCAGCAGTCAGCAACAAAGTATTACTGTAATCACAAACAATTGTCTCTTGCTAGACAACAACATGATGGTACTCTACGTTAACACAAGTCATCTTGTCTCTCAACACAAGTCATCTAGTTACAATAACTCAAACCCTTACATTACATCACACTTGACTCCTTGCAAGTATTCAGTGAGTAATTCTTAATTAAGGTCAAACGACCACTAATTACATCCCAATTGAGTTACTTTAACTAAGCTAACCCAAGTGGGTGGCTTCTCAACAGTCTGTGTCATTAATTACTTTAATATGAGTGTTAATTACCCTAATTAACCTCGAGCAATTAATATACTGTCACCAGGACCGATAATTAATCATACATAAATACGTCTCACTCCGCCCTGCCTAAGCAGGTCTCATCAAACACTGTGAATTCACGGAAGAGGAGTTAATTACTAATTAACAATGAGTGCATCTTAATCCACTGTCACCAGACAGAATATGATTAATTATAACGAATTATGCTAACTCCATGACCTCGCTTTACCGAGTCATCTGAGTCCTCAAGACTCCAGACGTTAATTACTCCACTAATTATCATGAGCCACTAATTGCCTTAACCCCAAAAGGTAATTAGTCTCGAGCAACTGACGTTAACACTATCACTGACAGACTCTGACAGATCCTCTCCCACTACGTGAATTCATGATGAGAATGCTAATTACATAATTAGCTAGAGTGGTCAATTAGTTGTCACACGGACAATTAATTGCACCGGAAACGTATTCCAACAAGCTCAAGATCAACACTGTTCTCCCATGACAGCCCTCACTCATTCAACAATAAATGTGTACCCCCTTATCCAGTTAATTACCCGTAATTAACTCACTGAATCCTAAGTCCTCAACACAACTTAAAGACACAAAGTAACCCAAATGTTACATAGGTCACACTTATAATGGCATGCATAACAACATAAATGCACCGCCAACATACGGTTGCGGCTACTGCAACTCGTTAATTTTTTACCCACACAGTAATGTACACACGGTTTTGCAACACTTCAAGGTATACCAATATTACTGCCCCTCTAATCTTGCAAACGTTGCAAAAGATCGATCGATCCCGGTTGCTTCAGCAAGACAATTTACGTTAATATAAGACACCGTCGCTATACGCGGACAGCTGGCGCTAATTCTCCCATAATTAGGCAAATTAACTATTGCTCGCTCTCATCAAGTACTNAAAAAAGTTAGGTTAGGTTAGGTTAGGTAGGTTAGGTAGTCGAAAAATAATTAATTCATGAAAACTTGGCTATTAGGCAAATCGGGCCTTGCATAGTAGGCTGAGAAGTGCGTTCTGGCTACTAGGTACGACATATATATATATATATATATATATATATATATATATATATATATATATATATATATATATATATATATATATATATATATAATATATATATATATATATAATACTATATATATATATATATATAGGTGTACACTGGCAGCAGGTTTTCTTTTAAACATGTCTCATTGCATATGACCGCATATTCTGTATTTACTATTTTCTGATTTAGGTCTTCTATCCCTCTAACTATTTCTTAGCATCAGGGCTTAGCTGAAAGAGGAGTTCTCCAACTCCAAAACTCAATTCCAAAACTCAATTCCAATTCAATCGAATTGGCTGGGCCAATTCCATTGGCCCAGCCGCTTAGTGACGACATAGCGGCTGGGCCAATCAACCGAGAGACAGGAAAAGAACGAGACCAGCCGGGAATCAGGACGACTGCAGCCGAGAGAAAGGACTGCAGACGTAGTTGTGAGAAGTCGACGGCCAGGAGACCGACTCCAACCCTTCAAGAAGTTGTGGAGGAGGACGGGCCTGCAGAGGATAGAGCACGGTGAAGACGCGTTTTTTGTGTGTTGATTGGGTTCCTGGAGAGAGCATCAGTGTGTGTGTGGGGGCGTTCCCTACAATGAGTCGAGAGCCGGGACCAGGAGCTTCAATTCAACTCTCAACAGAGGGACGAGTCCACATCATTGAGGTTGACGTAGGTAATTCAGTTTTCCCTCCCCATTCCCTTTTAGTCAGCTATTTAGCCAGAGTATCTTCTATGTCGTGAGCAGGGCTCACCAATGTCTGTCATAATAAGGCACAGTTGTGAAGAGAGATGCTGTAGAGAGCTCTCACGAAATATATATGTGGTGTGTGAGTGCACCTGTGATTTATCGAAGAGATTACTGTGTCGAGAATAGTTACTTTCATGTGACATTGATATTATAAACTATGCCAGAGAATATATATATATAAATATACCATTCATTAGTATAAGGCTGTGTGCCCAGTATTATCTAAATTTTATTAATACTGATGAAGTACTCTATATATATGCTGGAGTATTGAATAGTATATTCATGTGAACAGTGAGTTACTGTGTTTGCTGCCGTTGAAATGATTAATTGTGTCTAAGGCCAGTGCAGTGATTTATTGCGTTTATTGCCTTTATAGCAATTTATTGTGTTGATTGCCAGTATTGTGTTTACTGTGAATTTAAAGAAATAGGCGCTTAACGCCGGGACAACAAGTACAGAGAGTGTGTGCAGTGTGGGGGCGTGGCAGCTGGGAATGACAGGAGGGGGAGTGTTGCCGCCTCGTTGTGTTCCAGTTTATGAAGAAGGAGTGATTTGCTGCCATGTACTTCATTGCTTGTTGCTGATATAGAGATATAACACTTTAAGCTTTTAAGTAAAATACAAAACTACCTTCGTGTTTGTATTATCCCTCCATTACTTTTTTTTTGAGATATATACAAGAGTTGTTACATTCTTGTACAGCCACTAGTACGCGTAGCATTTCGGGCAGGTCCCTGGAATACGATCCCCTGCCGCGAAGAATCGTCTTTTCATCCAAGTACACATTTTACTGTTGCGTTAAACAGAGGCTACAGTTAAGGAATTGCGCCCAGTAAATCCTCCCCGCCAGGATACGAACCCATGACATAGCGCTCGCGGAACGCCAGGCGAGTGTCTTACCACTACACCACGGAGACTGTTCATTGACTTGTTGAGTTTAACAAGTTTATGAGACTTGTTGCTATTGAGTCCATTGAAAGAGAGTGATAGAGACATATACCTGCCTGTTACCAGATTTAATGAGTGTGCTCTCTGCCACTACTACCACAATTCCACAATACCACTTACGTGTTACTGGACATGGGAAACACCAGTTGGCTACCTTTCAGTTAGCAGTAGAGCCCTTGTCGGGGCGGGCACACGAATGGAAGAGAATAGATCGTCTTCCCACTCGTCTTCTGGCTAGAAGGCCGGCCGGAGATTGACTGGAAGACTCTCCTGGCGAACAGTGGCGCCACGAGGATTGAGTGAAGACCCGCAGGGCTACAGTAAGTGACAGTTTTCGCTACTACTACTTGGTGGTGATTGTTGAGAGAGGGAGACACCCCGACATTGGCGACCTTGCCAGGATATTAAGTATGATTACTTACTCGAATCCCCGACATTGGCGACCTTGCCAGGATCACGATCAGGATAACGACTACGGTTGCGATTGCAGTGCTTAATAGTGGCCATAGGTAAAGGTAACAGGTAATCACTCATAGGGCAAGTAAGGAGGATGAGAAGGTAGTAAGGTTTATTGACACCTGGAATGAGCAGGTGCTGGAGGATTCCACCAGGGCGCAGCTACAGTTGATAACTGACCACTTTAGATTCCAGCTGAGATCCTCCACAGTGGGAGAGAGGAGGCTCGAGATCGTGGCACTGCTCAGGGCCCGTGATGAGGCTTTGAGGGAGGAACGGCCACAGACACCTGCCAGTGCAGGAGAGAATTTGAGCATTGGTGGAAGCAGTAGGGGATCCAGAGCCACAGCTGCGCAAGGAAGAGCGTGAGCAAGAAGCACAGCTGAAGCGTGAAGAACGAGAAGCAGAAGTGCAGCCGAGACGGGAAGAGCGTGAGCACGAGGCACAGCTGAGACGAGAGGAGTGCGAGCTGGAAGCCAAGCTGAAGCAGCAAGAGGTTGAAGCTAACAGAGAGGTTGAGCTGAAGTGGGCTGAACTAGGGCTAGTCCCACCTGCCCCTCCACAGCAGGAAGACTGACGAGTGCGTGAACGAGATTTACCGGTCTTTGTGCCTAATGAAGCTGAGGGCTTCTTTGGCCACTTCGAGAGGGTCGCTACCTTGAAGAAGTGGCCAAGAGCAGAGTGGGTGGAGCTGGTCCAGGGTAGGCTCACTGGTGAAGCTCGCAAGTCCTACAACATGCTTGACCTCAAGGAGTGCACCAATTACGATGCTGTGAAGAGAGGGGTGCTCCACTCTTTCAATCTGACGCCAAATGTTATAGGAAAAGGTTCAGAGAATGTACCCGTTCACCAGGAAAATCTTATGCAGAGACGGCGAGGGACATGGAAAGAAAATTCCTGAAGTGGTTGGAATCTGAAGGAGCGAAGTCAGCTGAGGATGTCAAAAGGCTCATGGTCATGGAGAAGTTTATGTCCGTGCTCTCTCCTGAGATCAGGATTAGAGTCAAGAGGGCGGACATAAAGGACATGAGGGCTGCTGCCGACAGAGCTGACATGTTGTAGGAAGCCTTGCGACCACGCAGAGAGGGACAGCACCGATCGCCAGTATACTCCGGATATGTGAGGAGTTATAGGAAGACGGACGGATGGAGGACAGGAGCGAGTTCTCCCAAGTCCCACCTCTCGAGTGGAGACGGTAGGAGATCGAAGAGTTCTGTGGAGATAGTCAAGAAGCCCCTAGCTGAGAGTTCAGGATCTGTTGCTGTGATGAGAGACGCTATGAAGGAGACGACAGAAGGGGCGAGGAAGACCCACGGAGCGACAGCCTCTGGAGGCGTTGCCAGGGCGAGCGGTGGTGGAAGGTCACCGCCAAGGAAGGTCCGCTGCTGCAACTGTGGAGGATCTGGACACTTCTTGCAGGAATGCAGACGCCCTAAGCAGCGGGGGAACGTTGCTTTGTGAGGGTGGAGGACCAAATTGCCGAGAGGGTGTGGGATGAGCCCGTACCGAGTGGGGAGAAAAGAGTTCACCCATTCATGTGTGAGGGGACCGTAAGGATGGGGGAGGCAGACCCCATTCCTGTGAAGATACTGAGAGACACCGGGGCTGATTTTACCCTGGTGAGTAGAACCCTGTTCCCCAAGGGTTACGAGAGTACCAGGGTGGGGGTGGCTGTTGTGACCACTGTGGGAGGCCCAGTGAGGATGCCCCTGCACCAGGTAACTTTAGATTCTGGTTATGGCTGCCAGACCCTAGTGGTAGTGGCCTGCGCATCAATGCCCAAGATGGAGACGCAAGTCATCCTTGGAAATGACGCATGTGGAGGATGTGTCCTCCCTAACCTCGTGAAGAGCGAGGAGTGCTTGGAGCACTATAAAGACAAAGGCGGAGTGTTAGACGCCTGTGGGAACAGAAGGTAATCACCGAGGTGGCGTTCCCTGTGTGCGCTGTGATCCCAAGGCGGTGCAACGAGCACAAAGTGAGTGGATCTGATACGGCTGAAGAAGAGACGTCTGACAGCCTGGGAGTCGATCACCTCTTCGTGGAACCCCGGAGAACAAGTGGTGGGCGGAGGCAGCCCGGATGGTGAGCTACAAGTGACCCTCGCCAATTCTCTTGGAGTGGACCGCACTCGTCTGGGAGAGTTACAGCAGATGGAGTTCCCAGAATTGATTCACGAGGCCAAAGGAGTACGTGTTGGTCCTGAGCGGGCCACTCATTTTTATATACAGGACGGAATGCTGATGAGACAATGGAGGCCTGTGCGAATGGAGGCCGGAGAAGAATCACTAGGTACGAGGCACCAGGTAGTGTTGCCGGCCCAGTGCAGAGCGGCAGTGCTGGATCTGTCGCACTCTGTGGACTCTGCAGGTCACCTGGGAGTGACCAAGACTTTACGTAAGATCAGGGATCATTTCTACTGGCCGGGTATGGACACCGACATGAGGCGTCACTGTAAGACTTGCTTACCTTGCCAGAGAGCAGGGAAGAGCCAACCCGCGATACCGAAGGCCCCGTTAGTCCCTGTTCCTGCATTTGGGACTGCGTTTAAGTGTCTGTTGGTCGATGGGGTAGGACCATTGCCACGGACGTAAAAAGGAAATACCTACTTGATGACCATCATGTGTGCGGCGACAAGATTTCCGGAAGCTGTCCTGATGTGGTGTTTGACGTCGAAAGGTGTAGCCAGGCAGTTGCAGCGATTTTACTCTTGGGTGGGAATGCCCAGGGAAATCCAGACGGACTGTGGGAGTGTATTCCAGTCCAAATAATTTAGACAGACCGTGACATATTGGGGAGTGACTCAGATTCGGTCGTCGCCCTACCGACCGCAGTCGCAAGGGACGATCGAAAGGTTTCACACCACCCTGAAAACCATTCTGAGAGTGTTCTGTGCAGAACAAGGAGCCAAGTGGGATGAGGCAGTGTACCCTGCGTTGTTTGCCATGCGAAACGCAGTGGTAGAGTCGTTGGGTTTCTCACCATTCCAGCTGGTATTTGGACATGAGGTACAGAGGAGTCCTCTGTCCATGCTGAAAGAGCAATGGGCACCAGGAGTGACCATGGGAACGGTCAACGAGTATGTTCAGAAGTTTAAGGAGCGTCTCGCTTTGGCAAAGGAACTAGCAGGAAAACATTTGAAGGAGGCGCAGCATAAGATGTCAGAGTGGTATGACAAGAAAGCTACGCCAAGAGAGTTCCAGGTTGGGTCCCAGGTTATGATGTTGCTGCCAGGGAAGAGCCGGGTGACCGAGTCACGATTTGAGGGACCGTATAAGGTGCTACGACGGTTGGGTCCAGTAAACTATGAAGTCAGTAAGCCGGACAGACCCCACAAGACACAGGTGTGTCATATTGACCGTCTGAAGCCTTTCTTCCCTGAGGAAGGAGGAGCCGCCATGCAGAACGGAACCATGACTCGAGATCCCCAGCAGAAGATGGTTTTGTGCATGCAGGTGGATCAGGAATTTCCAGAGGAGGAAGGAAAGTGGTCCAGGGCAGACGACACCCATCTCTCTAATTCGGAGAGTTTGGCGAAGATCGAAGTTAAGTTACAACACCTGCAAGGACGACAGAGCGCGGACCTGATGGACCTGTTGAGAGAGAATGCCTCTCTCTTTACCGACGTGCCCCGACGACACAAGAGTTTAACGCACGAGCTGGAGGTGAGGGACGCCAGGCCCATCAAAAAGAGTGCTTATAGGGTCAGCCCAGAGAAGCGAGAGTTGATGAGGAAGGAGGTAGAGTACCTCCTTGAGAACGACCTTGCAGAGCCTAGCAACAGCGAGTGGAGTTCCCCGTGCTTGTTAGTGAAGAAAAGCAATGATACATTCTGCTTTTGTACAGACTACAGAAAGGTGAACTCCATCACTGTGGCAGATTCCCACCCCATGCCCAGGGTGAGTGATTGCATGGACCAGGTGGGTAGTGCAAGATATGTGTCCAAGGTCGACCTGCTCAAGGGGTACTACCAGATCTCGTTGACTCCCGAGGTCAGGAAGATACCAGCTTTCGTAACACCGGACAGACTGTATCAGTACAAAGTGTTCCCTTTCGGGATAAAGAACAGCGGTAGTTGTTTCCAACACATGATGAACGAGTTGCTGAGGGGAGCCGAAGGCTGCACGGTATACATCGATGACATAGTAGTGTACTCCGACGATTGGGAGACACACCTGGAGCGACTCAGAGAACTGTTCTGGAGGCTAGAAGATGATAACTTGACCGTGAGCCTAGCCAAGAGTGAGTTTGGGAAGGCCCATTTGGAGTACCTAGGCTTCGTCATCGGGCAAGGAGAGGTAACCCCTGTGGACCACAAGGTGTCAGCTATTAGGGAGTAACCAGTACCCAGGACACGTAAGGAATTGCTGAGGTATCTTGGGATGATCGGATACTATCATGGTTTCTGCAAGAACTTTTCCATGGTAGCGCATCCCCTGACTAAATTACTCTCAAAGAATGTTCGATGGAAGTGGGGAGAGGCCTGTCAGGAGTCTTTTGAGAAGACGAAGAACCTGTTGACGGAGGCCCCAGTATTGATATCCCCAGATTTTTCAGCCAGGTTCATTCTGTACGTAGATGCCAGTGATGTTGGCATAGAAGCCATGTTGGCCCAGGAAAGAAGCGAGGTACATAGGCCTGTCGCATTTTACTCCAAGAAATTTGTGAAGTACCAGCGTGCCTATTGTACCGTCGAGAAGGAAGCTTTGGCTTTAGTAATGGCCCTTAAGCACTTCGACGTGTACGTTGGAGGAGGGGCGAGACCTGTTCTCGTTTATACAGATCACAACCCTCTGACCTTCCTGTACAAGGTGAGAAACTCCAACCAGCGGCTGACGAGGTGGGCATTACTACTGCAGGAATATTGGTTGGAAATCAAGCACATCAGAGGGAAGGACAACGTGGTAGCGGATGCCCTGTCCCGTGTACACTAAACCGATATGACTCTTATTTTAAGGGGAGGGGTATGTTACGGTGTTCCCCCCCCCCTTATATTTCTCCCACGCCAGCTGTAAGAGTCATATTCACTTTACCTGAGCGTTCTCTACGTTCTGGGGGACAATTTGACATATGTGGGAGCATGAAGTGCTCTCGCTTTGGCGAGAAATTCGCAAAAGAAGAGTGTTTTGGCCAGTGGTTTAGGCCCTTTAGGACGCCAAGATGGCACCGGCCCCTACGTTTTGCCGCCAAAACGTTATGACGTCAATGGCACCAGATTGGTCAAGAACAGTGACGTAGTACAGGGAGCCAATGAAAAACGCCCCTGGCAAGAATGACATCACAAGTGCAAAGGGGTCCGGACGGCGCGCCCAGTGGCGCCAAGGAGTTTGACATGACACGTCAAGGAGGTCGGACGTGCGATCGAGGATCCTGTCAGTTTGACAGTTTTAGCCCACTCCTGTGGATTTTACGCATCACCCTGTAGTCTGCAAGTACCCTGTGAGGTCTTCCTTTATTCCATGTGTTGGACCGAAGAAGGAATTGACAAGAATTGAGCAGCAAGTGCTCCAGAGACAGGTGCTTTGCATGAAGTGAAGTCTGTGCAGTGAAGTATGGGATGCCTGAGCAGTTTCACCTGCTTAGTGACGACGTAGCGGCTGGGCTAATCCACCGAGAGACTGGAGAAGAACGAGACTAGCCAGGAATCAGGATGACTGCAGCCGAGAGAAAGGACTGCAGACGTAGTTGTGATGAGAAGTTGATGGCCAGGAGACCGAATCCAACCCTTCAAGGAGTTGTGGAGGAGGAAGGGCCTGCAGAGGATAGAGCACGGTGAAGACGCGTTTTTTGGGTGTTGATTGGGTTCCTGGAGAGAGCATCAGTGTGTGTGTGGGGGGGCGTTCCCTACAACAAGTCGAGAGCCAGGACCAGGAGCTTCAATTCAACTCTCAACAGAGGGCGAGTCCACATCACTGAGGTGGAAGTAGGTAACTCAGTTTTCCCTCCCCATTCCCTTTTAGTCTGCTATTTAGCCAGAGTATCATCTATGTCATGAGCAGGGCTCACCAATGTCTATGTCATAGTAAGGTACAGTTGTAAAGAGAGATGCTGTAGAGAGCTCTCACGAAATATATATGTGGTGTGTGAGTGCACCTGTGATTTATCGAAGAGATTACTGTGTCGAGGATAGTTACTTTCCAGTGACATTGATATTATAAATTATGCCAGAGAATATATATATATAAATATACCATTCATTAGTATATAGCTGTGTGCCCAGTATTTATCTCATTAGTATTAATACTGATGAAGTACTCTATATATATGCTGGAGTATTGAATAGTATATTCATGTGTACAGTGTGTTACTGTGTTTGCTGCCATTGAAATGATTTATTGTGTCTAAGGCCAGTGCAGTGATTTATTGCATTTATTGCCATTATAGCAATTTATTGTGTTGATTGCCAGTATTGTGTTTACTGTGAATTTAAAGAAAAAGGCGCTTAACGCCAGGACAGCATGTACAGAGAGTGTGTGCAGCGAGGCGGCGTGGCAGCTCGGAATGACAGGAGGGGGAGTGTTGCCACCTCGTTGTGTTCCAGTTTATGAAGAGGGAATGATTCGCTGCCATGTACTTCATTGCCTTGTTGCTGATATAGAGATGTAATACTTTAAGCTTTTAAGTAAAATACAAAATTACCTTCGCGTTTGTATTATCCCTCCATTACTTGTTGCTATTGAGTGCATTGAAAGAGAGTGATAGAGACATACACCTGCCTGTTACCAGATTTAATGAGTGTGCTCTCTGCCACTACTACCACAATTCCACAATACCACTGACTTGTTACTGGACATGGGAAACACCAGTTGGCGGCCTTTCAGTTAGCAGTAGAGCCCTTGTTGGGGTGGGCACACAATTGGAAAAGAGTAGATTGTGTTCCCACTCGTCTTCTGGCTAGAAGGCCAGCTGGAGATTGACTGGGAGACTCTCCTGGCGAACAGTGGCGCCGCAAGGATTGAGTGAAGACCCGCAGGGCTACAGTAAGTGACAGTTATCGCTACTACTACTTGGTGGTGACTGTTGAGAGCCCTCTCTCAACAGACACCCCGACATTGGTGACCTTGCCAGGATATTAAGTACGGTTACCTACTCGAATCCCCGACAGTTTCAAACCACATGGTTCATTCTCAAGTGAAGAGAATTTTCAGAACTGGTTGGTTTATACCCGCACTGGGTCAGGTGATAAGGCAATAAAGGTAAAAACATGAGGGATATATAAGGGATAATTGGGGATTGAAGAACATAAGAATAGAGGTAACTGCGGAAGGCCTATTTGCCCATACAAGGCAGCTCCTATCTACATACAAAGATTAATCAGGTTAAATTGGCCTGTTATGTTGAACAGTGTCTTCTGTGTTGGCATCGTTATGTTCTGGTCTTGTCCTTACTCTCATGGTGGGTAGAGTAAATTGTTCCGTGATTTGGGTGTTCATGGTTGGTTGTTCTATTCTTATGTGAATTGCTTCAAGAATTTGTAATCTTCTTGCATCTTGGGTTTTGTCTGTTATACAGGTATTTTTGTTCAACATTTCTCTAACAACAAAATTAGCAACATCCTTAGTGATGACACCAAATATCAACGAATCATGAGGAACCCTGTGGAAGACCTTAAACGGAAAGTAAACAAAACAATTACACCAATCAATGCAAAGAAAGGTAGTGTGAATTTCACTAAACTTCAAGGCAACTAGGGTTTAGGATATGCCAATGGCAATGTTAAGACACACAAATCAGGTAACCCACTATGCCCAATAATCAGCCAAATACCAACTCCAAACTATCACATGGAAAAAGACTTAACTCCAAACTCCATACACTCCAAGCAAATATAGTCTACAATCATCAGCAGATTTCCTAGAATTAATCAAATCTACTCAGCCCGATGGAATCATTGCTTCCCTGGACGTCGAATCACTATTTACCAACGTCCCAGTCGACACAACCATAGGAATGATACTGGACAGAGTATACAGAGACGAGAGCACCCCAGAATTAAACATACCTGAGCCACACTTGAAGATTCTTCTCAAAGCATGTACCAAGGAAGCCCCTTTCATCAGTCCACAAGAAGACATGTATCTATAAATAGACGGAGTAGCAATGGGCTCCCCCTAAGGAGTTTTATTTGCTAATTTTTATATGGGAACCATCGAAGACAGAGTCTTCAGTAGCAGACAAAAACCAACTGTATATTGCCGTTATGTAGATGACATATTCGTAATAGTAAAAGACTCAGATGAACTAATTGATCTAAAAGCCATCTAGAGAGAGAGTCAGTACTCCGATTTACACATGAAAATAGTGAAAATAACAGTCTGCCATTCTTGGATGTACTAATAACAAAAACAGGAACCTCTTTAAGCACCAACATATATACTAAGCCCACCAACATAGGATTATGCCTGAATGGTAGAAGTGAGTGCCCCCAAAGATACAAAGCCAGTGTTCTCAATGCTTATATTCGTCGAGCGCTTACCCACTGCTCTGAATGGAGCAACATGAGTAGAGAGTTTGAAACAGTAACTCAGATACTGGTGAACAACGGATACAGCAATGCGGAAATAAACGCTTCTATAAGGAGACACTTGGACCGATGGTATAATCCTGAACCTAGAACAGAAACCACAATACCTCTAATAAAATTATATTACAAATCAACCATGCACAGTGAACATATAAAAGAGGAAAGAATAATGAAAGAAATAATCCGTAAAGGAGTAAAAAGCATTACTCCTAACCAAAACATAGACCTGATCATATTCTACAAAACCAAGAAGACTTCTGAACTCCTTATCAAAAACAGCCTGAAGCCGACGGAGAACCCTCTACAGCAGTCAAGCGTTGTATACATTGTTGGGGTGTCTCTCTCTCTGCCAAGTCACCACCGAGTACTAGTAGTGATAACTGTTACTTACTGTAGCCCTGCAGATCTTCACTCAATCCTCACAGTGCCACTGTTCACCTGGAGAGTCTCCCAGTCTACCTCCGGCCGGACTCGTAGCCTGAAGACGAGTGGGAACACGATCTACTCTCTTGATCATGTGCCCGCCCTGACAGAGGGCTCTACTGCTAACTGAAAGGTCGCCAACTGGTGTTTTCCATGTCCAGTAACACTTCAGTGGAATGGTGGAATTATGGTAGTAGTGGCTCAATTGAACACTAATCAAATTTGGTAACAGGCAGGTATATGTCTCAATCGCTCTCTCTTTTCACTGGACTCAATAGCAACAAAGTAATGGAGGGATAATACAAACACGAAGGTGGTTTTGTATTTTACTTAAAAGATTAAAGTATTATAACTCTGGATCAGCAACAAGGCAAAGAATCACATGAGCGGCAATCATTTCCTCTTCATAAATCTGGAACACTACGTGATGGCAACACTCCCCCACCGCGGCGCATATTCCCACGCTCCAAATGCAGTATTATCTAACGGTAAATCACAATACTGGCAATAAACACAGTAAATCACTATACTGGCAATAAACACAGTAAATCACTATTCTGGCAATAAACACAATAAATCACTATACTGGCAATAAACACAGTAAATCACTATTCTGGCAATAAACACAATAAATCACTATACTGGCAATAAACACAGTAAATCACTAGACACATGAATATACTATTCAATAACTCCAGCATATATATAGATCACTTCATCAACATTTATAATAATGTGGTAATACTGGGCACACAGCCTTACACTAATAAATGGTATATATATATATATATATATATATATATATATATATATATATTCTCTGGCACAAACTTATAATATAAATAACACACAAATTAAATGTCCTCGTCACAGTAATCCCTTCAATAAATCACAGGTGTACTCACACACCATATATATCTCATGAGAGCTCTCTATAGCCTCTCTCTTCACAACTGTGCCTTACTATGACATAGACATTGGTGAGCCCTGCTCACGACATAGAAGATTCTCTAGCTAAATAGCTAGCTAAAGGGGAATGGGAGGGAAAACTGAATTACCTACTTCCTCCATCAATGATGTGGACTCGTCCTCTGTTGAGAGTTGAATTGAAGCTCCTGGTCCCGGCTCTCGACTCGTTGTAGGGAACACTCCCACACACACACTAATGCTCTCTCCAGGAACCCAAGCAACACCCAAAAACGCGTCTTCTCTGTGCTGCTCTCCTCTGCAGGCTCCGTGCTCCTCCACAACCTCTTGAAGGGTTGGAGTCGGTCTCCTGGCCGTCGACTTCTCCTCACAACTACGTCTGCAGTCATTCATATTCCCAGCTAGTTCATCCTTCTCCTGCCTCATGGTGAATTGGCCCAGCTGCTACGTCATCACGTAACTGGTGAAACTCCACAGTCGTCCCAGACGTCACTGCTCAGACTTCAATTCTTGCAAAGCACCTGTCACTGCAGCACTTGTTGCTCGTTTCTCGTCAATTACTTCTTCTGTCCAACACATGGAGTTTAGGAAGACCTCACAGGGTGCTTGCAGACTACAGGTGATGCGTAAATCCACCGAAGTAGGGCAAAACTGTCAGACTGACAGGACCCCCGATCGCACGTCCGACCTGCTCGGCGTGTCGTGTCAAACTCTCTGGCGCCACCGGGCACGCTGCCCGGACCCATTTACACTCGTGACGTCATACTTGCCAGGGGCGTTTCTCATTGGCTCCCTGTGCCACGTCACCATTCGTGACCCAACTGGTGCCATTGACTTCATAACGTTTTGGCGGGAGAACGTAGGGGCCGCCGCCATCTTGGTGACCAAAAGGGCCTAAACCACTGGCTAAAACACTTTTCTTTAACTAATTTCTCGCCAACGCGAGAACACTTCATGCTCCCACATATGTCAAATTATTCCCCGGAACGTAGAGAACGTTCGGGTAAAGTGGATATGACTCTTACAGCTGGCGTGGGAGAAATATAAGGGGGGAAACACCGTCACATATCCCTCCCCTTAAAATAAGAGTCATATCGGTTTAGTGTACTCGGACAGGGCATCCGCTACCACGTTGTTCTTCCCTCTGATGTGTTTAATTTCCAACCAGTATTCTGCAGTAGTAATGCCCACCTCGTCAGCCGCTGGTTGGAGTTCCTCATCATGTACAGGAAGGTCAGAGGGTTGTGATCAGTAAAAACGAGAACAGGCCTCGCCCCTCCTCCCACGTACACGTCGAAGTGCTCTAGGGCCATTACAAAAGCCAAAGCCTCCTTCTCGACGGTACTATAGGCACGCTGGTACTTCACGAATTTCTTGGAGTAAATTGTGACAGGCCTATGTACCTCACTCCTTTCCTGGGCCAACATGGCTCCTATCCCTACATCACTGGCATGTACGTACAGAATGAACCTGGCTGTAAAATCTGGGGATATCAACACTGGGGCCTCTGTCAACAGGTTCTTCGTCTTCTCGAAAGACTTCTGGCAGGCCTCTCCCCATTTCCATCGTGTATTCTTAGAGAGTAACTCTGTTAGAGGATGCGCTATTGTGGAAAAGTTCTTACAAAAACCACGATAGTATCCAATCATCCCAAGATACCTCAGCAATTCCTTCCGTGTCCTGGGTATTGGGTACTCTCTAGTAGCTGACACCTTGTGGTCCACAGGGGTTACCTCTCCTTGACCGATGACGAAGCCTAGGTACTCTAGATGGGCCTTCCCAAACTCACTCTTGGCTAGGTTCATGGTCAGGTTAGCATCTTCCAGCCTCCTGAACAGCTCTCTGAGTCGTTCTAGGTGTGTCTCCCAGTGTTCCGAAAGCTGATATCTTTCTAGCCTCGGGAGTTAACGAGATTTGGTAGTATCCCTTGAGCAGGTCGACCTTGGACACATATCTGGCACTACACACCTGATCGATGCAATCACTCACCCTGGGCATGGGGTGGGAATCTGCCACAGTGATGGAGTTCACCTTCCTGTAGTCCGAACAAAAGCGGTATGTACCGTCGCTTTTCTTAACTAGCAAACACGGGGAATTCCACTAACTGTTTCTTGGCTCGTCAAGGTCGTTCTCAAAAAGGTACTCCACCTCCTTCCTCATCAATTCCCGCTTCTCAGGGCTGACCTTATAAACACTCTGTTTGATGGGCCTGGCGTCCCTCACCTCTACCTCGTGCATTACATTCTTGTGGCGTCGGGGCACGTCAGTAAAAAGAGAGGCATTCTCTCTCAACAAGTCCGTCAGGTCCGCTCTCTGTCTTCCTTCCAGGTGTTGAAGCTTGTCTTCGATATTCTCCAAACTCTCCGCATTGGAGAGATGGGTGCCGTCCGCCCTGGACCATTTTCCTTCCTCTGCAGGAATTTCCTGATTCGCCTGCATGCACAAGACTACTTTCTGCTGGGGTTCTCGTGGCATTGTTCCGTCCTGCACGGCGGCTCCTCCTTCCTCAAGGAAGAAAGGCTTCAGACGGTCAAAATGACACACCTGTGTCTTGCGGGGTCTGTCCGGCTTACTGACTTCGTAGTTTACTGGACCCAACCATCGTAGCACCTTATACGGTCCCTCAAATCGTGATTCGGTCACACAGCTCTTCCCTGGTAGCAACACCATAACCTGGGACCCAACCTGGAACTCTCTTGGCGTAGCTTTCTTGTCATACCACTCTGACATCTTACGCTGCGCCTCCTTCAAATGTTTTCCTGCTAGTTCCTTTGCCAAAGCGAGACGCTCCTTAAACTTCTGTAAATATTCGTTGACCGTTCCCACGGTCACTCCTGGTGCCCATTGCTCTCTCAGCATGGACGGAGGACTCCGTACCTCATGTCCATATACCAGCTGGAACGTTGAGAAACCCAACGACTCCACTACAGCATTCTGTATGGCAAACAATGTAGTGTACACTGCCTCATCCCACTCGGCTCCTTGTTCTGCACAGAACACTCTCAGAATGGTTTTCAGTGTGGAGTGAAACCTTTCAATCGCCCCCTTACGACTGCAGTCGGTAGGGCGACGACCGAATCTGAGTTACTCCCCAATTCGACACGGTCTGTCTAAACCACTTGGACTGGAATACGCTCCCACAGTCCGTCTGGATTGCCCTGGGCATTCCCACCCAAGAGAAAAATCGCTGCAACTGCCCGGCTACACCTTTTGACGTCAAACGTCGCATCGGAACTGCTTCCAGGAACCTTGTCGCCGCACACATGATGGTCATCAGGTAGGTATTTCCCCTTCTTGTCCGTGGCAACGGTCATACCCCGTCGACCAACAGACGCTCAAACGCAGGCCCAAATGCAGGAACAGGGACTAATGGGGCCTTCGGTATCGCGGGTACATTCTTCCTGCCCTCTGGCAAGGTAAGCAAGTCTTACAGTGACGCCTCACTTCGGCGTCCATACCCGGCCAGTTGAAATGGTCCCTGATCTT
>WNGS01008752.1:0-14680 GCA_020271785.1 Procambarus virginalis
AGGGCAATTTCAGTCGAATTTTGCGCTGGTTTTGTCCTGATGGATTCATTTTGCCTACTCTGTAGTCAAGCAATACTGTCAGTTTTATTTAGAGTGACCTGCAATTCTTGTTTTAGGAGATTCTGAACAATTTTCAATACACTTTTCACCATCGCGTTCAATTGGAATAGCTGGGGACGACACAACTACAGAATCAAGCAGCTTTTGCTGATCTTGTTCATCCTGCGAGACGGAATGTTGGGCGGATAATGTATTGATACCTGCAGTCATTTTGTTGAGAGCGTACTCTTGGTTTTTTATGGCTTCATCAGGTGATTGTTTTCCTCACGGAGACCATTCAAGGTCATGCTGGAGTTGTTCGCGAGTTGATCTCGGCTAGCCCTTTAAGTTTCTAATATCCTCGTGAGGGAGGGTTATTTCTTTTTGTTGTTTATGGAGGTTCGAACAGTATGCTTGGTTTTCAGATTGAAGATTCAAGGGGGGGGGATGATCGTATTTTGAGCTCAAGGACTGAGCACAACTTCTTGAACCAGTGATTATCAGCCAAGTTAGGGAAATCCGGTGAGGGACAAGAAGCACGCTTGAATCTCGTAAACAGGGATGTATGAGTGGTAGCAGGAGGAGGATAACTCTCCCTGGCTGCAACGGGTGGGAGGGGGAGGTCAGCACCGCCGCCACAGGCTCCAGAGCTTCCAGAGGGAGAAACATCGACTGTCCAGTATTTGTCGGGATGGATGCCCTGTTAGGGGCTTTGTTGATCTTATTTACCTGTGCAGTCTTGGTCATGTTCACAGAAAATGGTACCATCCGTTTTCTATGTGCGGCGGCTGGACGCCAAGAGAGAAGGTAAACAGCACACAGGACGCCTGCCAAGCTTGGGAGCCATAGTCATGTAATCGTTTATTATTATTAAAGTCAGTAACCAGGAATGACTTTACATCAACCTTACTACCAAGACTATCTCAGCTATACACAGACACCACACTGGCGACGAGGATGAACTGGGAACGCAGGTATTTTGTTCAACAAAACACAAGGAAGGAGCATGCTGTCTCGCCCAGAGGAGGAAGGAGAAGCTGTGTGAGCACCATACCCGATGCTGTATGCAACCCCATGCTGTGTGCTGACTGTTGCTGTGTGCTGATCGTTGCTGTGTGCTGGCCGTTGCTGTGTGCTGGCCAATGCTGTGTGCTACCCAAGCTGTGCTGAGTGTTGCTGTGAGAGGAATCTGCCGACGCTGTGTACGAAACGACGCTTTGATGCAGTGTACAAAACCCGATGTTTTGGTTACGAAACGACGCTCCGTGCTACAAAATTCTTCACGCTGTGAACCAACTGCTGCCTACTGCTGCCAACTGCTGCCTACTGCTGCCAACTGCTGCCAATTGCTGTACCAACTGCTAACAACTGCTGTGTTGCTGTGAGTAGGAACAACACATGTACACAAGGGCTAGGTAAGAAGTCAGTTGCTGCTGTGTTGTGCACTGTTGTGAACTTTTGCATTAAAATGCTTGTGTGCTTTGCAAAATTAAAGTAATTACAGTGAATTCTTAAATAACATATACAGTGCAGTAAGTGTTATATATTCTGAGGAACATTTTAAGTGATAAGTTTAAATTTATTCAGTAAAAATGGCAAATATACCTCAGTTTCCTGCATTTGATCCTGACTGTGACCAGACAAACCTGTCACAGAGGTGGGTCAAATGGCTTAAAAGGTTTGAAAATTTGTTGATAGTTTCTGACATCAAAAGTGCTGAAAGAAAGCGTGCCTTTCTGCTTCACTATGCAGGTGATAGAGTTTGTGACATCTTTGATACACTGAAAGATACTGGTGGTGCCAAAGATTATGACACTGCCAAGGCCAAATTAACTGAGCATTTCAAACCAAGGCAAAATACTGCTATGGAAATTATGCATTTCAGGAGAGCAAAACAACTCTCTAATGAAACTGTTGATCAATACCATACACGTCTGCAGGGTTTAGCAGCCCACTGTGAGTTTGCTGATGTTGACAAAGAAATCAAACAGCAAATAATTGAAACATGCACATCTACACGTCTTCGTCGAAGAGCTCTAGAACTTGTTGATGATGAAAGTTCTCTTACCAAGATACTGGATATGGCTCGTCGAATGGAAGATGCTGCACGTGATGCTCGTGCCATGGAGTGCAGTGCCAACAACGGTTCTGCCACTGTTACTAACAGTCATGAAGTATGTAAGGTTCAGGGAGTACACCATGATCATAGAAGATATCATGCCAAACCTAACATTAAATTGAGCCGAGAACCACATCACAACTGGAGTCATGGAACAAGACTCAAGCAGTCACAACGACTCACATCAGAGGTTGTCAATAATAAATGTTACAATTGTGGAGGAGACTACCCACACCAAGATAATGTTTGTCCTGCACAAGGTAAGAAGTGCTATGAGTGTAGAAAACTAAATCATTTTGGTGCTATGTGTCGTTCCGCACTAAAGAAACCACAATCAATAAATAAAAGCAATGTACGAGGATCAAGTCATAGGAGTCGAGGTGGCAAACACAATATTGCACCTCAAATCAAGAATGTTAATAATATACAAGACAACATTTCATTACAACCAGTCTCAGATGACAGTGAATGTGATTATATTTATGGAGTACAATCAATCACAAAATGGAATGATCTTCCAAACAACCCAGAGACTATAGTATACATTGCTGGCATTTGTCTCAAAATTCTCATTGACACTGGATCAAACATTGACACCATTGCTGAGTGCCACTATGAAAAATTTAAAAAACAGTTCCCAAAGCTTGAAAACTATAATGGCAAAGCCACTGCCTATGCTTCAAAGGTAGCCTTACCAGTGATTGGAACTTTCACTGCAGAGATTAAGTCAAAGAATGCAATGCTCATTACTACATTCCATGTTGTTAGGAATGCAAAGGAGTCTTTACTCAGTTACAAGACTTCAACCAAATTGGGGCTACTTCAGCTTTCTAATGCTGTAGCAGTGGAATCTGCAAACAATGTTGATGCTATTGTTGCTGAATTTTCTGATCGGTTTAAATCCATAGGTTGTTATACTGATAGCAAGGTACATCTGCATATCAACCCAGATGTAATTCCAGTTGCCCAACCACATCGCCGACAACCATTCCATACTCGCAAGAAAGTCGATGCCGAACTGGATAGGCTGATAGAACTAGATATCATTGAACCGGTAACAGGCCCAACACCATGGGTAAGCCCAATTGTCACTCCACCAAAGCCGAAGAATCCAGATGAGATACGCATTTGTGTAGACATGCGTGTTCCCAACAAGGCAATAATGCGTGAACGCCATCCTACACCCACTGTAGATGATATGATTTACCGCTTGAATGGTGCAACTGTATTCAGCAAGTTAGATTTAAACAAGGGCTATCATCAGCTTGAACTTGATGATGAGAGTCGATTCATCACAACGTTTACGACACATCGAGGTCTGTATAGGTACAAGCGCCTGAGTTTTGGTATTAACAGTGCTGCTGAAGTATTCCAGCACATCATCAGCCAGGTATTGCAAGATATACCTAATGCTGACAACATGTCTGATGACATCATTGTTTATGGCCGTACCCAAGCTGAACACGACAAAGCTCTTCGTGCAACATTGCAACGCTTACGAGAAAAGAATTTGACGCTAAGCCGAGCAAAGTGTGAGTTCAATCAACATAAAATTGAATTCTTTGGACATGTACTTAGTGACAAAGGTCTGTCTCCAGATCCTAAGAAAGTTGCAGATATCAAGAATGCTGCACCTCCTTCAACATCCACTGAAGTACATAGTTTTCTGGGAATGGCAAACTACTGTTCTCGCTTCATTCCAGATTTTGCTACCATTACGAAGCCTCTACGTGAGCTCCTGAAGAAAAATGCATCATGGTACTGGAGCGATGTCGAGCAAAATGCATTTGATGCTGTGAAAGATGCACTAGTAGAAAATGCGACTGCTGCATACTTTGATCCATCAATGGACACTGAGTTAACGGTGGATGCTAGTCCTGTTGGTTTAGGTGCTGTGTTAGCCCAACACAAACCTGGTCAACCAGATTCAAGAGTAGTAATTGCCTACGCCAGCCGTTCTCTCACAGATGTTGAGCAACGATACAGTCAGACAGAGAAGGAAGCTCTTGCTCTTGTATGGGGCTGTGAACACTTCAATGTGTATCTGCTTGGTGCACCCTTTACCACGATAGTCACTGACCACAAACCGTTGGAGACCATCTTCAATAATCCAAAGTCCAAACCACCAGCTCGCATTGAGAGATGGGCTCTTCGTCTGCAACCATACAACTTTACGGTGAAATACAAGCCAGGTGCAGGCAATCCCGCTGATTACATCAGTCGACATCCTGCCAACAGTTTCACCATCACCAAGCATCAGCAAGTTGCCGAGGAATATGTACACTCTGTAACCTGTGATGCAGTCCCTAAGGCTCTCACTCTTGATGAAATCCGTACTGCAACCCTAGAGGACCCAACTCTGCAAGCAACAGTGGATGCATTGACTAAGAAAAAGTTTCCACGCATCCCACCCTCAGGAGTTGACCAAGATGCATTCAAAGCACTTGAACGCATCCAGACAGAATTAAGTGTTACGCAACAACGCGACACCGTGCTGCGAGGTACTCGTATCGTCATTCCAGCTGTTCTCCAGCAACGTGCTCTGAAGCTTGCACATCAAGGACACCAAGGTCTTGTAAGGACCAAACAGCTGCTACGAGAAAAGGTGTGGTTTCCTGGCATTGATCGTCAAGCTAAGGACATGCATGATGCCTGTGTCCCTTGCCAAGCTGCAGTGGATACTTCAAGACCAACACCTCTACAACCTTCACCACTACCTGCTGCACCATGGATGGAAGTATCGATGGATTTCTGTGGACCGCTACCAACTGGAGAGTACTTGATGGTAGTCATTGATGATCACTCACGTTATCCAGAAGTAGAAATCATCACTTCCACATCTGCAAAGGCTGTCATCCCGAAACTCGACAAGATCTTTTCAAACTTTGGCATTCCTGAAGTTGTCAAGACGGACAATGGACCGCCATTTAATGGACAAGACTTTGTCAACTTTGCTGAGCATATTGGATTCAAACACCGCCGTGTGATGCCACTACATCCTCAAGCAAATGGAGAAGTAGAGAGATTCATGCAACCTCTCATGAAAGCTGTACGCTGTGCTCATGCCGAAGGACGATCCTGGAAACAAGCTATGTATGCTTTTCTCAGGAACTACCGTGCAACACCGCATGGAACACTGGGCAAGTCGCCTGGCGAACTTTTATTTGGACGTCCTATGAGAATCGCACTACCTGTCATGCCAGCCAAGGTAACGGATAAACGTCTCGCTCAGAAGGATGCACTAGCCAAGGGCAAAATGAAAATTGCTCATGATCAACGTGCAAAGGAACAATTCATAAAGGTTGGAGATACTGTTCTCGTTAAAAAGAAAAAAGAGGGAAAGCTAGATATGCCGTATGATACAAAACCATATAAAGTGATTAGTGTAAAAGGAACTATGGTAACAGCGAGTAATAGAGATCATAGTATAACACGTAATATGGCTTATTTCAAAGTGATTCCAACTAGTGTAGAAAATGATGAAGTGCAAAGTCGTGCAAAAGAAAAAGAAAAAATGAGTTATAACTCGATAAACAATTCATCGAGGGATATTCTTGTATTAAGGACTCTCGTCCAAAACGTCATGTTAAACGCCCTACACGATATGATGATTAATTGTGTTCCTATGTAATGCAAAGTATTTACTTGTTATGCTGAACTAAATTTAATATTGTTTGAATAATGCAGATCTCTCATTCAATATTTTGTAACTTTGTATTACAGTTTCTTTCATGTTTGTTTAACATTGCATATGTATTTTTAACATTGAAATCCTTTGTGGTAAAGATTGTTTAAATTCTTTGTGTGTTTAATTAATGTTAAATGTATGCAATATCTCTTGATAACTTACTTTGTGTCAATAACTTTGCTTTGTGCTACAAGCATGGTAGACATCCTGTATTCATTCTTTTTAAAGAAAAGGAGGGATGTCATGTTCACAGAAAATGGTACCATCCGTTTTCTATGTGCGGCGGCTGGACGCCAAGGAGAAGGTAAACAGCACACAGGACGCCTGCCAAGCTTGGGAGCCATAGTCATGTAATCGTTTATTATTATTAAAGTCAGTAACCAGGAATGACTTTACATCAACCTTACTACCAAGACTATCTCAGCTATACACAGACACCACAGTCTTGTTCCTGGGAGACATGATAGGTCGAGGATGACTGGAGTAAAGTTGTGGTGGAAACTTGGGTCAGGCAGCGCGGGTGGTGGGCAGAAGTGGGCAGCAGCACTGACCCACAGCCAGAGAGGATTGCTTTGAATTTAGTTTGCGTCAGAATGAGTCGATATGGGTTGGTTACTTTGTGCTATGACATGCTTGGACTCCATGTACTTAGATGCCTGTGGGTGGTGGTCTACATCATCATGCGGTAGTTTAAGGGCTGAAATACAGCATAGAGTGAGGAGTGTAGATAGTGTGAACTCGACAGCGTTGGGAGTATGAGGCGGTACTGAGTTATACAACTTTAGAACACTTTCCCACCAGGAGACTCGAACCCTAACCAGCACAGAAGCCTTCCAGCAACTGGCATCACAGGTACGCCTTTAACCCACTGCACCAAGCTCAGACCCTTAAAAGAGATGGTAATTTCGGGGTTTTTAAACCCCCCAAAGATCACCACCTCCCAAGGGCAACTAGAGCTAGTGAGGGGTCACTTACGTTTTTCATGAAGTCCCTGTTAATATGGGAGAACTCTGTGTCTATGCTTGATGCACAACTTGCCTAAACACGCAAGTAAAGTTATACAACTTTAGAACACTTTCCCACCAGGAGACTAGAAGCCTAGCCAGCACAGAAGCCTTCCAGGAACTGGCATAACAGGTATGCCTTTAACCCACTGCACCACACTCAGACTCTTAAAAGAGATGGTAATTTCGGGGTATTTAAACCCCCCAAAGATCACCACCTCCCAAGGGCAACTAGAGCTAGTGAGGGGTCACTTACGTTTTTCATCAAGTCCCTGTTAATATGGGAGAACTCTGTGTCTATGCTTGATGCACAACTTGCCTAAACACGCAAGTGAAGTTATACAACTTTAGAACACTTTCCCACCAGGAGACTCGAACCCCTAGCCAGCACAGAAGCCTTCCAGCAACCTCAGCCTTCCTGAGCATTCATTTAGGCCCCTTAACTCGACGTTTGGTTCATCCCACATATTCTCATTCATCAACTTGTACACCTCTAATATGTCACCACTAATTTTTCAACTTGACAGGGGGTATTACGAACCCGATTCCATCGTCGGAGCATGGAGCAGTGACGTCAATGCCATCTGTGAGTCTGCTCCCAAAACTCCCACAAATTAGACGACGCCATCTAGTGGTGGCAGGATTATACCAGCAAGAGGCGCTAGATTCCTGTCCTAGTCAGCTCGAGAGGTAGCTGGTGCTGACCTCTGGTGAGGTGGCGCCTAGAAAATCAGCCCCGTCTATTACATAAGAACATAAGAACAAAGGCAACTGCAGAAGGCCTATTGGCCCATACGAGGCAGCTCCTATTTATAACCACCCAATCCAACTCATATACATGTCCAACCCATGTTTGAAACAATCGAGGGACCCACCTCCACAATGTTACCCGGCAATTGGTTCCACAAATCAACAACCCTGTTACTGAACCAGTATTTACCCAAGTCCCTCCCAAATCCAAACCTATCCAATCCACACCCATTGCTTCGCGTTCTGTCCTGTGTTGACACTTCCAACACCCTATCAATATCCCCCCCTGTTATGTTCATTCATCCACTTGCAAACCTCTATCATGTCACCCCCAACTCTTCGCCTATATACAGTCCCCGTAGCAGTAGGAGATTGCTCATCAAACTTGCAGATCCCTCTGTTAAGTCTGACCTTATACAATCAGCTGCTAAGCAAAAAACCAACCTCTATATAAATGAGTGTCTTACAAAGCAGCTTGGATCCCTCCTCTTCAGGCTGCGTCAAATTCGCAAACGGAACCCTGGTCTTATCAAGCAGTGTTATACTAGGAATGGAACGATCATTGCTAAGAAGGAAAGTGCAGGAAAAAGATATGAAATAAAGTGTGACCAACAACTACTGGCCTTCTTTAGTGATTGTGGTATATCGGAAAACCTGAACCCGACCAATGCCAGTACTTAAAATAACTCATTCAGTGCCTGAGCCTAACCTAACTTAATCTAACTTTGTCCAAGGTGCTGTCTCTGCCTTACCATTTACCTAATGTTCTCTCATTCATATGATCTTCTAAATAATCCGTCAAGTCTCCATGCACTTATCCAAGCATCTACCTCAGTATCATTGTAAAATTTTGCTCTTAAATCTAATCTTACCCTATTTTTTTTAAATTTAAATTTAAATGTATTGATTTATGTCCTCTATTGTAAGGTAATTATTGATCTCACTTTGTTCTCTTAATTAAGTTCATATACTAATTCTAGGTTAATAACTAAGCTAATTAAAATTTATTATCTTTAAGATTATTTTACTTTACAATTATCATTTGTCAAATTTTTTTATATATTCATCTTGACAGTCTCTACCGATTTTTTGTTCTCTCCACCAAACTTGTGTTTCCTCCATGGCTATCTAGTGTCCTTATTCTACTTCTATTTGTTTGTTTTCTTTTGTTTATTTGCATTTATTGTTGTGTTTTGCTATAATTATTCTCTAATTTTAGTAGACTTAGTACTTTGTAAGCTTTTATTGTATTGTTATATTATTGTATTGTTGTGTTTTGCTATAATTAACTTTTCTATTGAAAAGTAATTATTGATCTCATTTTGTTCTCTTAATTAAGTTCATACTAATTCTGGTTAATAACCAGCCTTTTTATGCAGACTAGTATAGACCCAGAACTAAACCTCTTATCCACTATCTATGACAATCATCACTTTAATGATCAAAATTGCAGATATTTTACAGCACATGATGTAAACAATGTATTAACACATAATCACAATATCTCTGTAATCAACTTGAACGTTAGATCCCTAGGTAAACACTTCGATGATGTTAGTGCCTTGATTGAAACTATTGACAACAAATTCTCTTTTATTATACTTACTGAAACGTGGTTGAAAGAGGACACTACTCAACTCTTTAACATGCCTAACTACTCAGCAATTCACAACTGTCGTCAAATTCAGAGAGGTGGTGGTACTGCTCTTTACTACCACCAAGAACTAACATGCTTAAATATAATTAGAACTAGAGACAGCTGTGGGGAGTATATCTTCGCCAGTTTCAGAGTCAAGGGTGCCGAGTCTGTCCTGTCTGTGGGTGCAGTCTATAGAATTCCTAACACTGATGTGTCCGAATTCAATTCAAACCTTAGAAATCTAATACTCGATAACAGACTGAACAAAAACCATCTAATTATCGCAGGGGACTTTAATATTGACCTCTGCGAGCCTGAACACCCTACTGCTGTTAGCTTCCTCAACTGTATGAATTCCTGCTTCCTCATACCCTTAATCACTAGACCTACTAGAATCACTGATAGTACGGCCACGACTCTTGATCACATTTGGACCAACATAACCTCTCCGCTTACTTCAGGTATAATCACCGATAGCACTACAGACCATTACCCCACATTTCTCTCAACTAACATTATCAAACCACCTCTTGAGTCAAGGGAATTAAGCTTTAGGCTGCACAATGAAACTGCTATAGACAATTTTATAACTGCTGCTGATAATGTCAACTGGGAATCCGAGTTAGGTAACATAGGGGACATCAACCTAGCAGTGCAATCTTTTCTTCAAAAGACTCTTAACCTTTATAACACCCACTGTCCTAGGCTTTCAAAACAAGTCACAACCAAAAGGCTTAACAATCCTTGGCTTACAAAGGGAATACTTAAATCCATTAATAAAAAACATGACCTTGAGAAGAAGTATAGGTTAGGAACCGTCTCCAAAGAATTTTCAAAGAATTACTCGTTATTGCTATCTAAAATAATTAGACGAGCCAAAACTAAATTCTACGAAGATAGATTTACCCAAATAAAGAGCAACATTAAAAAAACTTGGAGCACAATCTCACAAATATTGGGATCAAAGAAGATTTTTAATAACAAACCAACACTCCTGTCCAGTAACGATGGTCAGCTTTCAGCCTCTGATTCTGCTATTGAGTTTAATAGGTTCTTCTCTTCCATTGGGTCATCCCTTGCAAATGATATTCCAACTTCCAGTACTGATGTTAAGGACTATCTTACAGGTAACTATCCACAGTCTCTGTACCTAAAGCCTGCTAATTCCACTGACGTCAATGAGATAATCCTTTCCCTTAAAACCAAGTCTAGTGCCCTTGATGAGATACCAACTTTAATTTACAAAAAAGCCTCCAGATCTTTAGCCCCTGCTATTGCATTGCTCTTCAACAAGTCACTTGAACTCCAAACCTTTCCAGATATTCTAAAGAAAGCGAGAGTAACCCCTGTCCACAAATGTGGTGATCTCACAGATGTTAACAACTACAGACCTATATCAATCCTGCCTAACTTGTCAAAAATATTTGAAAAACTAATCTACAAGCAGCTTTACTCTTATCTAGCCAAACACAATATACTTAGCTCTTGTCAATATGGCTTCAGACCCAAAAAAAGCACTAACGATGCACTTATTAGTATGATTAACTTGATTCATGCAGCTCTTGATAAAAATGAGTTCCCTGTTGGGTTATTTGTGGACCTGCGTAAGGCTTTTGACACTGTCAACCACCAAAACCTTCTTCTTAAATTACATCATTATGGAGTCAGAGGACACTCCCTGCAATACCTCAAATCTTACCTTACTGACAGGCTCCAGTATGTTTCTGTGAATAATTCAATTTCTCCCACCCTACCCATCAACATCGGTGTTCCTCAGGGCAGCATACTTGGCCCTCTCCTCTTTCTCATCTACATTAATGACCTTCCAAATGCCTCCCAACACCTCAAACCAATTCTTTTTGCTGACGACACAACCTTCATTTACTCCAGTCCTGACCCCCTTGCTCTAAATGCCACAGTAAATACTGAGCTAAATAAAGTCCATCTTTGGCTAACTGCCAACAAACTCACCCTTAACATTGACAAAACTTTCTATATTCTGTTTGGCAATAAATCCTCTAATCAAATAAATCTCAAAATTAACAATACCCAAATTTGTAACAAATTAGATGGTAAGTTCCTTGGCGTTCTCATTGACCACAAGCTGAATTTCCAGGGACACATTCTAAATATATCAAAAAAAGTTTCAAAAACTGTTGGCATTCTCTCTAAGATCAGATATTATGTACCCCGACCTGCCCTGGTGACTCTCTATTACTCCCTCATCTATCCATATCTCAACTATGGTATTTGTGCTTGGGGTTCTACTACCCAAAATCATTTACGTCCTCTAATTACTCAACACAAAGCTGCTATTAGGACAATATCCAACTCTGGCCCCAGACATCACTCGGTACCCCTACTCAAATCTCTGAATATGTTAGATATTAAGTCACTGCACATTCTCTCATGTGTATCATACATATATAAAACGCTGAACTGTAATGCCAATCCTGAACTCAAAAGCTTCATTGCTGGTTGTAACAGAACCCATGAGCACCACACCAGAAATAAATACAGTTTTGATATTCCAAGAGTACGGCTTAATCAAACTAGAAATGCTCTACAAATCAAGGGACCCAGAATGTGGAATGACCTCCCCAACCATGTTAAAGACTGTACCTCTCTCAACCAGTTTAAGATTAAAACTAAACACTACCTAATAAATTCCCTGTAACCTACCTACCTTTTTTTTTAATCAATGCTGTTTGTCAACTTTTGTATTTGTGCTGCTTTTTCAGTCATGTTCCCCCTTTTTTTATCTTTATTTGTATTTGTTCTCAACACATTTTATTCTTTATGCTCAATTAGTATTAAGTTCTAGATATTAATGTTCTTCCTGCCCGAAACGCATTGCGTAATAGTGGCTTTAGGCATTGTATGTACTAGCTCTATCTATAATTCGATCCATTAATGTAACCTCACTTGTATGTATATACCTTACCTGAATAAACATATTATATTTATTTATTTATTTNGGGGGGGAGTAGGCCTTAGTGTGGAGAGAGTAGGCCTTAGTGTGGGGGGGAGTAGGCCTTAGTGTGGGGGGAGTAGGCCTTAGTGTGGGGGGAGTAGGCCTTAGTGTGGGGGGGAGTAGGCTTAGTGTGGGGGGAGTAGGCCTTAGTGGGGGGGAGTAGGCCTTAGTGTGGGGGGAGTAGGCCTTAGTGTGGGGGGAGTAGGCCTTAGTGTGGGGGAGTAGGCCTTAGTGTTGGGGGAGTAGGCCTTAGTGTGGGGGGGAGTAGGCCTTAGTGTGGGGGGAGTAGGCCTTTGTGTGGGGGAGTAGGCCTTAGTGTGGGAGAGTAGGCCTTAGTGTGGGGGAGTAGGCCTTAGTGTGGGGGGGAGTAGGCCTTAGTGTGGAGAGGTAGGCCTTAGTGTGGAGAGAGTAGGCCTTAGTGTGGGGGGAGTAGGCCTTAGTGTGGGGGGAGTAGGCCTTAGTGTGGGGGGAGTAGGCCTTAGTGTGGGGGGAGTAGGCCTTAGTGTGGGGAGTAGGCCTTAGTGTGGGGAGAGTAGGCCTTAGTGTGGAGAGAGTAGGCCTTAGCGTCGGGGGAGTAGGCCTTAGTGTGGGGGAGTAGGCTTAGTGTGGAGAGAGTAGGCCTAGTGAGGGGGGAGTAGGCCTTAGTGTGGGGGGAGTAGGCCTTAGTGTGGAGAGAGTAGGCTTAGTGTGGGGGAGTAGGCCTTAGTGTGAGAGAGTAGGCCCTAGTGAGGGGGGAGTAGGCTTTAGTGTGGAGAGAGTAGGCCTTAGTGTGGGGGAGTAGCCCTAGTGTGGAGAGAGTAGGCCTTAGTGTGGGGGAGTAGGCCTTAGTGTGGAGAGAGTAGGCCTTAGTGTGGGGGGAGTAGGCCTTAGTGTGGGGGGAGTAGGCCTTAGTGTGGGGAGAGTAGGCCTTAGTATGGGGGGAGTAGGCCTTAGTGTGGGAGAGTAGGCCTTAGTGTGGGGGAGTAGGCCTTAGTGTGGGGGGAGTAGGCCTTAGTGTGGGAGAGTAGGCCTTAGTGTGGAGAGAGTAGGCCTTAGTGTGGGGGGAGTAGGCCTTAGTGTGGGGAGAGTAGGCCTTAGTGTGGGGAGAGTAGGCCTTAGTGTGGGGGGAGTAGGCCTTAGTGTGGAGAGAGTAGGCCTTAGTGTGGAGAGAGTAGGCCTTAGTGTGGGGGGAGTAGGCCTTAGTGTGGGGAGAGTAGGCCTTAGTGTGGGAGAGTAGGCCTAGTGTGGGGGGAGTATTGAACTCAGTAGCAGAATCAGAGGCTGAAAGCTGACCATCGTTATTGGACATGAGTGTTGGTTTGTTATTTAAAATCTTCTTTGATCCAATATTTGTGAAATTGTGCTCCAAGTTTTTTTAATGTTGCTCTTTATTTGGGTAAATTTATCTTCGTAGCATTTAGTTTTGGCTCGTCTTATTATCTTAGATAGCAATAACGAGTAATTCTTTGGGAATTCTTTGGAGACATTCCTAACCTATACTTCTTCTCAAGGTCATGTTTTTTATTATGGATTTAAGTATTCCCTTTGTAAGCCAGGGATTGTTAAGCCTTTTGGTAGTGACTTGTTTTGTAAGCATAGGACAGTGGGTGTTATAAAGGCTTAGAGTTTTTTGAAGAAAAGATTGCACTGCTAGGTTGATGTCCCCTATGTTACCTAACTCGGACTCCCAGTTGACATTATCAGCAGCAGTTATAAAATTGTCTATAGCAGATTCATTGTGCAGCCTAAAACTTAACTCCCTTGACTCTAGAGGTGTTTGTTAATGTTAGTTAAGAGAAATGTGGGGTAATGGTCTGTAGTGCTATCGGTATTATACCTGAAGTAAGCGGAGAGGTTATGTTGGTCCAGATATGTGATCTAGAGTCGTGCAGTACTATCTATGATTCTAGTAGGTCTAGTGATTAAGGGTATGAGGAAGCAGGAATTCATACAGTGAGGAAGCTAACAGCAGTAGGGTGTTCAGGCCGCAGAGGTCAATATTAAAGTCCCCTGCGATAATTAGATGTTTTTGTTCAGTCTGTTATCGAGTATTAGATTCCTAAGGTTTGAGTTGAATTTGGACACATCAGTGTTAGAATTCTATAGACTGCACCACAGACAGGATAGACTCGGTACCCTTTACTCTGAAACTGGCGAGATATACTCCCCACAGCAGTCTCTAGTTCTAATTACTTTTAAGCATGTTAGTTCTTGGTGGTAGTAAAGAACAGTACCACTACCTCTCTGAATTTGACGACAGTTGTGAATTGCCGAGTAGTTAGGCATGTTAAAGAGTTTGAGTAGTGTCCTCTTTCAACCATGTTTCAGTAAGTATAATAAAAGAGAATTTGTTGTCAATAGTTTCAATCAAGGCACTAACATCATCAAAGTGTTTACCTAGGATCAACATTCAAGTTGATTACAGATATATTGTGATTATGAGTTAATACATTGTTTACATCATGTGCTGTAAAATATCTACAATTTA
>WNGS01008754.1:0-19591 GCA_020271785.1 Procambarus virginalis
TGCCCACACCCCATACCCAGACTTTCCAATCAATTTGACCCAAAAAAATTCTTAGGCTATTAAAATCAGCTTTTCGAAAATCTGGCACTTTAACAGAATTTTCTCCTACAGGTCTATTCCATTCTATGCCAAATCTGATTTCTTTGTGATCACTGTTCCCTAGCTCACTCCCTATTTCGATGTGATTAATTTGTGTTTCCTGTTAGTTAACACTAAATCTAAAATATTATTTTCCCGTGTTGGTTCCTTAATGTGTTGCGTAAGAAAGCAATCGTCAATTAATTCTAGAAAATCTTCTGCTTCACTATCCCCGTTTTGTTCAACCAGTTTATTCCATTAAATTAAAAGGCACCCATGACATAAATACTGTTAGATCTAGATGCCCTAGATTTTCATCCCATAGATGCTTTGCTTCCATTCTGTCTAAATTTGGTGGCCAATATATACTCAAATTATAATTATTTGCTTTTTCGTTTAATTCTATCCAAATAGTTCTGTGTGTGGCTCAGTTTTGATTCCCTCTTTGAGACTACATTTCAAATTGTCCCTAACGTATATGGCTACTCCACCACCTCGTCTAATATATCTATCTGTGTGAAATAGTTTAAATCCATTTATTTGATATTCGGCTAATAGTTTTCTATTATCAACATTCATCCACGTTTCGGTAAGTGCAATAATATCTATTTTTTTCTGTGCAGACAAGAGCATTAATTCGTTAATTTTATTTCTTAGACTTCTACTGTTTGTGTAATATACCCTAAGTGAATTGTTATTTTGAGGCCCTTCTCTTTCCCTGATCATTTTGCCAATTCCTTTCTCCCGCAAACACATACTTTTATTACATCCTTCCTCCAAATCAATTCCCATACCTCTATCTACTAACAGTTTAAACCCAAACAAACACCTCTAACCACTTCTTCCAACGAATTTGCAACAGCAACAACCCCAGCTCTCGATAGATGCACCCCATCCCGAGCATACATTTCATTTCTTCCATAGAAGTGTTCCCAGTTGTCTATATAAGATATTGCATTAGATTTGCAATATCTTTCCAGCCTGCAATTGACACCAAGTGCCCTCGACATCCATTCATTTCCCACTCCCTTTCTTGGAAGAATGCCACATATGATCGGGATTCCTCCCTTGCTCCTAACTAATTCTATTGCTGTCTTGAATTTCAGTATTAGTTCCTCACTTCTAGCTCTCCCAACATCATTACCCCCTACACTAATACAAATAATGGGTTTGCTCCCATTTCCCATCATTATATCTTTCATGTTTCCAACAATATCACCAATTCCAGCTCCCGGATAGCAAACTCTTAATCTCTGACACAGAGATTAAGATTGTGCCCCCTATCTTGAGATTGTGCCCCCTATCTCTGGCACAAAACGTTCTGTCTAAATACCTCACCAGGGAATCTCCCACAACCAAAACTCGCCTCGGTACCTCCTTAACTTTCTGAGCGCCCTGAGGGGCCCGCGCTTCGCCGCTCCTTGCTGATTTCTTTTCGGAGTGAACCGCTGGCTCACCACAGCACTCGTCCTCCAACACGGCAAATGAATTTGCCGTCTTTAGGGCGTCTGTAGGCGGCCTTGTCAAGGTCTTCTTAAGACCCCTGTCCCCAACGACTCTCCACGACGAGGTCTTGTTTATCTTGGTCTTCTCCGCCTCCCCCGACGCTTCAGCTGTCGCACCTCCTCTCGTAAGGAATCCACCTCTGCTCTCAGAGCCCCAACCAAGTTCAATAATTCCTCCAGTAATCCCTCCATCACTGCTACAATAACGCCGCTACAATCGGAGCTCCAGCCAACACAACCTCTCACTGTGACACCACCTGACAGACTGCCGATTTAATAAATCTTGATTTAATAATATTGATTTAAATATTTAATAATATTGATTTAATAATATTGCGTTAGTAACAAGAAACGTAAGTAACGATTAATAATATTAGTATTATTAATATTAAGTATTATTAAGTATAAATATAATATAAGTATAAATATAATATAATTATTAAGTATTATTAAGTATTATTATTAAGTATAATAAGTATAATAGTATTATTAATATTAATACTAATATTAGATTAGTAACGATTTAATAATATTGATTTAATAAATCAATAGAGTCAGGCAGAGTGCCAGAGTTTTGGAAAGTTGCTAATGTGATACCAGTTTTTAAGAAAGGAGATAGATCACTTGCGTCTAACTATCGACCAATTAGCCTAACGTCTATTGTGGGAAAGTTACTCGAATCTATAATAGCAAATAAAATTCGTCTTCATCTTGAAAAACATAAATTAATAATTGAGTCGTAACATGGTTTTATAAATGGCCGTTCATGTTTAACAAATTTGTTATCTTTTTATTCTAGCATAGTTGAGGCAGTTGATAGTGGTAAGGATTGTGATGTTGTGTACCTTGACTTTAGCAAAGCTTTTGATACAGTGCCACATGAAAGACTGATTAAAAAGATAGAGGCTCATGGTATTGGTGGTGCTATATTAAGCTGGAGTAGGGCATGGCTATACCAAAGGAAACAGAGAGTTAGTATAAATGGAGTCAAGTCAGAGTGGGAAAATGTTGTAAGTGGAGTGCCTCAAGGCTCTGTCCTGGGCCCTCTGTTGTTTATAATATATATAAATGATTTAGATTCGGGTTTGAGTAGTAACATTTGCAAATTTGCCGATGAAACGAAAATCGGTAGGGAAATTAATTCGGAGGAGGACTCTCTATCACTTCAAGTTGATCTAGATAGGGTTTTGAAATGGTCAAAGGACTGGCAGATGCAGTTTAATGCTGATAAATGTAAAGTTCTGAGGCTAGGTAATGATGATAGAGTTACAAGATACGAGCTAGATGGTGTTGAGATTGCGAAGTCGGATTGCGAAAGGGATCTGGGAGATATAATTAGTAAGAATTTAAAACAAAAGGATCAATGCATGATTGTTCGTAATAAGGCAAATCGGACACTCGGATTTATTAATCGCAGCGTTAGTAACAAGACACCTGGTGTGGTTCTCAAGCTATATCTTGCTCTCGTTAGGCCCTATTTAGATTATGCAGTTCAGTTTTGGTCGCCATATTATAGAATGGATATAAATTCACTTGAACGTGTCCAGCGTAGGATGACTAAGTTAATTCCCCAAATTAGAAATCTTTCATATGAAGAAAGATTAACAAAGCTAAAATTGCATTCACTGGAAAGGCGAAGAGTTAGGGGTGACATGATAGAGGTTTACAAGTGGATGAATGGACATAACAAAGGGGATATTAATAGGGTATTAAAAGTATCAACTCAGGACAGAACGCGAAACAATGGGTATAAATTGGATAAGTTTAGATTTAGGAAAGACTTGGGTAAATACTGGTTCAGTAACAGGGTTGTTGATTTGTGGAACCAATTGCCACATAACTTTGTGGAGGTGGGGTCCCTCGATTGTTTTATGAATGGGTTGGACATGTATATGAGTGGGATTGGGTGGTTATAAATAGGAGCTGCCTCGTATGGGCCAATAGGCCTTCTGCAGTTGCCTTTGTTCTTATGTTCTTATTTCGATGTCATTAATTTGTGTGTCCCTGTTAGTTAACACTAAATCTAAAGTATTATTTTCCCGTGTTGGTTCCTTAATGTGTTGCGTAAGAAAGCAATCGTCAATTAATTCTAGAAAATCTTCTGCTTCACTATTCCCTGTTTTGTTCAACCAGTTTATTCCACTAATATTAAAGTCACCCATGACATAAATACTGTTGGATCTAGATGCCCTAGATATTTCATCCCATAGATGCTTTGCTTCCATTCTGTCTAAATTTGGTGGCCTATATATAACTCCTATTATAATATTATTTGCTTTTTCGTTTAATTCTATCCAAATAGTTTCTGTGTGTGGCTCAGTTTTGATTCCCTCTTTGAGACTACATTTCAAATTGTCCCTAACGTATATGGCTACTCCACCTCCTCGTCTAATATATCTATCTGTGTGAAATAGTTTAAATCCATTTATTTGATATTCAGCTAATAGTTCTCTATTGTCTACATTCATCCACGTTTCGGTAAGTGCAATAATATCTATTTTTTCTGTGCAGACAAGAGCATTTAATTCGTTAATTTTATTTCTTAGACTTAATATACCCTAAGTGAATAGTTATTTTGAGGCCCTTCTCTTTCCCTGATCATTTTGCAAATTCCTTTCTCCCACAAATACATACTTTTATTACCTCCTTCCTCCAAATCAACTCCCATACCTCTATCTACTAACAGTTTAAATCCAAACAAACACCTCTAACCACTTCTTCCAACGAGTTCGCAACAGCAACAACCCCAGCTCTCGATAGATGCACCCCATCACGAGCTTACATTTCATTCCTTCCATAGAAGTGTTTCCAGTTGTCTATGAAAGATATTGCATTTGATTTGCAATATCTTTCCAGCCGGCAATTGACACCAAGTGCCCTAGACATCCATTCATTTCCCACTCCCTTTCATGGAAGAATGCCACATATGATCGGGATTCCTCCCTTGCTCCTAACTAATTCAATGGCTGTCCTGAATCTCTGTATTAGTTCCTCACTCCTAACTCTTCCAACATCATTACCCCCTGCACTAATACAAATAATGGGTTTGTTCCCATTTCCCGGCATAATATCATTCATGTTTCCAACAATATCACCAATTCCAGCTCCCGGATAGCACACCCTTAATCTGTTCCCTTAACACACCCTTAATCTGTTCCCCCTTAATTTGTTTACAGTTATTTGTCCCGCTTATTAGTAACCTTTCTTATGGAGGGATATTAAATGAGCTTAACATTTTCTGGAAATAAAATTAAGAATGACATGTTTATTTCATTTTAATTGACGAAAGGTATAACAAAGTGGTTTTAAATAAGGTTATATTTATATCAACTCAAACAGAACTCGAAACAATTGATATAAATTGGATAAGTTATAATTTAGGAAAGAGACGGGAGACGTCTCCTGTCCAAGAGCCTAACCATAGCCCGTGCTTCTTGCCCAGCTCCTGTGCCAGGTAAGTTACGGGCTCACCATAGCCCGTGCTACTTGGAACTTGTTCCGAGTAGCTGAATCTTTAACAACATTTAGGAAAGTCTTGGCCAAATAAGTGTTTGAAAACAAGGTTGTTTATTTACTGGACAAGTTACCAAGGAGCATCATAGATGTGGGATCGGTGTATTGTTTCAAGTATTATGAGTCAGACATACATATAAACGAGTTTGGTTGGATGAAAGTAGAAATTGCCTCGTGATTTACCATGTTTTCAAAGGTATTAATTAATTTTGTATAGAGATTTTAACAGAGTACGCAATAAATAATTATCAGCCATAATGAATTAATAATAATTATCATTAGGCATAAATGATAATAATTACCACGTAATTACCTACGTGGCTTGTAATTTTAAAAAGTTTTGGTCTGTTTAGAATGTAGCTAACCAGATTATCTATAATTTGCCAGATACTTATCACCATAATCACAAACCATTAATAACAGGTTGCATGTATGTTCACGACCATCAACTGTACGTGCATGTCTTGCACATATGTGTGTATGATTGAAGATTCGGGAAATATTTACTAGATACAATGCTTCTTCAGTGAAGATTTCGTATTATTGTTCGTAATCAACTTAGCTGACTTCTAAAACCTGTTGGTTCACCATCAACTTAAAGATGACAGACCCGAATAGTAAAATAACCAAGGATCATGTTGACCAAACAACACACTAGAAAGTGAAGGGACGATGACGTTTCGGTCCGTCCTGGATCATTCTCAAGTCCAGAACGGTCCTGGACGGAGCGAAACGTCGTCGTCCCTTCACTTTCTAGTGTGTGCTTTGGTCGACATATTTCAGCCACGTGATTGTGACTCCTCGTCTGCAACCAAGCATCATAATTTGCGAAAAGTGCTACAATATAATGTATATTTACATAATTACAGACAAAAGAAAAGGAGTGTTCAACAATAAAACTAGTCAAGAAAAGTTCATACAGAACAACAGTTTCACTCAACACTTCTCAGTGCCGTCTCGGCCATCAGTGCAGCAATTCAGGGAATCGTAATCATGCACTTCCGTTAATGGCCACAGTAACCAGCAAGCATTTGCCATTTCTCACAATAAAATTCATTTTTACAAAGAAAATAGGATATTTAATGTCAGATTTGCGGGTATTTTTTTATTATAATTTCAGAAAATATAAACTTTTAAAATTGAGTTCATAGTTACTAATAACCGTGGCTATTTGGTGAACAGAAAGCCATTTTATTTTAATTATACTTGTAACAACATGCACAGATTCCTTAGAAAATCGTTTGTAAATTTGTAACTTAAGCTGATTCGATTGACTGGCGCCTCCCCACCTGGTAGGGACTCTTGTGTACGTTAGAAATGTGCCGATTAATCCATTTCTTTGAGGCGTAAGACTTGGAACAGTAAGGACATTGGTAAGGCTTCTGAACACCCCTTGATATACGCCGCCTGCCAGCCTGTACCTTAACAGGAGCTTCATTCCCATGGGTAACGGAGGCGGCAGTGAAGTCAGTGAAATCTGCAGGTAGATTGTCATTTAACTTGGTTTCCTGTGTGTGGATTTCAGGTTGTGCATGCTCACTGACTGAGAAGTTATCGTGTAGCATGTCGACTGCCTTCTTGAAGAAAGTGAATATCAGGGATCTTTCGACGCCTGTCTCCTTCTTTACAACGAAATATTGTACACTGCGGTCAGCTGAAGGTTGCTGCGGAGAGTTATCCGCCACAGAATTGTGGCGTTGAACACAACCAATGACATCAGTGTTAGATGCATTTAATAGTTGTTCTTCTTCGAAGGTCTCGCCGAAAATTCTCTCTGGAGTATTATGAAAGTCTTCGTCTTCCCTAATATTCTCATAAACAGGAACTGTAGTTTTAATGTTACTTGTTGACTCGTCTCTAGAATCCTTACAAAAATAATCAGACATGGCCTCAGTGACGTGCCCTGGTGGTTTGATCTCATCCGGCATTGAAATATTGCGTTGAACACAACCAATGACATCAGTGTTAGATGCATTTAATAGTTGTTCTTCTTCGAAGGTCTCGCCGAAAATTCTCTCTGGAGTATTACGAAAGTCTTCGTCTTCCCTAATATTCTCATAAACAGGATCTGTAGTTTTAATGTTACTTGTTGACTCGTCTGTAGAATCCTTACAAAAATAATCAGACATGTCCTCAGTGACGTGCGCTGGTGGTTTGATCTCATCCGGCATTGAAATATTGCGTTGAACACAACCAATGACATCAGTGTTAGATACACTCAGCAGTTGTTGTTGTTCTTCTTCGTACGTTTCACCAAAAAAACGTTTGTAAATATTATGATAAACTTCATCTTCATTAATATTGTCAGAAAAAGGTGCATTAGTTTTACTAGTTGAATTTTCTGTAGAATGCTTGCAATAATAATCAGAAATGTCCTCAAATATGTGTTCTGGCGTTTTCATCTCATCTGGCATATAGATGTGGCGTTGAACGCGATTTTCGTTACAACTGGCAAGCGGCGCATGTCTGGCACTGGATCTCAAACTGAGCGTGTTATCACTGGTTTCGTTTGATACACAGTCTAAGGTCTTCCCGAAAATATTTTTGGAAGTATAAAAGTCTGCATCATCATTATCGAGGCATAAAACTTGACTGCTACTAGTTGAAGTTCCCCATTTTAAATCAGGATTAATATTCTCAAAAACAACACCGTTTTTGAGTGGACAAGGGGCAGTAAGTTTCATGATTCTTGTTGAATTTTCTGCAGAATCCTTTCTAAAATTTTCATATATCACGCTGATGAATTCTTCTGGCGTTCTAATAACATCAGGTTCCATTCTGTTGACAATAAAGTGAGATTTAAAACTCGATGCCAGTAAAATACGTCTGGTGTATCAGGTGCACTCTTCGAAAGTTATGCACTGTCTGAAAGAAATTTGGTGAGGGAAGCTTATATTGCACGCGGGAGCGAGTAACACCTGACTTGCCAGGAAGCAACTGTACACCTAACATGTCACAGTCATCTAATTCTTAAGTCTTTATATATCATTTGAAGAACTAACCTACAAAAGCTGAAAATAATACTACCTCTATTGCATAATAAGGTAAATAAAACACTGTGATTTATAGCAAGGCAATAATATAATAGGCAATTTATAATAGGACACTGGGCTTTATTAATCTAAGCGTTACTAATAAGACACCTGGTGTTGTTCTTCAGTTATATCTTGATCATGTTAGGCCCCATTTAGATTATGCATTTCGGTTTTGGTCACCGTACGAGAGAATGTATATAAATTCACTAGGGGATATTAGGGGGACGCCCGGTTTGCCTCCTGCCATACTTGCATTCAGGGGGCAGTGGCTGGCGTCGTTTCCCAGAGCAGGCAAAAGCGCACCGTTGAGCCTGCCAAAGAGCAGACTAACTAACACACTTCGTAGCAATCTAGTTCACACTGCTTCTAATGCTGCTGGTCTACTCTATCTCCTGTTCGTCTTGTCCTCTCCAATACTTTGGCGAGACTGGCCGTACACTGAATGACAGACTTAAAGAACACAAGAGAAGTGTTAAGTCTGCAGACACTAACAATGCTCTCTTCTGTCATGTGAGGGATTCTAAAGGTCTTCCTCCAAAATAATGTTTCCTGCCTCTACTCTACATAGACGCCGTCTTGTTGAATCGGCTCTAATACACAATGTACCCAACATGAACTTGAGTCCTGGCTTTGTTGCTATGGACTATTCCATTTCACAGTATATACTAAAATGCTCTAATCTTTCTAACAAACGTGACCTAACATAAGCTTACCCTTCCATTTACCTTTCTTTCTCTCTTCTCTCTTTTTCTGTTCATTATCTTCTCCTACGTTCCCTTGCTATCCTCTTCTTATTCCTATTACCGTCTCCTTCTCATTCGGTGGTTATAATTGGAGCTGCCTCGTATGGGCCAATAGGCCCTCTGCAATTCTTATTCCTACTACAATCCCCTCTACTACACTTTACTTTGCTCCTCACCTCTCTCTCTCTTTTTACTATTTTATGCCTTGTCTCTACTTCCTTATCACCACGGGAGACATCTCCCATCACGCAGGGTGCAGTCGCACCTCCACAGATCTCCAGTATCATCTATTGATACTGGTAATGGCTCAGAAAGGCCTCCACTTACGGGTTATTCATGCCCGTGTCACCTTTTGGTTGGCCTAATCATCGTCAATCAATCAATCTTCCTTTTCACAATCAACTTGAGAATGGTCCAGGACGGACCGAAACGTCGTTGTCCCTTCACCTTCTAGTGTGTGGTCTGGTCAACATACTTTAGCCACGGTATAGTGACTCATCGCCTGTATAAATTCACTAGAACGGGAATTTTTGCCCACTCTTGTCGCGTATCATGTTACCAAGTAACATAATAGAAGTAGGATCCCTTAATTGTTTCAAGTGTATGTTAGACATATATATGAATGAGTTTTAGTGGAAATAAATAGGAGATGTCTCATACTGGTCAATATGTCATTTGCAGTATTTACCCCAGTTCTGTATTCTTTATTGGCTTCCTTTACAGTATTTAATCAAGTCTTTTCCAAAAGACCTAATTAAATAATTACCTAAATCTAAACTTATCAAATTTAGTTCCATTGTATTTTATTGATACTTTAAATACAATATTATATTTTCGTTTGTTACCTAAATAGGTTAATTACCTAATCTAAATTTATTCAATTTTTTTCCTATCTTTCCTAAATCTAAACCTATCCAATTGATTCCATTTGTATTTTGTTGATACTTTTAATACCCTGTTACTATCCCATTTGTCCTTTCACACACATGTACACCTCTATTATTTCAGTCCTAAATCTTCGCCTTTTGTAGAGAATGTAGAGTAAACTTTGTCAATCTTTCGTCCTATAAGAGGTTTTAGAACATAAGAACAAAGGCAACTGCAGAAGGCCTATTGGCCCATACGAGGCAGCTCTTATTTATAACCACCCAATCACGCTCATATACATGTCCAACCATGCTTGAAACAATCGAGGGACCCCACCTCCACAATGTTATGCGGCAATTGGTTCCACAAATCAACAACCCTGTTACTGAACCAGTATTTACCCAAGTCTTTCCTAAATCTAAACTTATCTAATTTATACCCATTATTTCGTGTTCTGTCTTGTGTTGATACTTTTAATACCCTATTAATATCCCCTTTGTTATGTCCATTCATCCACTTC
This sequence comes from Procambarus virginalis, assembly GCA_020271785.1. Classification (NCBI taxonomy): domain Eukaryota; kingdom Metazoa; phylum Arthropoda; class Malacostraca; order Decapoda; family Cambaridae; genus Procambarus; species Procambarus virginalis. The sequence goes on from WNGS01008754.1 coordinate 10,262, forward strand.
TAAACCTCTATTATGTCACCTCTAACTCTTCGCCTTTCCAGTGAATGCAACTTAAGCTTAGTTAATCTTTCTTCATATGAAAGATTTCTAATTTGGGGAATTAACTTAGTCATCCTACGCTGGACACGTTCAAGTAAGAAATTAAAAACAAACGGATCAATGCATAAATGTTCGTAATAGGCAAATAGGACACTCGGATTATTAATCGCAGCGTTAGTAACAAGACACCTGGTTTGGTTCTTAAGCTATATCTTGCTCTNAAACACGAAACAATGGTATAAATTAGATTAGTTTAGATTTAGGAAAGATTTGGGTAAATACTGGTTCAGTAACAGGGTTGTTGATTTGTGGAACCAATTACCGCGTAACGTGGTGGAGGTGGGGTCCCTCGATTGTTTCAAGCGTGGGTTGGACATGTTTATGAGCGGGATTGGGTGGTTATAAATAGGAGCTGACTCGTATGGGCCAATAGGCCTTCTGCAGTTGCCTTTGTTCTTATGTTCTTATTTCGATGTCATTAATTTGTGTGTCCCTGTTAGTTAACACTAAATCTAAAGTATTATTTTCCCGTGTTGGTTCCTTAATGTGTTGCGTAAGAAAGCAATCGTCAATTAATTCTAGAAAATCTTCTGCTTCACTATTCCCTGTTTTGTTCAACCAGTTTATTCCACTAATATTAAAGTCACCCATGACATAAATACTGTTGGATCTAGATGCCCTAGATATTTCATCCCATAGATGCTTTGCTTCCATTCTGTCTAAATTTGGTGGCCTATATATAACTCCTATTATAATATTATTTGCTTTTTCGTTTAATTCTATCCAAATAGTTTCTGTGTGTGGCTCAGTTTTGATTCCCTCTTTGAGACTACATTTCAAATTGTCCCTAACGTATATGGCTACTCCACCTCCTCGTCTAATATATCTATCTGTGTGAAATAGTTTAAATCCATTTATTTGATATTCAGCTAATAGTTCTCTATTATCTACATTCATCCACGTTTCGGTAAGTGCAATAATATCTATTTTTTCTGTGCAGACAAGAGCATTTAATTCGTTAATTTTATTTCTTAGACTTAATATACCCTAAGTGAATAGTTATTTTGAGGCCCTTCTCTTTCCCTGATCATTTTGCAAATTCCTTTCTCCCACAAATACATACTTTTATTACCTCCTTCCTCCAAATCAACTCCCATACCTCTATCTACTAACAGTTTAAATCCAAACAAACACCTCTAACCACTTCTTCCAACGAGTTCGCAACAGCAACAACCCCAGCTCTCGATAGATGCACCCCATCACGAGCTTACATTTCATTCCTTCCATAGAAGTGTTTCCAGTTGTCTATGAAAGATATTGCATTTGATTTGCAATATCTTTCCAGCCGGCAATTGACACCAAGTGCCCTAGACATCCATTCATTTCCCACTCCCTTTCATGGAAGAATGCCACATATGATCGGGATTCCTCCCTTGCTCCTAACTAATTCAATGGCTGTCCTGAATCTCTGTATTAGTTCCTCACTCCTAACTCTTCCAACATCATTACCCCCTGCACTAATACAAATAATGGGTTTGTTCCCATTTCCCGGCATAATATCATTCATGTTTCCAACAATATCACCAATTCCAGCTCCCGGATAGCACACCCTTAATCTGTTCCCTTAACACACCCTTAATCTGTTCCCCCTTAATTTGTTTCCAGTTATTTGTCCCGCTTATTAGTAACCTTTCTTATGGAGGGATATTAAATGAGCTTAACATTTTCTGGAAATAAAATTAAGAATGACATGTTTATTTCATTTTAATTGACGAAAGGTATAACAAAGTGGTTTTAAATAAGGTTATATTTATATCAACTCAAACAGAACTCGAAACAATTGATATAAATTGGATAAGTTATAATTTAGGAAAGAGACGGGAGACGTCTCCTGTCCAAGAGCCTAACCATAGCCCGTGCTTCTTGCCCAGCTCCTGTGCCAGGTAAGTTACGGGCTCACCATAGCCCGTGCTACTTGGAACTTGTTCCGAGTAGCTGAATCTTTAACAACATTTAGGAAAGTCTTGGCCAAATAAGTGTTTGAAAACAAGGTTGTTTATTTACTGGACAAGTTACCAAGGAGCATCATAGATGTGGGATCGGTGTATTGTTTCAAGTATTATGAGTCAGACATACATATAAACGAGTTTGGTTGGATGAAAGTAGAAATTGCCTCGTGATTTACCATGTTTTCAAAGGTATTAATTAATTTTGTATAGAGATTTTAACAGAGTACGCAATAAATAATTGAGCCATAATGATAATATCATTACCATAAATATTTACCTACGTGGCTTGTAATTTTAAAAAGTTTTGGTCTGTTTAGAATGTAGCTAACCAGATTATCTATAATTTGCCAGATACTTATCACCATAATCACAAACCATTAATAACAGGTTGCATGTATGTTCACGACCATCAACTGTACGTGCATGTCTTGCACATATGTGTGTATGATTGAAGATTCGGGAAATATTTACTAGATACAATGCTTCTTCAGTGAAGATTTCGTATTATTGTTCGTAATCAACTTAGCTGACTTCTAAAACCTGTTGGTTCACCATCAACTTAAAGATGACAGACCCGAATAGTAAAATAACCAAGGATCATGTTGACCAAACAACACACTAGAAAGTGAAGGGACGATGACGTTTCGGTCCGTCCTGGATCATTCTCAAGTCCAGAACGGTCCTGGACGGAGCGAAACGTCGTCGTCCCTTCACTTTCTAGTGTGTGCTTTGGTCGACATATTTCAGCCACGTGATTGTGACTCCTCGTCTGCAACCAAGCATCATAATTTGCGAAAGGTGCTACAATATAATATATATTTACATAATTACAGACAAAAGAAAAGGAGTGTTCAACAATAAAACTAGTCAAGAAAAGTTCATACAGAACAACAGTTTCACTCAACACTTCTCAGTGCCGTCTCGGCCATCAGTGCAGCAATTCAGGGAATCGTAATCATGCACTTCCGTTAATGGCCACAGTAACCAGCAAGCATTTGCCATTTCTCACAATAAAATTCATTTTTACAAAGAAAATAGGATATTTAATGTCAGATTTGCGGGTATTTTTTTATTATAATTTCAGAAAATATAAACTTTTAAAATTGAGTTCATAGTTACTAATAACCGTGGCTATTTGGTGAACAGAAAGCCATTTTATTTTAATTATACTTGTAACAACATGCACAGATTCCTTAGAAAATCGTTTGTAAAGTTGTAACTTAAGCTGATTCGATTGACTGGCGCCTCCCCACCTGGTAGGGACTCTTGTGTACGTTAGAAATGTGCCGATTAATCCATTTCTTTGAGGCGTAAGACTTGGAACAGTAAGGACATTGGTAAGGCTTCTGAACACCCCTTGATATACGCCGCCTGCCAGCCTGTACCTTAACAGGAGCTTCATTCCCATGGGTAACGGAGGCGGCAGTGAAGTCAGTGAAATCTGCAGGTAGATTGTCATTTAACTTGGTTTCCTGTGTGTGGATTTCAGGTTGTGCATGCTCACTGACTGAGAAGTTATCGTGTAGCATGTCGACTGCCTTCTTCTTGAAGAAAGTGAATATCAGGGATCTTTCGTCGCCTGTCTCCTTCTTTACAACGAAATATTGTACACTGCGGTCAGCTGAAGGTTGCTGCGGAGAGTTATCCGCCACAGAATTGTGGCGTTGAACACAACCAATGACATCAGTGTTAGATGCATTTAATAGTTGTTCTTCTTCGAAGGTCTCGCCGAAAATTCTCTCTGGAGTATTATGAAAGTCTTCGTCTTCCCTAATATTCTCATAAACAGGAACTGTAGTTTTAATGTTACTTGTTGACTCGTCTCTAGAATCCTTACAAAAATAATCAGACATGGCCTCAGTGACGTGCCCTGGTGGTTTGATCTCATCCGGCATTGAAATATTGCGTTGAACACAACCAATGACATCAGTGTTAGATGCATTTAATAGTTGTTCTTCTTCGAAGGTCTCGCCGAAAATTCTCTCTGGAGTATTACGAAAGTCTTCGTCTTCCCTAATATTCTCATAAACAGGATCTGTAGTTTTAATGTTACTTGTTGACTCGTCTGTAGAATCCTTACAAAAATAATCAGACATGTCCTCAGTGACGTGCGCTGGTGGTTTGATCTCATCCGGCATTGAAATATTGCGTTGAACACAACCAATGACATCAGTGTTAGATACACTCAGCAGTTGTTGTTCTTCTTCGTAGGTTTCACCAAAAAAACGTTTGTAAATATTATGATAAACTTCATCTTCATTAATATTGTCAGAAAAAGGTGCATTAGTTTTACTAGTTGAATTTTCTGTAGAATGCTTGCAATAATAATCAGAAATGTCCTCAAATATGTGTTCTGGCGTTTTCATCTCATCTGGCATATAGATGTGGCGTTGAACGCGATTTTCGTTACAACTGGCAAGCGGCGCATGTCTGGCACTGGATCTCAAACTGAGCGTGTTATCACTGGTTTCGTTTGATACACAGTCTAAGGTCTTCCCGAAAATATTTTTGGAAGTATAAAAGTCTGCATCATCATTATCGAGGCATAAAACTTGACTGCTACTAGTTGAAGTTCCCCATTTTAAATCAGGATTAATATTCTCAAAAACAACACCGTTTTTGAGTGGACAAGGGGCAGTAAGTTTCATGATTCTTGTTGAATTTTCTGCAGAATCCTTTCTAAAATTTTCATATATCACGCTGATGAATTCTTCTGGCGTTCTAATAACATCAGGTTCCATTCTGTTGACAATAAAGTGAGATTTAAAACTCGATGCCAGTAAAATACGTCTGGTGTATCAGGTGCACTCTTCGAAAGTTATGCACTGTCTGAAAGAAATTTGGTGAGGGAAGCTTATATTGCACGCGGGAGCGAGTAACACCTGACTTGCCAGGAAGCAACTGTACACCTAACATGTCACAGTCATCTAATTCTTAAGTCTTTATATATCATTTGAAGAACTAACCTACAAAAGCTGAAAATAATACTACCTCTATTGCATAATAAGGTAAATAAAACACTGTGATTTATTGCAAGGCAATAATATAATAGGCAATTTATAATAGGACACTGGGCTTTATTAATCTAAGCGTTACTAATAAGACACCTGGTGTTGTTCTTCAGTTATATCTTGATCATGTTAGGCCCCATTTAGATTATGCATTTCGGTTTTGGTCACCGTACGAGAGAATGGATATAAATTCACTAGGGGATATTAGGGGGACGCCCGGTTTGCCTCCTGCCATACTTGCATTCAGGGGGCAGTGGCTGGCGTCGTTTCCCAGAGCAGGCAAAAGCGCACCGTTGAGCCTGCCAAAGAGCAGACTAACTAACACACTTCGTAGCAATCTAGTTCACACTGCTTCTAATGCTGCTGGTGTCTACTCTATCTCCTGTTCGTCTTGTCCTCTCCAATACTTTGGCGAGACTGGCCGTACACTGAATGACAGACTTAAAGAACACAAGAGAAGTGTTAAGTCTGCAGACACTAACAATGCTCTCTTCTGTCATGTGAGGGATTCTAAAGGTCTTCATCCAAAATAATGTTTCCTGCCTCTACTCTACATAGACGCCGTCTTGTTGAATCGGCTCTAATACACAATGTACCCAACATGAACTTGAGTCCTGGCTTTGTTGCTATGGACTATTCCCTTTCACAGTATATACTAAAATGCTCTAATCTTTCTAACAAACGTGACCTAACATAAGCTTACCCTTCCATTTACCTTTCTTCCTCTCTTCTCTCTTTTTCTGTTCATTATCTTCTCCTACGTTCCCTTGCTATCCTCTTCTTATTCCTATTACCGTCTCCTTCTCATTCGGTGGTTATAATAGGAGCTGCCTCGTATAGATAGGACGAACAGAACTGCCTCGTATAGATAGGGGGAACAGATTAAGAGTTTGATATCCAGGGGCTGGAATTGGTGATATTGTTGGAAACATGAATGATATTATGACGGAAAATGGGAACAAACCCATAATTTGTATTAGTGCAGGGGGTAATGATATTGGACGAGTTAGGAGTGAGGAACTAATACAGAGATTCAGGACAGCTATTGAATTAGTTAGGAGCAAGGGAGGAATCCCGATCATATGTGGAATTCTCCCAAGAAAGGGAGTGGGAAATGAATGGATGTCGAGGGCACTTGGTGTCAATTTCCGGCTGGAAAGATATTGCAAATCAAATGCAATATCTTTCATAGACAACTGGGAACACTTCTATGGAAGAAATGAAATGTATGCTCGTGATGGAGTGCATCTATCAAGGGCTGGGGTTGCTGTTGATGCGAACTCGTTGGAACCAGTGGTTAGAGGTGTTTGTTTAGGTTTAAACTGTTAGTAGATAGTGGTATGGGAATTAATTTGGAGGAAAGAGGTAATAAAAGTTGGTGTTTGTGGGAGAAACGAATTGGCAAAATGATCAGGGAAAAAGAAGGGCCTCAAAATAACAATTCACATAGGGTATATTACACTAACAGTAGAAGTCTAAGAAATAAAATTAACGAATTAAATGCTCTTGTCTGCACAGAAAAAATCGATATTATTGCACTTACGGAAACGTGGATGAATGTAGAAAATAGAGAACTATTAGCTGAATATCAAATAAATGGATTTAAACTATTTCACACAGATAGATATATTAGACGAGTAGGTGGAGTAGCCATATACGTTAGGGACAACTTGAAATGTAGTCTCAAAGAGGGAATCAAAACTGAGCCACACACAGAAACTATTTGGATAGAATTAAACGAAAAAGCAAATAATATTATAATAGGAGTTATATACAGGCCACCAAATTTAAACAGAATGGAAGCAAAGCATCTATGGGATGAAATATCGAGAGCATCTAGATCTAACAGTATTTATGTCATGGGTGACTTTAATTTTAGTGGAATAAACTGGTTGAACAAAACAGGAAATAGTGAAGCAGTAGTTTTTGTAGAATTAATTGACGATTGCTTTCTTACGCAACACATTAAGGAACCAACGCGGGGAAATAATATTTTAGATTTAGTGTTAACTAACAGGGAAACACAAATTAAGGACATGGAAATAGGGAGTGAGCTAGGGAACAGTGATCACAAAGAAATACGAGGCAGCTCCTATTTATAACCACCCAATCCCGCTCATATACATGTCCAACCCAAGCTTGAAACAATCGAGGGACCCCACCTCCACAATGCTACGCGGCATTGGTTCCACAATCAACAACCCTGTTACTGAACCAGTATTTACCCAAGTATTTCCTAAATCTAAACTTATCTAATTTATACCCATTGTTTCGTGTTCTGTCCTTGTGTTGATACTTTTATACCTTATTAATATCCCCTTTGTTTTGTCCATTCATCCACTTATAAACCTCTATCATGTCACCCCTAATACTTCGCCTTTCTAGTAAATGCAACGTAAGCTTAGTTAATCTTTCTTCATATGAAAGATTTCTAATTTGGGGAATTAACTTAGTCATCCTACGCTGGACACGTTCAAGTGAATTTATATCCATTCTATAATATGGCGCCCAAACTGAACTGCATAATCTAAATGGGGCCTAACTAGAGCAAGATATAGCTTGAGAACCACACCAGGTGTCTTGTTACTAACGCTGCGATTAATAAATCCGAGTGTCCGATTAGCCTTATTACGAACATTCATGCATTGATCCTTTGTTTTAAATTCTTACTAATCATAACTCCCAGATCCCTTTCGCAATCCGACTTCGCAATCGCAACACCATTTAGCTCGTATCTTGTAACTCTATCGTCGTTACCTAGCCTCAGAATTTTACATTTATCAGCATTAAACTGCATCTGCCAATCCTTTGACCATTTCAAAACCCTATCTAGATCAACTTGAAGTGATAGTGAGTCCCCTCCGAATTAATTTCCCTACCGATTTCGTATCATCGGCAAATTTGCAAATGTTGCTACTCAAACCTGAATCTAAATCATTTATATATATTATAAACAACAGAGGACCCAAGACAGAGCCTTGAGGCACTCCACTTACAACATTTTCCCACTCTGACTTGACTCCATTTATACTAACTCTCTGTTTCTTTGGTATAGCCATGCCCTAATCCATCTTAATATAGCACCCCAATACCATGAGCCTCTATCTTTTTAATCAGTCTTTCCAATGGCTCACCACAGCACTCGTCATCCAACACGCAAATGAATTTGCCGTCTTTAGGGCGTCTGTAGGCGTCCTTGTCAAGGTCTTCTTAAGACCCCCTGCCCCAACGACTCTCCACGACGAGGTCTTGTTTATCTTGGTCTTCTCCGCCTCCCCCCGACGCTTCAGCGGTCGCACCTCCTCTCGTAAGGAATCCACCTCTGCTCTCAAGCCCCAACCAAGTCACCAATTCCTCCAGTAATCCCTCCATCACTGCTACAATACCGCCGCTACAATCGGAGCCAACACAACCTCTCACTGTGACAGCACCTAACAGACTGGAATTGTTTCCACCAACGAAACAATTCCGATCAATCAAACGAACGAAACAATCAACCATAGGATTGGCAGATGCAGTTTAATGCTGATAAATATAAAGTTCTGAGGCTAAGTAACGATGATAGAGTTACAAGATACGAGCTAGATGGTGTTGAGATTGCGAAGTCGGATTGCGAAGGGATCTGGGAGTTATGATTAGTAAGAATTTAAACAAAAGGAACAATGCATGAATGATCGTAATAAGGCAAATCGACACTCGGATTTATTAATCGCAGCGTTAGTAACAAGACACCTGGTGTGGTTCTCACATATATCTTGCTCTAGTTAGGCCCATTTATATTATGCAGTTTCAGTTTTGTCGCCGTATTATAATGGATATAAATATTCACTTGAACGTGTCCAGCGTAGGATGACTAAGTTAATTCCCCAAATTAGAAATCTTTCATATGAAGAAAGATTAACTAAGCTTCAGTTGCATTCACTGGAAAGCGAAGAGTTAGGGGTGACATGATAGAGGTTTACAAGTGGATGAATGGACATAACAAGGGGATATTAATAGGGTATTAAAAGTATCAACCAAGACAGAACACGAAACAATAGGTATAAATTAGATTTGTTTAGATTTAGGAAAGATTTGGGTAAATACTGGTTCAGTAACAGGGTTGTTGATTTGTGGAACCAATTACCGCGTAACGTGGTGGAGGTGGGGTCCCTCGATTGTTTCAAGCGTGGTGGTTGGACATGTTTATGAGCGGGATTGGGTGGTTATAAATAGGAGCTGACTCGTATGGGCCAATAGGCCTTCTGCAGTTGCTTTGTTCTTATGTTCTT
>WNGS01008755.1:18430-44747 GCA_020271785.1 Procambarus virginalis
ACCATGTGCAGTCTAGTTATTCATCATCTCTTGTGTCTTCTCAGCCGCAACAACAGTTGATCAGGGAAGTTGCAGAATCTGTGAAGAGAATGACGGACACCGCTTTGACCACTATCTACGTGAATGTGAACACTTGAGAGACATTAGAACATGTGTTGACTAATAAACCCCACATTGTTGGAGTTATGAAAACACTATTTGTCAAAATTGACATGTTCTTAAAAGATTCCTCCATTTGCACTGGCAAGATAACGTAGAATTTTAGGGCTGACAGATGTTAATCTTCTGGTTTGAGAAGCTGTTCACTTGAGACATTTAAGTAAATGTGTCTGGGTACAGGTGACAGGATGAACAACCAAGCGAGTTTTCTTCCTATTGGAGAGTGTTGTATATGCTGCTATGGCGATGTGTCCACTCACAAATGAGTGGCGCTGCCCAATACTGTCACTATGGCGTGTGGCCACTCACAGATGAGTGGCGCTGTCCAATACTGTCACTATGGCGGTGTGGCCACTCACAAGATGAGTGGCGCTGTCCATACTGTCACTATGCGGTGTGGCCACTCACAAGATGAGGGCGCTGTCCAATACTGTCACTATGGCGGTGTGTCCACTCACAAGATGAGTGGCGCTGCCCATACTGTCACTATGGCGGTGTGTCCCTCACAAGATGAGTGGCGCTGCCCAATAACTCGCCCCTCGGGGCAAAATTAAAAAAAAAAAATATTCTTATAGTCCGTTCTTGAATGGAATATTCTCTCTCTCTCTCTCTCTCTCATCTCTCTCTCTCTCTCCTCTCTCTACACTACCAGTGTGAGCATGGTGATCAACCACTGTACACTACCAGTGTGAGCATGGTGATCAACCACCGTACACTACCAGTGTGAGCATGGTGATCAACCACTGTACACTACCAGTGTGAGCATGGTGAATCACCACCGCACACTACAGTGTGAGCATGGTGATCAACCACCATACACTACCAGTGTGAGCATGGTGATCAACCACCATACACTACCAGTGTGAGCATGGTGATCAACCACCATACACTACCAGTGTGAGCATGGTGATCAACCACCATACACTACCAGTGTGAGCATGGTGATCAACCACCATACACTACCAGTGTGAGCATGGTGATCAACCACCGTACACTACCAGTGTGAGCATGGTGATCAACCACTGTACACTACCAGTGTGAGCATGGTGATCAACCACTGTACACTACCAGTGTGAGCATGGTGATCAACCACTGTACACTACCAGTGTGAGCATGGTGATCAACCACCGTACACTACCAGTGTGAGCATGGTGATCAACCACCATACACTACCAGTGTGAGCATAGTGATCAACCACCATACACTACCAGTGTGAGCATGGTGATCAACCACGATACACTACCAGTGTGAGCATGGTGATCAACCACTGTACACTACCAGTGTGAGCATGGTGATCAACCACCGTACACTACCAGTGTGAGCATGGTGATCAACCACCATACACTACCAGTGTGAGCATGGTGATCAACCACGTACACTACCAGTGTGAGCATGGTGATCAACCACTGTACACTACCAGTGTGAGCATGGTGATCAACCCCGTACACTACCAGTGTGAGCATGGTGATCAACCACCGTACACTACCAGTGTGAGCATGGTGATCAACCACAGTACACTAACAGTGTGAGCATGGTGATCAACCACGATACACTCCAGTGTGAGCATGGTGATCAACCACTGTACACTAACAGTGTGAGCATGGTGATCAACCACTGTACACTACCAGTGTGAGCATGGTGATCAACCACTGTACACTACCAGTGTGAGCATGGTGATCAACAACTGTACACTACCAGTGTGAGCATGGTGATCAACCACCGTACACTACCAGTGTGAGCATGGTGATCAACCACCGTACACTACAGTGTGAGCATGGTGATCAACCACTGTACCTACCATTGTGAGCATGGTGATCAACCACCACACTACCAGTGTGAGCATGGTGATCAACCACTGTACACTAACAGTGTGAGCATGGTGATCAACCACCATACACTACCAGTGTGAGCATGGTGATCAACCACCATACACTACCAGTGTGAGCATGGTGATCAACCACCGTACACTACCAGTGTGAGCATGGTGATCAACCACCGTACACTAACAGTGTGAGCATGGTGATCAACCACCGTACACTAACAGTGTGAGCATGGTGATCAACCACTGTACACTAACAGTGTGAGCATGGTGATCAACCACCATACACTACCAGTGTGAGCATGGTGATCAACCACCGTACACTACCAGTGTGAGCATGGTGATCAACCACGATACTTACCAGTGTGAGCATGGTGATCAAACACCATACACTACCAGTGTGAGCATGGTGATCAACCACCATACACTACCAGTGTGAGCATGGTGATCAACCACGTACACTACCAGTGTGAGCATGGTGATCAACCACTGTACACTACCAGTGTGAGCATGGTGATCAACCACTGTACACTACCAGTGTGAGCATGGTGATCAACCACTGTACACTACCAGTGTGAGCATGGTGATCAACCACTGTACACTACCAGTGTGAGCATGGTGATCAACCACCGTACACTACCAGTGTGAGCATGGTGATCAACCACCGTACACTACCAGTGTGAGCATGGTGATCAACCACCATACACTACCAGTGTGAGCATGGTGATCAACCACCATACACTACCAGTGTGAGCATGGTGATCAACCACCATACACTACCAGTGTGAGCATGGTGATCAACCACCGTACACTACCAGTGTGAGCATGGTGATCAACCACCGTACACTACCAGTGTGAGCATGGTGATCAACCACCATACACTACCAGTGTGAGCATGGTGATCAACCACCATACACTACCAGTGTGAGCATGGTGATCAACCACCATACACTACCAGTGTGAGCATGGTGATCAACCACCATACACTAACAGTGTGAGCATGGTGATCAACCACCATACACTAACAGTGTGAGCATGGTGATCAACCACCATACACTACCAGTGTGAGCATAGTGATCAACCACCATACACTAACAGTGTGAGCATGGTGATCAACCACTGTACACTAACAGTGTAAGCATGGTGATCAACCACCATACACTAACAGTGTGAGCATGGTGATCAACCACCATACACTAACAGTGTGAGCATGGTGATCAACCACCGTACACTACCAGTGTGAGCATGGTGATCAACCACTGTACACTACCAGTGTGAGCATGGTGATCAACCACCGTACACTACCAGTGTGAGCATGGTGATCAACCACCGTACACTAACAGTGTGAGCATGGTGATCAACCACCATACGCTAACAGTGTGAGCATGGTGATCAACCACTGTACACTACCAGTGTGAGCATGGTGATCAACCACCATACACTAACAGTGTGAGCATGGTGATCAACCACTGTACACTACCAGTGTGAGCATGGTGATCAACCACTGTACACTACCAGTGTGAGCATGGTGATCAACCACCGTACACTACCAGTGTGAGCATGGTGATCACCCACCGTACACTACCAGTGTGAGCATGGTGATCAACCACCGTACACTACCAGTGTGAGCATGGTGATCAACCACCGTACACTACCAGTGTGAGCATGGTGATCAACCACCGTACACTACCAGTGTGAGCATGGTGATCAACCACCATACACTACCAGTGTGAGCATGGTGATCAACCACCGTACACTACCAGTGTGAGCATGGTGATCAACCACGATACATTACCAGTGTGAGCATAGTGATCAACCACTATACACTACCAGTGTGAGCATGGTGATCAACCACCGTACACTACCAGTGTGAGCATGGTGATCAACCACCGTACACTACCAGTGTGAGCATGGTGATCAACCACCGTACACTACCAGTGTGAGCATGGTGATCAACCACTGTACACTACCAGTGTGAGCATGGTGATCAACCACTGTACACTACCAGTGTGAGCATGGTGATCAACCACTGTACACTACCAGTGTGAGCATGGTGATCAACCACCGTACACTACCAGTGTGAGCATGGTGATCAACCACCATACACTACCAGTGTGAGCATAGTGATCAACCACCATACACTAACAGTGTGAGCATGGTGATCAACCACGATACACTACCAGTGTGAGCATGGTGATCAACCACTGTACACTACCAGTGTGAGCATGGTGATCAACCACCATACACTACCAGTGTGAGCATGGTGATCAACCACCATACACTAACAGTGTGAGCATGGTGATCAACCACTGTACACTAACAGTGTGAGCATGGTGATCAACCACCATACACTACCAGTGTGAGCATGGTGATCAACCACTGTACACTACCAGTGTGAGCATGGTGATCAACCACCGTACACTACCAGTGTGAGCATGGTGATCAACCACCATACACTAACAGTGTGAGCATGGTGATCAACCACTGTACACTACCAGTGTGAGCATGGTGATCAACCACTGTACACTAACAGTGTGAGCATGGTGATCAACCACTGTACACTAACAGTGTGAGCATGGTGATCAACCACTGTACACTAACAGTGTGAGCATGGTGATCAACCACCATACACTAACAGTGTGAGCATGGTGATCAACCACCGTACACTACCAGTGTGAGCATGGTGATCAACCACCGTACACTACCAGTGTGAGCATGGTGATCAACCACCGTACACTAACAGTGTGAGCATGGTGATCAACCACCGTACACTACCAGTGTGAGCATGGTGATCAACCACCATACACTACCAGTGTGAGCATGGTGATCAACCACCATACACTACCAGTGTGAGCATGGTGATCAACCACCGTACACTACCAGTGTGAGCATGGTGATCAACCACCGTACACTACCAGTGTGAGCATGGTGATCAACCACCGTACACTACCAGTGTGAGCATGGTGATCAACCACCGTACACTACCAGTGTGAGCATGGTGATCAACCACCATACACTACCAGTGTGAGCATGGTGATCAACCACCGTACACTACCAGTGTGAGCATGGTGATCAACCACCGTACACTACCAGTGTGAGCATGGTGATCAACCACCATACACTACCAGTGTGAGCATGGTGATCAACCACCGTACACTACCAGTGTGAGCATGGTGATCAACCACTGTACACTACCAGTGTGAGCATGGTGATCAACCACCGTACACTACCAGTGTGAGCATGGTGATCAACCACTGTACACTACCAGTGTGAGCATGGTGATCAACCACCGTACACTACCAGTGTGAGCATGGTGATCAACCACTGTACACTACCAGTGTGAGCATGGTGATCAACCACCGTACACTACCAGTGTGAGCATGGTGATCAACCACCGTACACTACCAGTGTGAGCATGGTGATCAACCACCGTACACTACCAGTGTGAGCATGGTGATCAACCACCGTACACTACCAGTGTGAGCATGGTGATCAACCACCGTACACTACCAGTGTGAGCATGGTGATCAACCACCGTACACTACCAGTGTGAGCATGGTGATCAACCACCGTACACTACCAGTGTGAGCATGGTGATCAACCACCGTACACTACCAGTGTGAGCATGGTGATCAACCACCGTACACTACCAGTGTGAGCATGGTGATCAACCACCGTACACTACCAGTGTGAGCATGGTGATCAACCACCGTACACTACCAGTGTGAGCATGGTGATCAACCACCGTACACTACCAGTGTGAGCATGGTGATCAACCACCGTACACTACCAGTGTGAGCATGGTGATCAACCACCGTACACTACCAGTGTGAGCATGGTGATCAACCACCGTACACTACCAGTGTGAGCATGGTGATCAACCACCGTACACTACCAGTGTGAGCATGGTGATCAACCACCGTACACTACCAGTGTGAGCATGGTGATCAACCACCGTACACTACCAGTGTGAGCATGGTGATCAACCACCGTACACTACCAGTGTGAGCATGGTGATCAACCACCGTACACTACCAGTGTGAGCATGGTGATCAACCACCGTACACTACCAGTGTGAGCATGGTGATCAACCACTGTACACTACCAGTGTGAGCATGGTGATCAACCACCGTACACTACCAGTGTGAGCATGGTGATCAACCACCGTACACTACCAGTGTGAGCATGGTGATCAACCACCGTACACTACCAGTGTGAGCATGGTGATCAACCACCGTACACTACCAGTGTGAGCATGGTGATCAACCACCGTACACTACCAGTGTGAGCATGGTGATCAACCACCGTACACTACCAGTGTGAGCATGGTGATCAACCACCGTACACTACCAGTGTGAGCATGGTGATCAACCACCGTACACTACCAGTGTGAGCATGGTGATCAACCACCGTACACTACCAGTGTGAGCATGGTGATCAACCACCGTACACTACCAGTGTGAGCATGGTGATCAACCACCATACACTACCAGTGTGAGCATGGTGATCAACCACCGTACACTACCAGTGTGAGCATGGTGATCAACCACCGTACACTACCAGTGTGAGCATGGTGATCAACCACCATACACTACCAGTGTGAGCATGGTGATCAACCACCGTACACTACCAGTGTGAGCATGGTGATCAACCACCGTACACTACCAGTGTGAGCATGGTGATCAACCACTGTACACTACCAGTGTGAGCATGGTGATCAACCACCGTACACTACCAGTGTGAGCATGGTGATCAACCACCGTACACTACCAGTGTGAGCATGGTGATCAACCACCGTACACTACCAGTGTGAGCATGGTGATCAACCACCGTACACTACCAGTGTGAGCATGGTGATCAACCACCGTACACTACCAGTGTGAGCATGGTGATCAACCACCGTACACTACCAGTGTGAGCATGGTGATCAACCACCGTACACTACCAGTGTGAGCATGGTGATCAACCACCGTACACTACCAGTGTGAGCATGGTGATCAACCACCGTACACTACCAGTGTGAGCATGGTGATCAACCACCGTACACTAACAGTGTGAGCATGGTGATCAACCACCGTACACTACCAGTGTGAGCATGGTGATCAACCACCGTACACTAACAGTGTGAGCATGGTGATCAACCACCGTACACTACCAGTGTGAGCATGGTGATCAACCACCGTACACTACCAGTGTGAGCATAGTGATCAACCACCGTACACTACCAGTGTGAGCATGGTGATCAACCACCGTACACTACCAGTGTGAGCATGGTGATCAACCACCGTACACTACCAGTGTGAGCATGGTGATCAACCACCGTACACTACCAGTGTGAGCATGGTGATCAACCACCGTACACTACCAGTGTGAGCATGGTGATCAACCACCGTACACTAACAGTGTGAGCATGGTGATCAACCACCGTACACTACCAGTGTGAGCATGGTGATCAACCACCGTACACTACCAGTGTGAGCATGGTGATCAACCACCGTACACTACCAGTGTGAGCATGGTGATCAACCACCGTACACTACCAGTGTGAGCATGGTGATCAACCACCGTACACTAACAGTGTGAGCATGGTGATCAACCACCGTACACTACCAGTGTGAGCATGGTGATCAACCACCGTACACTACCAGTGTGAGCATGGTGATCAACCACCGTACACTACCAGTGTGAGCATGGTGATCAACCACCGTACACTACCAGTGTGAGCATGGTGATCAACCACCATACACTACCAGTGTGAGCATAGTGATCAACCACCGTACACTACCAGTGTGAGCATGGTGATCAACCACCGTACACTAACAGTGTGAGCATGGTGATCAACCACCGTACACTACCAGTGTGAGCATAGTGATCAACCACCGTACACTACCAGTGTGAGCATGGTGATCAACCACCGTACACTACCAGTGTGAGCATAGTGATCAACCACCGTACACTACCAGTGTGAGCATGGTGATCAACCACCATACACTAACAGTGTGAGCATAGTGATCAACCACCATACACTACCAGTGTGAGCATAGTGATCAACCACCGTACACTACCAGTGTGAGCATAGTGATCAACCACCGTACACTACCAGTGTGAGCATAGTGATCAACCACCATACACTAACAGTGTGAGCATGGTGATCAACCACCGTACACTACCAGTGTGAGCATGGTGATCAACCACCGTACACTACCAGTGTGAGCATGGTGATCAACCACCATACACTAACAGTGTGAGCATGGTGATCAACCACCGTACACTACCAGTGTGAGCATGGTGATCAACCACCGTACACTAACAGTGTGAGCATGGTGATCAACCACCGTACACTAACAGTGTGAGCATGGTGATCAACCACCATACACTACCAGTGTGAGCATGGTGATCAACCACCATACACTACCAGTGTGAGCATGGTGATCAACCACCGTACACTACCAGTGTGAGCATAGTGATCAACCACCGTACACTACCAGTGTGAGCATAGTGATCAACCACCGTACACTACCAGTGTGAGCATGGTGATCAACCACCATACACTAACAGTGTGAGCATGGTGATCAACCACCGTACACTACCAGTGTGAGCATGGTGATCAACCACCGTACACTACCAGTGTGAGCATAGTGATCAACCACCGTACACTACCAGTGTGAGCATAGTGATCAACCACCGTACACTACCAGTGTGAGCATGAGGGCTCAGCTTCCGGACAATAACTTTAGGTCCTCATCACCCAGTATAATATAGCTATCGGAAACAACAAATTCACTCCTCAGACAATATACAGCTCCTGTGGCCATATCCCAAAACATACGCAGACTTTGTACACTCTCTTGGGCTGTTTGCGCTGATGACAATTGTATGCAGTATGGCACTACTAACCGTGACTTGATGAAGAGTTAACCACCCTTGGCTTGCTGTGTCGTTCCTCCATGACACAGCATGGAGGTGTTAGTGAGATTAGATATTGACTTGACTGTCAGTGTGGAGCCTTGTGGGCAGTGTTGAAGGCCGCCGTCCTCCTCCCTCACACCGCCCGTGTACTCACCTAGTTGTGCTTGTGGGGGTTAGGCTCTGTCTCTTTGGTCCCGCCTCTCAACTGTCAATCAACTGGTGTACAGATTCCTGGACCTACTGGACTCTGTCATATCTACATATGAAACTATGTATGGAGTCAGCCTACATCACATCACTGCATTCCATCTGTTAACTACCCGGACACTGAAAAAGTTCATTCTAACGTCTCTGTGGCATTTGGGTACTCAGTTTCCACCTGTGTCCCCTTGTTCGCGTACCACCCGTGTTAAACAGTTTATGCTTATCTACCCTGCCAATTCCTCTGAGAATTTTTTAGGTAGTGATCATGTCTCCCCCTACTCTTATCTTTTTCCAGTGTCGTGAGGTGCCTGTCATGCAGCCTTTCCTCGTAACTCATGCCTCTTAGTCCTGGGACTAGTCTTGTGGCATACCTCTGAACTTTTTTCCAATTCGTCTAGTGCTTGACAGGGAACGGGCTACATGCTTGAGCCGCATACTCCAGGATTGGTGTTATGTGGTATTGATTGGTTATGTGGTATACAAGGTTCTGAATGATTCCTAACACAGGTTCCTGAAGGCAGTTTCGATGTTAGCCAGCCTTGTATACGCCGCAGATGTTATTCTTTTTATGTGGGCTTCAGGAGACAGGTTTGGTGTGATATTATTTCCTAGATCTTTCTCTCTGTCCGTTTCATGAAGGATTTCATCTCCCATTCGGTATCCTGTGTCTGGCCTCCTGTTTTCACCGCCTAGTTTCATTATCTGACATTTACTCGGGTTGAACTTTAGTAGTCATTTTTTGGATCATTCATTCAGTTTGTCTAGGTCATCTTGTAGCCTAACACTATCTTTCTCTTTCTCTTTCTTAATTCTCCTCATAATTTTTGCATCATTAGCAAAGAATTAGAGGAACGAATGTATACCCTCTGGGAGATAATTTACATTAGTAGAGGGACTCCACTGGTGACTGAGGTCTCAGATTGGCGAGGCGTTATCAGTGGATTTTTTTTTTGCAGGAATATTAGAGCCGGCACATGAATATCTCTGGAAAAAAATATCCACTGGTGACGCCTCGCCAATCTGAGACCTCACCCCTCACAGTGACTCGCTGTCTTCTGTTGCTTAGGTACTCCCTTATCCAATGGAGTGCCTTCCCTTTCACGCCTGCCTACATTTTTAGCTTGGGCATTATCCTCTTGTGTGAAACTGTGTCAAAGGCTTTCTGGCATTCCAAAAATATGCAGTCTGCCCACCCCTCTCTTTCTTGCCTGATTTTTGTTACCTGGTCGTAAATTTCAATTAATCCTGTGAGCCATGACTTGCCATCCCTAAACCAATGCTGATGTTGTGTTACAAAGTTCTTTCGCTCCAAATGTTCCACTAGCATTTTTCACACAATCTTCTCCATCAACTTGCATGGTATTCAAGTTAGGGACACTGGCCTGTAGTTGAGTACCTCCTGTCTATCACCCGTTTTGTATATCAGGACTACATTAGCCATCTTCCAAATCTTTGCCAGTTCACCTGTTACCAGTGATTTTTTGTACACTATAGAGTGTGGCAAGCACAGTGCTTCTGCTCCTTCCTTTAGTACCCATGGTGAGCTTCAATCCATGCAATTCTATAGTCTTTGTCACATGGCAAAAGCTAGCAAAGGCTTCCTTACAGTCCCCCACTGGTAATCCCAAACTCCTCTAGTGGTGCCTGGTTAACTATTCCTTCTTTTACCTCTGAAACTTAATCCTTGCTCCACTGTGAAGATCTTCTGGAATATCTTATTGAGTTTCTCGCACACTTCCTTGTCGTTTGTAGTGAATCTATCTACTCCTATCCTCAGTTTTATTACCTGTTCCTTCACTGTTGTTTTGTTTTTCTCCCGATGTGGTTGTGCTGCAATTTAGGTTGAGTCTTAGCCTTGCTTGCTATGTCATTTTTGTATTGCCCTTCTGCCTCTCTTCTCATCCTGATGTATTCATTCCTGGCACTCTAGTATCTTTCTCTGATCTCAAGTGTCCTGAAATTTCTATAACTTCTCTAGGCCCTTGTACGTAGTTGCTTTGCTAGCTTACATCTCTGATTATACCATAAGTTTTTCATCTGCATTTCATTGTTTCATTTGGACTGGGACAAACTTGTCTGCTGCCTCCTTACACTTCTGCGTGATCATGGCTTTGGCCGTCTTCCCCTAAGCTCATTTCCCATTTTATATCTGTAAAGGAGTTTTCTTATTTCCTCATAGTTTCCCTTTCGGGAGGCTAGCCTTTGGTTTTCAGGTCCTTCCTTCAGTAAATTAACCTTTCTTCGACCAGATACTCAGACATCAATACACTGTGGTCGCTCATTCCTACTGTGGCTTCGAAACCGATTTCCCTTATGTCGGAGTCGTTCAGAGTGAAGACTAGGTCGAGTTTCGCTGGTCATCATTTCCACTCATTCTTGTGGGTCCCCTGACATGCTAGCGTAAAAAAGTTTTTTGTCACTGTCATGACCTCATGCTCCACAGCATCACTGGAATCCATAGCCTGTCCAAAATCAATACTTGTCTAGGGTATTGTAAAAGGCTAGCAAAAATATTCCAGTTCCTGGAGCATATAACATGTCATCGTAAAACAATAAGAAAACTACAGTTCTCTATAACTCATACTCTGCTACATTATCCAGCTTTTTAAAGCTCTTCGAAATCATCAACAGGCCTTAAACTGCACACCCTCGGGACTAGCCGACAACAGGCTAGTCCCACTCCTGGCGCAGTGGTACACTAGCACTTAGTATGCTGATAACACAATTACAGGATGGTGGTGTCACACTCAATAACATATCAATAACATATCAAAGCACAATAGCATCACTTAAGATCCTCAGGTACCCACCTCAATATTTATACATAAAACCACCAACCACCTGGCATAAATGATGTGCATCGGTAGAAATGATCCAAGACAGATACTACAGCAAAATATATATATACTGGTAGTCAATAAATACAACAAATGCCACTTAAGCAAGAGATGGACGTCACACGTCCGCCTGTCTGAGAAATCAAAGATCTAGTGACGCCTAAGGGATCAGCGGCCCGCTGACACATTATTTCCTACTGGCAAGTCAACTGACGGTTATCCTTCAAATCTCACAAGTATATCAGACCATTTATGGATCAATAACTCCTAAATCATACAGTACGGAATAAATATTTAAATATACAATCATACATGAGAAAACAATCAAGAATCAATACATAAGAGACTATATCAGATGTATACAAATAATCAACAGAGAATTCATATCTATAGGGCATAGTATGCTCTATAGATATGAATANCTTACTATAACAACCACAACTACAACCTCATACTACAACAACCACAACTACAACCATTTACTACAACAACCACAACTACAACCTCATACTACCACAACCACTTACTACAACAACCACAACTACAGCCTCCTACTACAACAACCATAACTATAGCTTCCTACTACAACAACCATTACTACAACCTCCTACTACAACAACCACACCTACAACCTCCTACAACAACCACAACTACAGCTTCTTACTACAACCACAGCTACACCCTCTTACTACAACAACCGCAACTTTAACCACTAATTACAACAACCAAAACTACAACAACCTCAACTACAACCTCCTGCTACAACAACCAGGGCTAAAACCTCTTACTACAACAACCACAACTACAACCTCTTAGTACAGCAACCACAACTACAGCAACCAAAACTACAACCCCAACTAGAACCTCTTACTACAACACCCCAACTACAACCTCTTTCTACAACTACTACAACATAAAAGTGAATAAGCAAACCGTTCACCCGGAAAGCGAAGTAGAGTGAGTATAGTGAAGAGTGTCCAGTGAAGAATGTTACTTCACTCCAGTGAAGAGTGAAGAGTCCAGACAGACAGACAGACACACGTCTGCACGGTGAAGACACGTGTGTCGGCCAGACAGACACACGTCTGCACGGTGAAGACACGTGTGTCGGCCAGACAGACACACGTCTGCACGGTGAAGACACGTGTGTCAGCCAGACAGACACACACTCGTCTCCACGGTGAAGTCTGGCTGGCTGACAATAACAGTTCAGTAAAGACACTGGAGTGCGATAAGGTGTAAGTGTCCCCACCCCCCCCCCCACACACACGCTGCTGCTACTCGATATAATGTGACCTTGGCAATCGTCGTGTATATTGGGGGAAGATATAGAACATAGTTGAGAATAACGACAACAACGAAGCACACGCCCGAGCCCACGTGCAGGGAAGCCTCATATATGAAGCCTCATATATGTGCTTAATAAACGCCTCCAGGTTTTCCTAAAGAAACAGGGATCGATTTTTGTCCAATATTAAGATACTAGTGACGAAGGCATCCCGAGTGTGGGTTCCCCCAGTGTCCACCTGGTGACCAGTGTCCACCTGGTGACCAGTGTCCACCTGGTGACCATGTCCACCTGGTGACCAGTGTCCACCTGGTGACCAGTGTCCACCTGGTGACCAGTGTCCACCTGGTGACCAGTGTCCACCTGGTGACCAGTGTCCACCTGGTGACCAGTGTCCACCTGGTGACCAGTGTCCACCTGGTGACCAGTGTCCACCTGGTGACCAGTGTGTGGCGGCGCCTGGCTCACCAGGGTGGTAGTCAGGACAGTCACTTCAGTGTGGTAGGACAACTAACCGGCCATTGCCTGAGGCAGTCACCAGGACGCTCACCAAGTTATCGCTGACAGTCGCTCCTACAGTCACCAGGACGCTCACCAAGTTATCGCTGACAGTCGCTCCTACAGTCACCAGGACGCTCACCAAGTTATCGCTGACAGTCGCTCCTACAGTCACCAGGACGCTCACCAAGTTATCGCTGACAGTCGCTCCTACAGTCACCAGGACGCTCACCAATTCACTGCTGACTGCTCCTACAGTCACTGAGACAGTCACCAGGACACTCACCAAGTCACTGCTGACTGCTCCTACAGTCACTGAGACAGTCACCAGGACACTCACCAAGTCACTGCTGACAGTTGCTCCTACAGTCACCAGGACGCTCACCAATTCACTGCTGACAGTCGCTCCTACAGTCACTGCGACAGTCACCAGGACGCTTACCAAGTCATTGCTGACAGTCAGCGCTCCTAGTCACTGAGACAGTCACCAGGACACTCACCAAGTCACTGCTGACTGCTCCTACAGTCACTGAGACAGTCACCAGGACACTCACCAAGTCACTGCTGACAGTTGCTCCTACAGTCACCAGGACGCTCACCAAGTCATTGCTGACAGTCAGCGCTCCTAGTCACTGAGACAGTCACCAGGACCCTCACCAAGTCACTGCTGACTGCTCCTACAGTCACTGAGACAGTCACCAGGACGCTCACCAAGTCACTGCTGACAGTTGCTCCTACAGTCACCAGGACGCTCACCAAGTCATGCAACAAGTCGTGTAAGTACTCTTCTTAACTGATGACTGAAATTACCAAAAATAATTTATTAATATAACATATAATAATTTATGATTAATGTGAGGTAATTTCCTAGAAGGCAGTAATGTGTTTTTTATTTATTTAATTTGTAACGATAATCTGAAATAGAGCAGTGGCTATTCTGACTGGTGTTGTGCCAATCGCACATTAATAACAAAAAAGTAAAATAAAGTAAATAAGACTGCTTTAAGTCCTCTACACTGTGAGAGCTGCGGGTGAAAACTAAAGAGACGATTCTTAAACGATTCTTCGCAGCGGGGATCGTATTCCAGGGACCTGCCCGAAACGCTACGCGTACTAGTGGTTGTACAAGAATGTAACAACTCTTGTATATATCACAAAAAAAAAGAATAAAAATTTCAAACCATTCATTATAACAAAATTGACTTTAATAACACAAAATAATAAGTAATAATTAATAAAGAAAAGAAAACCCTTAGACACTTGGCTTTACACAAAATTAAAGA
This sequence comes from Procambarus virginalis, assembly GCA_020271785.1. Classification (NCBI taxonomy): domain Eukaryota; kingdom Metazoa; phylum Arthropoda; class Malacostraca; order Decapoda; family Cambaridae; genus Procambarus; species Procambarus virginalis. Next base: position 33,428 of record WNGS01008755.1, read on the forward strand.
GAGAAATATTTACAAGATTTTACGTTAATCAAAAAGGGGTGCAATGACTTTATATAAAAGCTATACACATCTACTGTCTCCTGGAGAGGCGAGAGTAGATGTTACTGCTGAGAGCATGAAGTATAACCTGATCACTGGTCGCCTGTGAGTCCCTTATATATGGGCCAGGACATCAGAGATGGAGTGACTCTTGTAGGTAACCGTCAACCGGCAGTTAAACAAGCAGTTAGTGTCTGGATGACTGGCGAGTGGCATCTCGGCCTCTGCCCAGACAGCAGGTGTCCAGGTGTCTCGGGTACTAGAGTAAGGAGGGGGTGGTGTCTGTCTAGACACTGAGGCATCTGAGGACGTATTGTCATTGTCGTTGATGTTGATTCCATATGTTGGAGAACGCAGATATGTTGGTGACTAGGCGGTATAGGGAACGGGCAAGATCTACTGCCTAAGCAGGAGATTACCGTAACACATTATTTAATTACTAATTTACATTTTATTTATTATTTACTAGCTGTACCCGGCCACGCATTGCTGTGGCTCGGTAACACAGCCACATCAACCCTCCCCCCATCCCCCAATCCTCCTCACCATTCCCCCCCTCCTCCGTCCCCTCATCCTCCCAACCATTCTTCACTCCCCCATCCCCTCATCCTCCCCACCATTCCCTCACATGAAAAACACTGTTAAAAAAAAAACATGGTTTTACCTGTCACAGATTTGACATCTATGTAGTAGGTATATAAAAACACGCGTGTATTCAAATGAAAAGGTGTGTCAAAATTTCAAAGCTAGCGTTGAAGAACTTTCAGAGATTAGTGTGTGTTGCTTTAACGGCCAACCGATTGCGCTGTTTAAAAAAAAAACGTATGTTTTCACCTGTCACAGGTGTGGCATCAATATAGTAGGTTTATAAAAACACATATGTATGCAAATGGAATGTTGTGTCAAAATTTAAAAGCAATCGGTGAAGAACTTTTGAAGATTACAGCATGTGTTGCTTTTATGCCCAACAGATGGCAATGTTTTTCCAAAAAAAGCATGTTTTTACCTGTCACAGGTTTGGCATCTATATAGTAGGTATATTGAAACACATTCGTATTCGAATGGAATATTGTGTCAAAATTTCAATGCAATCAATGAAGAACTTTCGAATATTACAATGTTTGTTGCTTTCACGTCCAACGTGTGGTACTGTTTTTCAAAATTTAGGTCTCAAAAGTAGGTATTTAAAAACATGCTTATTCAAATAAAACGTTGTGTCAAAATTTCAAAGTAATTGGTGAAGAACTTTTGGAGATTACAGCGTGAGTTGTTTTCTCATCCAACAGATGGTGCTCTTAAAAAAACACCTGTCACAGGTGTGGCATCTATAATAGGTATCTAAAAACATGCGCATATTTGAATACAACGCTGTGTCAAAATTTCAAAGCAATCAGTGAAGAACTTTCGGAGATTAGCAATTTTGAACAAAACGAGCATTTACATTTTTATTTATATAAATTGGATTTATTTTAATTGATATTTATTATTACTTCAAAGTGGAATGTATTTTACTATTTATCCTGCTGGGTGTTTTACCTGAACACAAGTAGGGGGGGGGTGGTTCATTTGTGCATAGTTTATACCACAATTGGTGGTTATAAATAAACTACAGTATAATGTTTGTTAGTACTATTGTAAAATAATAATGTTATATTGTAAATGTATAATAAGTTAGTATAATAGCTAAGATTGGGTTGATTATAACTGTCATGTTTTAGCTGGTTTTGTTGTTATGGCCTGATTTGGCAGTGTGAGAGAGCTGGTCCTTAAACATCAGACTTTGTTATGTCACATGAGGACTGTCTGGTCCTGTTAATGACATCTGGCTCTGTTAATGGCAGCAGTTTGGGGCAGCCAGAGCATGTTAGGCATCTGTATAGTTTCTTGCAGGTGGCCGGCTCAACTGATGTCTCATAAATCACAAGCTTACCTGCCAACAAATGACAATAACATATAAAGTACAGATGTGACACATGAAATGTGTATTGTTCTGATAAAGAGACTAGGCATACTTTTGTTGGGGGTGATGTCCTGCTGCTTAACCGCCTATCCTGTCTTAATAGTTAATGGCCAAAACTAATAATAGATATTTTTTTTTTAGATATATACAAGAGTTGTTACATTCTTGTACAGCCACTAGTACGCGTAGCGTTTCGGGCAGGTCCCTGGAATACGATCCCCTGCCGCGAAGAATCGTTTTTTCATCCAAGTACACATTTTACTGTTGAGTTAAACAGAGGCTACAGTTAAGGAATTGCGCCCAGTAAATCCTCCCCGGCCAGGATACGAACCCATGACATAGCGCTCGCGGAACGCCAGGCGAGTGTCTTACCACTACACCACGGAGACTGACCAATATTTGGTATATACTCATACTCAGCACTTCCTGGTAGTCATGTTAAGGTTGCTGAGGCTAGATCACTATTGGGTGATCGATATTTCCAGGAAGCCCTTGTTTACAATCTTTGTCTCTGCTGCACCCTTTTGAAACAGCGTCTCCCAAGATTTGGTTCCAAATTCCTTGTCTTATTGACTTAGGGAAGTAGACTATACTTTTATCATTAATTATTTTAGAGTCATAGTGAATATTTTTTTTATTAATTTTAATCTCTAGACTATTATTTTAAGGATACGAGATGTGTTAAATATATTTGTGATGACAAGACGTCACAGATAACCCATTCTCTGTAAACCTTTTAGGACTAACTAGTATAACCAGGTTTCCTGATTATATTGGGTACTAGTAATGGTAGTATTTGAGTATGTTAGTGTGTTATGTGTCGGATATCCGACTATTAACCTAACAATCTTGTGGCGTGCCCCATGGCGGCCCCTCTGAAGACCAGCCATTACTCAAATTCAAATCAAAATAAAAAATCAAATTTTTATTCAGGTAAAAGTACATACATAGAAGATGAGTTACAAACATAATGTTGGATTTATAGATAGAGCTAGTACATACAATACCTAAAGCCACTAATACGCATAGCGTTTCGGGGAAGGTGTGGGAAGAAAACACTTGGACTAAAACTTAATAGTAACTGAGAATAACAATAAATTGTGTTGAAAAAAGGAATAAAAAAAGGGGGGGGGGGACAGGGCAGAAATCAGCAATTATACAAGTTGGTCAACAAACAGCATTGTTTAAAATAGCAAAACATGGGTTGACATTTAGGGGGCTAAGGTAGGTTACATGGAGGTTATTAGGTAGAACTTAGTTTTACTTAGTTTAATTTAGTTGAACTTAGTTTAAACTGGTTGAGAGAGGTACAGCCTTTGACATGACTGGAAAGGTAATTCCACATTCTGCGTCCCTTGATTTGTAGAGCATTTCTAGTTGTGTTAAGTCGTACTCTTGGAATATCAAATAGGTATTTGTTTCTGGCGTGGTGCCCATGGGTTCTGTTATAATATTCTAGGAAACGTTTAAGGTCAGGATTGGCATTACAGTTCAGAGCTTTAAATATATAGAAAACACTTAAGAAGTGCAGTGTAGTGCAGTGTGCAGTGACCCAATATCTAACATATTCAAAGATTAACATATTCAAAGATCGAAGAGGTAAAGATACCGAGTGTTGTCTGGGGCTGCTGACTCACCGTCACCAAACGTGCACCTGTCTTACACTCGTGCATGTGTCTTGCACTTGTGCACGTGTCTTACACGTGTGCATGTGTCTTACACTTGTGCATGTGTCTTACACTTGTGCATGTGTCTTACACTCGTGCATGTGTCTTGCACTTGTGCACGTGTCTTACACGTGTGCATGTGTCTTGCACTTGTGCACGTGTCTTACACTTGTGCATGTGTCTTACACGTGTGCATGTGTCTTACACTTGTGCATGTGTCTTACACTTGTGCATGTGTCTTGAACTTGTGCATGTGTCTTACACTTGTGCACCAGTCTTGCACTTGTGCACGTGTCTTACACGTGTGCATGTGTCTTACACTTGTGCATGTGTCTTACACTTGTGCACGTGTCTTACACTTGTGCATGTGTCTTACACTTGTGCACGTGTCTTACACTTGTGCACCAGTCTTGCACTTGTGCACGTGTCTTACACTTGTGCATGTGTCTTACACTTGTGCACGTGTCTTACACTTGTGCATGTGTCTTACACTTGTGCACCAGTCTTACACTTGTGCACCAGTCTTGCACTTGTGCACGTGTCTTACACGTGTGCATGTGTCTTACACTTGTGCATGTGTCTTACACTTGTGCACCAGTCTTGCACTTGTGCACGTGTCTTACACGTGTGCATGTGTCTTACACTTGTGCATGTGTCTTACACTTGTGCACCAGTCTTACACTTGTGCACCAGTCTTGCACTTGTGCATGTGTCTTACACTTGTGCACGTGTCTTACACTTTTGCATGTGTCTTACACTTGTGCACGTGTCTTACACTTGTGCACCAGTCTTGCACTTGTGCACGTGTCTTACACGTGTGCATGTGTCTTACACTTGTGCATGTGTCTTACACTTGTGCACCAGTCTTGCACTTGTGCACGTGTCTTACACTTGTGCACGTGTCTTACACTTGTGCACGTGTCTTACACTTGTGCACGTGTCTTACACTTGTGCACGTGTCTTACACTTGTGCACGTGTCTTACACTTGTGCACGTGTCTTACACTTGTGCATGTGTCTTACACTTGTGCACGTGTCTTACACTTGTGCACGTGTCTTACACTTGTGCACGTGTCTTACACTTGTGCACCAGTCTTGCACTTGTGCACGTGTCTTACACTTGTGCACCAGTCTTGCACTTGTGCATGTGTCTTACACTTGTGCACGTGTCTTACACTTTGCATGTGTCTTACACTTGTGCACGTGTCTTACACTTGTGCACGTGTCTTACACTTGTGCATGTGTCTTACACTTGTGCACGTGTCTTACACTTTTGCATGTGTCTTACACTTGTGCACGTGTCTTACACTTGTGCACGTGTCTTACACTTGTGCATGTGTCTTACACTTGTGCACGTGTCTTACACTTGTGCATGTGTCTTACACTTGTGCACGTGTCTTACACTTGTGCACCAGTCTTACACTTGTGCACGTGTCTTACACTTGTGCACGTGTCTTACACTTGTGCATGTGTCTTACACTTGTGCACGTGTCTTACACTTGTGCATGTGTCTTACACTTGTGCACGTGTCTTACACTTGTGCACGTGTCTTACACTTTTGCACGTGTCTTACACTTGTGCACGTGTCTTACACTTTTGCACGTGTCTTACACTTGTGCACGTGTCTTACACTTGTGCACGTGTCTTACACTTGTGCATGTGTCTTACACTTGTGCATGTGTCTTACACTTGTGCACGTGTCTTACACTTGTGCACCAGTCTTACACTTGTGCACGTGTCTTACACTTTTGCACGTGTCTTACACTTGTGCACGTGTCTTACACTTTTGCACGTGTCTTACACTTGTGCACCAGTCTTACACGTGTGCATGTGTCTTACACTTGTGCACCAGTCTTACACTTGTGCACGTGTCTTACACTTGTGCACGTGTCTTACACTTGTGCACGTGTCTTACACTTGTGCATGTGTCTTACACTTGTGCACCAGTCTTACACGTGTGCATGTGTCTTACACTTGTGCACCAGTCTTACACTTGTGCACGTGTCTTACACTTGTGCATGTGTCTTACACTTGTGCACCAGTCTTACACTTGTGCACGTGTCTTACACTTGTGCATGTGTCTTACACTTGTGCACCAGTCTTACACGTGTGCATGTGTCTTACACTTGTGCACCAGTCTTACACGTGTGCATGTGTCTTACACTTGTGCACCAGTCTTACACTTGTGCACGTGTCTTACACTTGTGCATGTGTCTTACACTTGTGCACCAGTCTTACACGTGTGCATGTGTCTTACACTTGTGCACCAGTCTTACACTTGTGCACGTGTCTTACACTTGTGCACCAGTCTTACACGTGTGCATGTGTCTTACACTTGTGCACCAGTCTTACACTTCTGCACGTGTCTTACACTTGTGCACCAGTCTTACACGTGTGCATGTGTCTTACACTTGTGCACCAGTCTTACACTTGTGCACGTGTCTTACACTTGTGCACGTGTCTTACACTTGTGCACGTGTCTTACACTTGTGCACGTGTCTTACACTTGTGCACGTGTCTTACACTTGTGCACCAGTCTTGCACTTTTGCACCTGTATTAGACTTGTGCATGTACTCACCTAGTTGTACTCACCTAGTTGTGCTTGCGGGGGTTGAGCTCTAGCTCTTTGGTTCCACCTCGCAACTGTCAATCAACTGGTGTACAGATTCCGTAGCCTACTGGGCTCTGTCATATCTACATTTGAAATTGTGTATGGAGTCAGCCTCCACCATAACACTAGCTTTAGCTTTGATGTCCAAAGGGCTTGGAAAGGATGGGGGAGGAAGAGGGATGGGGAGATGAAATTCAGGAAGAGGATGCGGGTGTAGAGAGAGAGGAGGATTGAAAGTTCGGTGGCCTGTCCACCATGGGTTGACATATGTGTATGTGTCGTTTGTTTGTCGTATGTGTTATGATGGGTTGTCAGTACATTGGCTGGGGGGCTAGTGTTTGTGACCTTGTTGGTGTCTTAAAGCACTTGAGTCGATGGAGTTGGCCGAAGGAGGTTAATCTTAGCAACATCAGGGTAGTTACACTTCTGATAGCACAACAAAGGGTTTTTGGTTTTATAGTTTTTTGTAGTAGTTTTATTTTTTTATATTTATTTTTATTTATTTTTTCTTTATTCTTCATTTGGTGTAGATGGGGTCCGGGATGGGCCACTCATCAGGGTCGTCTGGCTGGCCGCTTAGTATTTGAGGTCTTGGGAAGGCCTCGTCGTGGATGTGTCTGATCACTTTTTGTTGGAGAGTGATTTTTCTGGTTCTGTGTGGTGGTTCGCGGATCTCGTAGTCGCTGGTGGTGTTTTCTGCTACGTAGGGATCTTCGGGGTCTGGGACATACATGTTCTTCATGCGGTACAGCTGTCTTCTGGCCAGGTAGCTGAGCCTGATGTTCATTGGCTTCATGTTGAGCGTCTCATGGATTTGTTCAGTTCTTACCCTGTCCATCAGTGACAGTCCCTCCGCAAAGCGAAGTGCTTTAATTTGTACCCGTTGGATCTTCAGCATGTTGGATTTGTTGGTGAGGTTCAGGGGGACGTAAGGGTATTCCAGGCTAGGCATTATGATCATTCTGTACAGGTGGAGCTTGATGAGGGATGGGGCTTGCCTGAAGCGGAAGAGCCTCGCCAGTGAACCCCGGGCCAACGCTGTCTTCTGGGATACGAACTGGGAGGAGTTGAGTAGCCTGTTGAAGTTGTATCCGAGCACTGTGTTGGAGTTTGAGATGGCTATGGGTTCACCTCTGATTCTTATCCCCCCCCCCTCATTTTCAATAGAGAAAGTCATACAGCCGACAGTGCTTAATTGGATCTTTTCTGGGTTAGTGGTGATCCTCCATTTCCTTTCCCAGTTAGCAGTCCTGGCTAGTTCTACGTTTGCCTTACGGGTTACAGTTGCATGCTTGGTCGTTTGGCTGCTTGGGTTAGATGTTATTACATGTGTTACGTCGTCCGCAAATTGTACAACAATGGTGTCCCTATACTCTGGTTGGGGCAGGTCGTTTACAAAGATGTTGAAGAGAACCAGGCTCAAGCATGACCCTTGGGGGACTCCAGCTGTTGGGGTGAAGGCTGCGGCCTCTTTCGCCTTGAAGCTGGGGGGGTAACTTGCCTATTCTTTAGGAAATTTCTGATCAGCCTGAGGAGGGTCCAGTTTTGCGCTGGTAAGTCTGCTAATTTGTACACAAGGCCATCATGCCATAGGCTGTCGAAGGCCTTGTGTACGTCCCTCGTCGCAATCAAAGCTACCTGTTTTTGCTTGCGAATTGAGCTTATGGCGTCGTAGATGATGTTTATTGCGTGCTGGGTTGATCTATGTGCTCCAAAGCCAAACTGTTTTTCCGCGAAGAGGTTGTTGTACTCCATGTAGTAGTTGAGGCGGTTTGCCATGATTTTTTCAAAGCACTTGCCTATTGTGTCTAGGAGGGAGATTGGACGGTAGTTGCCAGGTTGGTGGGGGTCTTTCTTGGGTTTGAGAATGAATATCATCTTGGCTGACTTGAACGCTACAGGAATGTGACCCGATGCCAGCATAGCATTGAATAGGTTGAGTAGGGATTGCAGAAGATTGCCTGGTAGAAGTTTAATCTGCAACGCTTTGGTCCCCGAAGGTCCTGGGGCCTTATCTCGGATGCTTTTGATGACTCCTCTCATCTCTAACATAGTTATGGGTCTTGTTAGAGGGTGGTCGTCTTCTAGGGTTGTCAGGTCTATCAGAGGGGTGCTGTGAAGGGAGGCGACGTTTTCTGTTGTCCATTGGTTGACACGTTCAAAGTGGGTGTTGTTGAAGGCTTTGCTGTTTGAAGCCGTGAGTGTCTTTTTCCATACCACAACACTACTTAATGCATTCCATTTGTTAACTACCCTGACACTGAAAAAAATATCTCTAACGTCTCTGTGGCTCATCTGGGTACTAAGTTTCCACCTGTGTCCCCTTGTTCGTGTTCCACCCGCGCTAAAGAGTTTGTCTTTGTCCACCCTGTCAATTCCCCTGAGAATTTTGTAGGTGGTTGTCATGTCTCCCCTTACTCTTCTGTTTCCAGGGTTGTGAGGTTCACCTCCTTAGCCTTTCCTCGTAACTCATTCCTCTCAGTTCCGGGACCAGTCTGGTGGCATACCTCTGAATCTTCTCTAACTTCGTCTTGTGTTTAACTAGGTATGGACTCCAGGCTGGAGCTGCATACTCCAGGATTGGTCTACATAAGTGGTATACAGGGTCCTGAACGATTCCTTACACAAGTTTCAAAAGGCAGTTCTTATATTGGCCAATCTAGCATATGCTGCTGATGATATCCTTTTGATGTGGGCCTCTGGGGACAGGTTCGGTGTGATATCGACCCCCAGATCTTTCTCTCTATTTGATTCTTGTAGGACTTCACCTCCCAGATGGTACCTTGTGTTCAGCCTTCTGCTCCCTACGCCTAATTTCATTACTTTACACTTTCCTGAGTTGAACTTTAGCAGCCATTTTCTAGACCATTTCTCCAGTTTGTCCAGGTCGTCCTGTAGTCTCTGTCTATCTTCATATGTTTTGATTCTTCTCATCATTTTTGCATCGTCAGCAAACATTGAGAGGAATGAGTCTATACCCTCTGGAAGGTCGTTTACATATACTAGAAACAGGATGGGTCCGAGTACAGAGCCCTGTGGGACTCCGCTGGTGACATCTCGCCACTCTGATGCCTCCCCCCTCACCGTTACTTGCTGTTTTCTATTGCTTAGATACTCCCTTATCCACTGGAGCACCTTACCTTTTACTCCTGCCTGCTGCTCCAACTTTTGTAACAGCCTTTTGTGAGGTACTGTGTCAAAGGCTTTCTGACAGTCCAAGAAAATGCAGTCTGCCCACCCATTTCTCTTCCTGCCTAATGTGTTGCTTAGTCATAGAATTCTAGTAGGCCTGTGAGGCACGATTTACCATCTCTGAACCCATGCTGGTGGGTGTTACAAAGCTGTTTCCCTCCAGATGCTCTACGAGCCTTTTCCTCACAATCTTCTCCATCACCTTGCATGGTATACAAGTTAGGGAAACTGGCCTGTAGTTCAGTGCCTCTTGCCTGTCACCCTTTTTGTAAATGGGACTACATTAGCTGTCTTCCAGCTTTCCGGAAGGTCTCCCGTTTCCAGTGACCTGTTATACACCATAGAGAGTGGCACACTTAGTGCTTCTGCACCTTCTTTTAGAATCCACGGTGAGATTCTGTCAGGCCCAACAGCCTTTGACACATTCAGCTCCAACAGATTCTTTTTGACCTCATCACTGGTGAGGTAAATTTCCTCCAAGGTTGTTCGGTTTGCCTCTCATTTAGTGCAGGGACCTCTCCTTGTTCTATTGTGAAGACTCCTGGAATCTCTTGTTGTTCTTCACACACCTCTTTGTCGTTCTCTGTGTATCTGTTCTCCCCTTTTCTCAGTTCATCACTTGTTCCTTCACTGCTGTTTTCCTCCTGATGTGGCTGTGGAGCAGTTTTGGTTGGGTCTTAGCTTTACTACGATGTCATTTTCATACTGCTCTCTGCTTCTCTCCTCACTCTGATGTACTCATTTCTGGCCTCTGGTATTTCCCTGCTCTCTGGTGTTCTGTTGTTCCTGTAGTTTCGCCATGTTCTTACTCAATTGCTTTGCTGCTGCACATTCCGGTTGAAAACGGATTCTTCTGTTGCTTTTCATTTTTCACTTTTGGACTGGGATAAACCTGTCTGCAGCCTCCTGACACTTCTGAGTGACATAATCCATCATATCCTGTACAGTCTTTTCTCTGAGTTCTGTTTCCATGGTATTCCATTAGGAAGTTCCTCATCTCGTCATATTTTCCTCTTCGGTAATTTAGTCTTTTTCCTTCCAATCCCATCCTTGGATAGGTTATCCCTACTTCTACCAGATACTCAAATATCAATACACTGTGGTCACTCATTCCTATGGGGGCTTCATATTTGACTTCCCTTATTTCTGAGCATTTAAGGTGAAATCAGGTCGAGTCTAGCTGGTTCGTCATTTCCTCTCATTCTTGTGGGCCCTTGACATGTTGGCTCAGAAAGTTCCTTGTACTCACTTCAAAAGTTTAGATCTCCATGTGTCTTCACCTCCATGTGGGTCCCCATTCTCCCAGTCTATCTTTCCATGGTTGAAATCGCCCATGATTAAGAGTCTGGATCCATTCCTGCAAGCAACTGAAGCTGCTCTCTCTATTATGTTAATGGTAGCCATGTTGTTTCTGTCGAACTCTTGTCTGGGTCTTCTGTCATTTAATGGAGGTTTGTAAATGACTGCCACTATTATCTTAGGTCCACCCATTGTCATAGTTCCTGTTATGTAATCTCTGAATCCGTCGCAGCCCAGAATTTCCATCTCTTCAAAGCTCCAGTCCTTCCTTATCAGCAGAGCACACTCCTCCTCCTCTCCCGTCTCTCTCTTTCCTTACTATATAAAAGTCCTTTGGAAACACAGCATTTGTTATGACTCCTGACAATTTTGTTTCTTGAGTCCTATTACATCTGGGTTTTCTTCCTGCGCCCTTTCTGCCAGTTCACTTGCTTTGTTGGTAATCCCATCGAAGTTTGAGTACATTACCTTGAAGCTCACTTTCCTATGTCCATTTTCCCCCCTCCCACTAGTGCAGGAAGCTGTTCCATGGGCATTGCTGCTTGGGTAGGT
>WNGS01008756.1:0-10658 GCA_020271785.1 Procambarus virginalis
AAGTAAGAATTATTTTATTTGTCTCTAAATGAAAGACCAATATAAATGTTAGAAAATATTGATAATTACTGCATTCTTGAACAAAATATACTGAAATTATATAGTGAATATCATCGCGAAAGGAACTACCCTGAATTTATTGTAAATAATTTAGTTTCAACTCTGTTTAATTTATCGAACAATAATCTAAGTCCTGTTTACCAGCTCACATACTTTACGCTAACTGAGTTTCTCAAATTTTCTAATTTTCAAATTTTCTAGTAAATCTTAGGTGCGCTAGAATTGAATGACGTTATCGTTCAGTTACCACTGGCGCGATGTTTATAATCGTCAACAATATTAAATTCTTAACGCCCGACGCTGACAACGGCGCACAGATATAATTAAGAATTTATTAGTTAAACAATAATTAATGATAATCACTTATTTACGTTACTGAATGAACTCGATGTTAACGTAGCCTACACTGGGTCACCGCCGCTTGCGTAGAAGAATACTGAGAATTTAACACATAGCCGCGACACTCACAGCTATACAGAGTCGCGCTGAACCTTAATTAAAATTAGTAATTATTTTCCCAAAATTATAAATTAAATACTGGCGTGTAGGGGACTTGTTACTTTACCGAATATAACACTCACTGGACACTTGGACACGTTGGTAAGTTTACAAAAATTAAAAGCGCGCACACTGTCACGAAGCCGACTCCTCAGAAAGTAGTCTCCGCACTAATCCTTAATTAACCAAGTATTTCTTTTCTCAAAATTATAAATTAAATACCGACGTGTAGTTTGCGTATCACTTGAACTGAATATACCACTCGCAAGACACTTAGACACTTGGTTGAGCGCAAACAATTACTGAGCGCTGCCTCACTGAGCGCTGAGAACCGCTAGAAGAAAAATCAGAGTCCCAACGCTAATTCGCTTAAATGACCAAAAATCGACTTTTGGTCTCTCAAAGTTCTAACTTGGATCACTGTAATCGCACACTGGAATTAACACTGACGACCCAATGATCGTATGGCTAGCCACAAAATTAGAATTTATTCCCAAAAACTGAGATTTTCCAAGTGACTTTGAAATATATCACAACAATTTTCAACGATTTTCCCTGAATTAACGAATACACGAATCCACTTTAATGCCCTGCACTTCACTTCACTTGAAAACAGTGAACCACTCACCTTGGTAATTCTCCCAGAGAATTTATACTGCATGCATGTACACACAACTCCAGATATAAAAGAAATATAAAACAAATACTTAGAAAATAATAACACTTATATACGAAAATTACCTAACAAGGGGAATACTTAACTAACGAAGGGACGCTTAACCTGAAAGGGAACTTAATATACAGGGAACTTAATGTAGTACTTAAGGAGATCTCGATTTAACCTATAACCGTCCCGTCCCGGCCCGCCCTGTCGCTTTTACCAACATTCACCAATATCCCGACAGTACCAAATAAATCCTGTCCTTTGCGGTCAACGGTTAGACTAGATAGCGGAACAACCGACGGATCTAACTGTCCGACACCACCGTAATTCCGTTGCTAGACAATCTACTACGCCATCCCTCAGTAACTCTCGGCACCTTCATGGTTGTACCGTAGAAAGCTAGCGATTGGGTCGCCTAACACGCCCTCGGGGATAAATAATTAGCGTCCTAATACTTCCCCGCTCAGACAATTCGAAACCTAGAATTGTTGTTGCAAAACCACCATGCAACACCCTTGTCCGTAGTTGCAGAGGGTCGAGAAAAAATACCCTGTCCAACTACCCAAGGCGGCCTCCACACTTAACTGCCTGCTAGCGCACTTAAGTGCCTGTAATCTACCTTACCAGCCTCTCAAGACCCTAGAATCGCCTACTCTATGCGAATCGCACCACATAGGATTACCGTCGACTCTCTCTCATGGGCCCCGGCTGCACTCTCACCACACACAGCATAACCGAACGGACAGACGCGTGAGGCTTCAATAATCGTCAAGAAATTATTGAAACACCGCTGCTACCATTGTAATGACTACCATAGTAATGGTAATATACCCTAATTGAAATATTATTAAATCATTTATTGTAATATCTCTGTCCACACTTAATAACCAGCAAACACTAATAACGGACCAGTATGACCCCTCGCTGGACTGTCACGAATATAAGCTGAATATTAAATGAGGAATATCACAAGGAAAGGGATTATTAATCTTACCCTTTTTTTCACTGCCACCACCTTCCAAAGGAATGAATGTGTCTATAATTATCGGTCCCCAGGAAGGAAGGGACTCGATAATCAGGGAACTCAACGGACCAGTGATTGAAATTGAATGGATTACTTTAGTCTTATTGAACTGAACGGGGGAGGCTCTCGCTTTACTTTATTATTCCTAAGAATGGAGAAACACAGGGAAGTTCTAACACAGCACATGAAAATCGCATGAATAACATATATTAACACAGGGGACAGATAACTCACCAAGATGAAATTAACAATTATTTTATTATTGTAACTGTATATTTAAATCACAATTGACATATAGCCTACTCTAATAACATCTACCAAAATAAAAGAGGCAATGGAAATGCAATCACCAATATGCAAGAAACGTAGGAGCACACTACCTTCAATCGCACACTGTGGCCAGATGTTGATGGCGGCCCTCAGCCCCGTTGGGTGCGGGCTGGCTTGCCCTCCAGTCCCGAAAAACTCCCAAGACACACTAAATGAAATTTTGTTTTACCAGCTTATTGCTGGGAAGGATTACACCTCCCACCATCTAATACAGCCCCAGGGCTCCACCCATTATTTTGGCAATGGCCAACCATTTTACACTTAGGCCTGAGGTCTGGCTCTCTAGGGCCAATAAGGACTTGGCCCTTATCTCCCGCCAATCATCTTCCCTGAGGTGCCGTGGAAGGCTACATGAATTCCTGAAGATTGAGTCAGTACTCCCCGGCTGTGCGATGGGAACAAGGTACCACTGTATTGGATTCCCGCAACTAGTGCACCTCCCAGCAATGTTTACCAAAACTGATAATTTATGTTCCAGCCCGTCTCCAGCAAGATAAAGGGTAGGGACATTGACTCGCCTGGTATGGGTAAGGGACCGTTGAGAGGGGAAAGAGAGGGAATGAGAGGGGGATGAGAGGGGGATGGAGAGGGGAAACGAGTGGGGAGGATTGCGTGGGGACGCAAGGTATCACAGAGGTCGGCCTCAGGTCAACTCCTTGGACCTTGACAAATGGGCTACAGGGGGGGGGTGAAGGGGGAAGACGAATGACGGGTAAGGGGAGGGGAGAAAGGGGGAAGGGAAGAAGGAAGGAGGGAGAAGGAAGGAGGGGAGAGGGGGAAGGGAGAACCAATGATCTGGGCACCAGATCATTACAGAGTGGTGTACTCTACGTGGGAGGAACACTGAGACTTGTGTACTCTACGTGGGAGGAACACTGAGACTGGTGTACTCTACGTGGGAGGAACACTGAGAGTGGTGTACTCTACGTGGGAGGAACACTGAGAGTGGTGTACTCTACCTGGGAGGAACACTGAGACTGGTGTACTCTACCTGGGAGGAACACTGAGAGTGGTGTTCTCTACGTGGGAGGAACACTGAGAGTGGTGTACTCTACGTGGGAGGAACACTGAGACTTGTGAACTCTATGTGGGAGGAACACTGAGACTGGTGTACTCTACGTGGGAGGAACACTGAGAGTGGTGTACTCTACGTGGGAGGAAAACTGAGACTGGTGTTCTCTACGTGGGAGGAACACTGAGAGTGGTGTACTCTACGTGGGAGGAACACTGAGACTTGTGTACTCTACGTGGGAGGAACACTGAGACTGGGGTACTCTACGTGGGAGGAACACTGAGAGTGGTGTACTCTACGTGGGAGGAACACTGAGAGTGGTGTACTCTACCTGGGAGGAACACTGAGACTGGTGTACTCTACGTGGGAGGAACACTGAGAGTGGTGTTCTCTACGTGGGAGGAACACTGTGAGTGGTGTACTCTACGTGGGAGGAACACTGAGACTTGTGTACTCTACGTGGGAGGAACACTGAGACTGGTGTACTCTACGTGGTAGGAACACTGAGAGTGGTGTACTCTACGTGGGAGGAGCACTGAGACTGGTGTTCTCTACGTGGGAGGAACACTGAGAGTGTGTTCTCTACGTGGGAGGAACACTGAGACTTGTGTACTCTACGTGGGAGGAACTGGTGTACTCTACGTGGGAGGAACACTGAGAGTGGTGTACTCTACGTGGGAGGAACACTGAGACTGGTGTACTCTACGTGGGAGGAACACTGAGACTGGTGTACTCTACGTGGGAGGAACACTGAGAGTGATGTACTCTACGTGGGAGGAACACTGAAACTGGTGTACTCTACGTGGGAGGAACACTGAGAGTGGTGTACTCTACGTGGGAGGAACACTGAGACTGGTGTACTCTACGTGGGAGGAACACTGAGACTGGTGTACTCTACGTGGGAGGAACACTGAGACTGGTGTACTCTACGTGGGAGGAACACTGAGAGTGGTGTACTCTACGTGGGAGGAACACTGAGAGTGGTGTACTCTACGTGGGAGGAACACTGAGACTGGTGTATCTACGTGGGAGGAACACTGAGACTGGTGTACTCTACGTGGGAGGAACACTGAGACTGGTGTACTCTACGTGGGAGGAACACTGAGAGTGGTGTACTCTACGTGGGAGGAACACTGAGATTGGTGTACTCTACGTGGGAGGAACACTGAGACTGGTGTACTCTACGTGGGAGGAACACTGAGAGTGATGTACTCTACGTGGGAGGAACACTGAGAGTGATGTACTCTACGTGGGAGGAACACTGAGACTGGTGTACTCTACGTGGGAGGAACACTGAGACTGGTGTACTCTACGTGGGAGGAACACTGAGACTGGTGTACTCTACGTGGGAGGAACACTGAGACTGGTGTACTCTACGTGGGAGGAACACTGAGAGTGGTGTACTCTACGTGGGAGGAACACTGAGACTGGTGTTCTCTACGTGTGAGGAACACTGAGACTGGTGAACTCTACGTGGGAGGAACACTGAGACTGGTGTTCTCTACGTGGGAGGAACACTGAGACTGGTGTACTCTACGTGGGAGGAACACTGAGACTTGTGTTCTCTACGTGGGAGGAACACTGAGACTTGTGTTCTCTACGTGGGAGAAACACTGAGACTGGTGTACTCTACGTGGGAGGAACACTGAGACTGGTGTACTCTACGTGGGAGGAACACTGAGACTGGTGTACTCTACGTGGGAGGAACACTGAGACTGGTGTACTCTACGTGGGAGGAACACTGAGAGTGATGTACTCTACGTGGAAGGAACACTGAGACTGGTGTACTCTACGTGGGAGGAACACTGAGAGTGATGTACTCTACGTGGGAGGAACACTGAGAGTGATGTACTCTACGTGGGAGGAACACTGAGAGTGGTGTACTCTACGTGGGAGGAACACTGAGACTGGTGTACTCTACGTGGGAGGAACACTGAGAGTGGTGTACTCTACGTGGGAGGAACACTGAGACTGGTGTACTCTACGTGGGAGGAACACTGAGAGTGGTGTACTCTACGTGGGAGGAACACTGAGAGTGGTGTACTCTACGTGGGAGGAACACTGAGACTGGTGTACTCTACGTGGGAGGAACACTGAGAGTGGTGTACTCTACGTGGGAGGAACACTGAGACTGGTGTACTCTACGTGGGAGGAACACTGAGACTGGTGTACTCTACGTGGGAGGAACACTGAGAATGATGTACTCTACGTGGGAGGAGCACTGAGACCGGTGTACTCTACGTGGGAGGAACACTGACACTTGTGTACTCTACGTGGGAGGAACACTGACACTTGTGTACTCTACGTGGGAGGAACACTGACACTGGTGTACTCTACGTGGGAGGAACACTGACACTGGTGTACTCTACGTGGGAGGAACACTGAGAGTGATGTACTCTACGTGGAAGGAACACTGACACTTGTGTACTCTACGTGGGAGGAGCACTGACACTGGTGTACTCTACGTGGGAGGAACACTGGCACTTGTGTACTCTACGTGGGAGGAACACTGAGACCGGTGTACTCTACGTGGGAGGAACACTGAGACTGGTGTTCTCTACGTGGGAGGAACACTGAGACTTGTGTACTCTACGTGGGAGGAACACTGAGACTTGTGTACTCTACGTGGGAGGAACACTGAGAGTGGTGTACTCTACGTGGGAGGAACACTGAGACTGGTGTTCTCTACGTGGGAGGAACACTGAGAGTGGTGTTCTCTACGTGGGAGGAACACTGAGAGTGGTGTACTCTACGTGGGAGGAACACTGAGACTTGTGTACTCTACGTGGGAGGAACACTGAGACTGGTGTACTCTACGTGGGAGGAACACTGAGAGTGGTGTACTCTACGTGGGAGGAACACTGAGAGTGATGTACTCTACCTGGGAGGAACACTGAGACTGGTGTACTCTACGTGGGAGGAACACTGAGAGTGGTGTTCTCTACGTGGGAGGAACACTGAGAGTGGTGTACTCTACGTGGGAGGAACACTGAGACTTGTGTACTCTACGTGGGAGGAACACTGAGACTGGTGTACTCTACGTGGGAGGAACACTGAGAGTGGTGTACTCTACGTGGGAGGAACACTGAGACTGGTGTTCTCTACGTGGGAGGAACACTGAGAGTGGTGTACTCTACGTGGGAGGAACACTGAGACTGGTGTACTCTACGTGGGAGGAACACTGAGAGTGGTGTTCTCTACGTGGGAGGAACACTGAGACTTGTGTACTCTACGTGGGAGGAACACTGAGAGTGGTGTACTCTACGTGGGAGGAACACTGAGACTGGTGTACTCTACGTGGGAGGAACACTGAGACTGGTGTGCTCTACGTGGGAGGAACACTGAGAGTGATGTACTCTACGTGGGAGGAACACTGAAACTGGTTTACTCTACGTGGGAGGAACTCTGAGAGTGATATACTCTTCGTGGGAGGAACACTGAGACTGGTGTACTCTACGTGGGAGGAACACTGAGACTGGTGTACTCTACGTGGGAGGAACACTGAGACTGGTGTACTCTACGTGGGAGGAACACTGAGAGTGGTGTACTCTACGTGGGAGGAACACTGAGACTGGTGTACTCTACGTGGGAGGAACACTGAGACTGGTGTACTCTACGTGGGAGGAACACTGAGACTGGTGTACTCTACGTGGGAGGAACACTGAGACTGGTGTACTCTACGTGGGAGGAACACTGAGAGTGGTGTACTCTACGTGGGAGGAACACTGAGATTGGTGTACTCTACGTGGGAGGAACACTGAGACTGGTGTACTCTACGTGGGAGGAACACTGAGAGTGATGTACTCTACGTGGGAGGAACACTAAGAGTGATGTACTCTACGTGGGAGGAACACTGAGACTGGTGTACTCTACGTGGGAGGAACACTGAGACTGGTGTACTCTACGTGGGAGGAACACAGAGACTGGTGTACTCTACGTGGGAGGAACACTGAGACTGGTGTACTCTACGTGGGAGGAACACTGAGAGTGGTGTACTCTACGTGGGAGGAACACTGAGACTGGTGTACTCTACGTGGGAGGAACACTGAGACTGGTGTACTCTACGTGGGAGGAACACTGAGACTGGTGTACTCTACGTGGGAGGAACACTGAGACTGGTGTACTCTACGTGGGAGGAACACTGAGACTGGTGTACTCTACGTGGGAGGAACACTGAGACTGGTGTACTCTACGTGGGAGGAACACTGAGACTGGTGTACTCTACGTGGGAGGAACACTGAGACTGGTGTACTCTACGTGGGAGGAACACTGAGACTGGTGTACTCTACGTGGGAGGAACACTGAGACTGGTGTACTCTACGTGGGAGGAACACTGAGAGTGGTGTACTCTACGTGGGAGGAACACTGAGACTGGTGTACTCTACGTGGGAGGAACACTGAGAGTGGTGTACTCTACGTGGGAGGAACACTGAGAGTGGTGTACTCTACGTGGGAGGAACACTGAGAGTGGTGTACTCTACGTGGGAGGAACACTGAGACTGGTGTACTCTACGTGGGAGGAACACTGAGAGTGGTGTACTCTACGTGGGAGGAACACTGAGACTGGTGTACTCTACGTGGGAGGAACACTGAGAGTGGTGTACTCTACGTGGGAGGAACACTGAGAGTGGTGTACTCTACGTGGGAGGAACACTGAGACTGGTGTACTCTACGTGGGAGGAACACTGAGAGTGGTGTACTCTACGTGGGAGGAACACTGAGACTGGTGTACTCTACGTGGGAGGAACACTGAGACTGGTGTACTCTACGTGGGAGGAACACTGAGAGTGGTGTACTCTACGTGGGAGGAACACTGAGACTGGTGTACTCTACGTGGGAGGAACACTGAGACTGTGTACTCTACGTGGGAGGAACACTGAGACTGGTGTACTCTACGTGGGAGGAACACTGAGACTGGTGTACTCTACGTGGGAGGAACACTGAGACTGGTGTACTCTACGTGGGAGGAACACTGAGAGTGGTGTACTCTACGTGGGAGGAACACTGAGACTTGTGTACTCTACGTGGGAGGAACACTGAGACTGGTGTACTCTACGTGGGAGGAACACTGAGACTGGTGTACTCTACGTGGGAGGAACACTGAGACTGGTGTACTCTACGTGGGAGGAACACTGAGACTGGTGTTCTCTACGTGGGAGGAACACTGAGACTTGTGTACTCTACGTGGGAGGAACACTGAGACTTGTGTACTCTACGTGGGAGGAACACTGAGAGTGGTGTACTCTACGTGGGAGGAACACTGAGACTGGTGTACTCTACGTGGGAGGAACACTGAGAGTGGTGTACTCTACGTGGGAGGAACACTGAGAGTGGTGTACTCTACGTGGGAGGAACACTGAGACTTGTGTACTCTACGTGGGAGGAACACTGAGACTGGTGTACTCTACGTGGGAGGAACACTGAGAGTGGTGTACTCTACGTGGGAGGAACACTGAGAGTGGTGTACTCTACGTGGGAGGAACACTGAGACTGGTGTACTCTACGTGGGAGGAACACTGAGAGTGGTGTACTCTACGTGGGAGGAACACTGAGAGTGGTGTACTCTACGTGGGAGGAACACTGAGAATGGTGTACTCTACGTGGGAGGAACACTGAGACTGGTGTACTCTACGTGGGAGGAACACTGAGACTGGTGTACTCTACGTGGGAGGAACACTGAGACTGGTGTACTCTACGTGGGAGGAACACTGAGACTGGTGTACTCTACGTGGGAGGAACACTGAGACTGGTGTACTCTACGTGGGAGGAACACTGAGAGTGGTGTACTCTACGTGGGAGGAACACTGAGACTTGTGTACTCTACGTGGGAGGAACACTGAGACTGGTGTACTCTACGTGGGAGGAACACTGAGACTGGTGTACTCTACGTGGGAGGAACACTGAGACTGGTGTACTCTACGTGGGAGGAACACTGAGACTGGTGTTCTCTACGTGGGAGGAACACTGAGACTTGTGTACTCTACGTGGGAGGAACACTGAGACTTGTGTACTCTACGTGGGAGGAACACTGAGAGTGGTGTACTCTACGTGGGAGGAACACTGAGACTGGTGTACTCTACGTGGGAGGAACACTGAGAGTGGTGTTCTCTACGTGGGAGGAACACTGAGAGTGGTGTACTCTACGTGGGAGGAACACTGAGACTTGTGTACTCTACGTGGGAGGAACACTGAGACTGGTGTACTCTACGTGGGAGGAACACTGAGAGTGGTGTACTCTACGTGGGAGGAACACTGAGAGTGGTGTACTCTACGTGGGAGGAACACTGAGACTGGTGTACTCTACGTGGGAGGAACACTGAGAGTGGTGTTCTCTACGTGGGAGGAACACTGAGAGTGGTGTACTCTACGTGGGAGGAACACTGAGACTTGTGTACTCTACGTGGGAGGAACACTGAGACTGGTGTACTCTACGTGGGAGGAACACTGAGAGTGGTGTACTCTACGTGGGAGGAACACTGAGACTGGTGTTCTCTACGTGGGAGGAACACTGAGAGTGGTGTACTCTACGTGGGAGGAACACTGAGACTGGTGTACTCTACGTGGGAGGAACACTGAGAGTGGTGTACTCTACGTGGGAGGAACACTGAGAGTGGTGTACTCTACGTGGGAGGAACACTGAGACTGGTGTACTCTACGTGGGAGGAACACTGAGAGTGGTGTTCTCTACGTGGGAGGAACACTGAGAGTGGTGTACTCTACGTGGGAGGAACACTGAGACTGGTGTACTCTACGTGGGAGGAACACTGAGACTGGTGTACTCTACGTGGGAGGAACACTGAGAGTGGTGTACTCTACGTGGGAGGAACACTGAGACTGGTGTACTCTACGTGGGAGGAACACTGAGAGTGGTGTACTCTACGTGGGAGGAACACTGAGACTGTGTACTCTACGTGGGAGGAACACTGAGACTGGTGTACTCTACGTGGGAGGAACACTGAGAGTGGTGTACTCTACGTGGGAGGAACACTGAGACTGGTGTACTCTACGTGGGAGGAACACTGAGACTGGTGTACTCTACGTGGGAGGAACACTGAGAGTGGTGTACTCTA
>WNGS01008760.1:0-22327 GCA_020271785.1 Procambarus virginalis
TTAAGAGTGTGTCAGCAGGCAAGAGTGTGTCAACAGACAGAGTGTTTCAACAGACAAGAGTGTTTCAACAGACAAGAGTTTTTCAACAGGCAAGAGTTTCAACAGGCAAGAAAGTGTCAACTTATAAGAATGTTTCAACAGACAAGAGTATGTGAACAGGCAAGAGTGTGTCAACATACAAGAGTATGTCAACAGGCAAGAGTGTGTCAACAGACGGGAGTTTTTCAAAAGACAAAAGTGTGTTAACAGGCTAGAGTGTGTCAACAGACAGGAGTGTGCCAACAGGCAAGAGTGTGTCAACATACAAGAGTGTGTCAACATACAGGAGTGTGTCAACAGACATGAGTGTGTTAACAGAAAAGTGTGTGTCAACAGACAAGAGTGTGTAAACATATAAGAGTGTGTTAACAGACAAGAGTGTGTCAACAGACATATAGAGTGTCACCATATTAGAGTGTGTCAACATATTAGAGTGTGTTAACATATTAGAGTGTGTCAACTGACAAGAGTTTATCAACAGACTACAGTGTGTCAACATATTAGAGTGTGTCAACAGACTAGAGTGTGTCAACATATTAGAGTGTGTCAACATATTAGAGTGTGTTCACATATAAGAGTGTGTCAACAGACAGACAAGAGTGTGTCAACACTTAAAAGTATGTGTATCCGGCGTACAGTTCCAAAAAATCGTCGTGGGGTTCTGAATATGACCCTGGCACGCAGTTTCCTTTTAAATTGTGATGACCTTATTCAACCTGTGTTCATCCCATACCCTAGACCGTTCCCTTTGCCTACATGGATGAGGCTAGCCCCAAGCGTCTGGCTTCCATCTTTAGACAGACATTCAGAGAGACAGACATTCTTAGATACACACATTCTCTTTTATTGATGTGAGAGTACCTAAATTCATGTGATGAACGTGAAAGAGAAGAGGTATTGTTGCACATTTGGTGAATGTGAAATAGAGAACCTATATTCACGTGATGAACATGATAGAGAAGAGGCACTGCTTCGTATTTGATGAATGTGAGACTACTTATATTCACCTGATGAGCATGATAGAGAAGAGGTACTGTTGCACATTTGATGAATGTGAGACTACCTATATTCACGTGATGAACATGATAGAGAAGAGGTACTGCTGCACATTTGTGAATGTGAGAGAGAAAGAGAACCGATGTTCATGTGATGAATATGATAGAGATGAAGTAATGTGTTTAGAATGGTGAATGTGTGAGAGAGAAAGTATCAATAGCACCATGAAACTTGATAGCGATAATATTTGCCTTATTAATTACTGCAGCAATGGAAAGTTTGGAAAGCTAATTAATTAGGATCATTTACATTATTTTTAATGCACAAATTGAAAAAAATATGGTACGGAAATTTGTAAAAATATTAAGTGTCAATGAATCATGTTATTGTTATTGAACTTAATGGACTTGGACATAATTAATGGACTTGGAGATATAAAGTCACACGAAATACTTACGTAAGTCATGTATCGATCAGGCGCGGTAAGTGAGGTATGAGGACGACCAGCTCGGGTAGCAAGAGGCTGAGTGTCAGTTCCGTGAGAGTGTTGGGCAGGCGGGGTATGGCTCCCTCAGACAAGTGACCCTCAAACCTGTCTAAGCTACACTCACTGCCAGGAGCTGTCAGGGTCTCCAAGCACATGTCTGGAGACGGTCAGTTCTGTCATAATTGTAGTCAGATTGAACAAGAGATATAGTTATATTCATGTTTGCCAACATCGACATAATTTGGAGCTGGCTTGGTTGTTCTCTACCCGAGATGACCAGTAAGACCTTTCAGGGATTACCTCCTCAAGCACAAGTGGCAGGACAGCATAAGACTCAACACCATATGCCTCCCAGTGCTCTTGTTCAGACAATCTCTCCAACACTGCTTGAATGACGTCTTCATTTCTGAGGGACTCGACTATGTGTCTCAACAGCCCATCAACTACCCCTCTGAAGTTCACCAGGCTAATCACCTGCTTAGTTATGCGAGAGGAAAATCCGTGTCTCGGGTTACGAGTACACAACACACCGGTGGTACTGAGTAAGATGTTCTGGTAACGGTTTTCATCAAGGACCTCATCTTGCATGTTTTCATTTCCTTGCAGCAGTACATCCCGCACGAGGCTCGAGCCTTCCTCTGATGAAGTAGCGAATCCAACAACAGAGTTCCAAGTAGCGAATCTTAAACAACAACAATCTGATACACCCTGTAATGCTCGCCCCTCACCACCTTCCTCTGCCCTCAATAACCGTGTGACCAGGGCCTTGCTAGCACAGTGTTCCTGGTACCTGGAGTGAAAATATCCAAATATCCAGACTATCTCGATACCTCGACGTGAACTGGTTCTTGTGAAATAGGTGGACAAGACCTCCTCCTGTGGTAGCCCAAGAGAGTCACACTTGTTCCTAATCTCTTCTACCGTTGCCTGCAAAAGATCAAATTCTTTTCTCTTAATAGCTTTTAAACTGATATCTTCAAAGAACAACAAGAACTTGTCACATTTTATTTTGGAGTTGGTCACGTTTTGGACTTTAAGTCTGGATATTAGCTTGTTGGTTATAAACCTGTGAATCGTCTCATAGACTTCTGTGTTTGTGGTGAGATTGTTAAATTCTTCTGGAGCCTCTACGCACAGCAGCGCCAACAAGGTCAAGGTGAGAGGAGTATTGAGGTACTCCCCGAGGAACTCGCCGAACTGATTTATGCGTTGCATAAACTTCTCACTCATAGCTCTTCGTTGGCCCTCTTCAACCACAAATACTTTGATGATATTATTGGCATACTCAGAGCGAAGCTGTGGTCTGATACCTAAGACCAGGATGTTGTAGCAGGCTTTGTTGGAAGGGACAAGCTCTGAGAGGTTCTCGTCCCAGCCTGGTCGTGTGGTTATCACGAGCCTTACATTCTGGCTGGGGTGATGCAACAGCTCCTTAACCACCTTCAGTGAGTATTCGTTGACTTCGTCGTAGCCATCAATTAAGATTAGTATGTTTAAGTTCAAGATAATATCCTTAAACATCTGGAAGTCAACATCTGACTTTAGCAATGTTTGAGACAGCAAGATTTTGAGTAGATCATCGAAGGTATTAAGATGTGTGTCCCTGCACTTTACATAGAAAACGAGATCCACAGTGCCCAGGTGACTTATGGCAGCAGGGTCCTCTACCCACTTCTCGAGAATGAGCTTGAGTAAAGTTGTCTTGCCCATACCACCTTCCCCCGTAAGGAGGACACACTCAGGGACTCTTCCGTCCTCTCGTCTCATACTTAAGATGTCTTCATATTTTATGTCCTGGCCTTTTGATGCGTTGGAAGGTCTTACACCGATTGTGGGGTCTTGAAGAAGTCGCAGTCTTGTGAAAGTAAGACTTGGGTTGTGGTTAATATTGAGGTGGAGCCAGGGTGCGGGATTGATCTGGTACAGCAGTTTATACTCGACAGTTAGCTCCTCCTTGCTCTTCTGCTTAACTTCTTCTGTTATTTCAGTTATGAAGACTTTTATTTCCTGGTGGAGCTGATCCAAGTGTGTCTTATCTGAGGGGTCCAGTGGTTCTCTGATCTTTGCTCGAAGTCCATCAATATATTCGGTGACATCTTCGATAACTTGGTCCACTTCCTGGCTGTCTTTACCACACCTGATGCCGGCCTCAGCCAACATCTTCCTCAGTAAGTACTTGAACTCCGTTAGCGTTGTCAAGAGGGCCTTGTCCGTCATCCTCACGTGTTCATGGGCCAATGTATTGCGGTGTTGCTTCAGTTTATAAATGAAGTGTTCAAGAGCTGGCCCCGGAGTGGTCCACGTTGCTGCAGTAGTATCAGCCAGACCACACACACGTTGTAGGAGTTTATATAATAAGGTGATATCAAAGTCAGTGACGTCTATGGAAGCTTTGAGCTTATGCCGCTGGTGAGCGTCGAATGTCTGCCTGTACTCAGCGTTAGTATACCCGCGGCTCTGAGTGAGGTGAGTCTTTATTGGGTATCCTCCCTGGTACAACCACACAAACACACTTGCTAGTGCATCTCTTCCTGCCTTAGTTACAGCCAGTTCATACCGCAATCTGTTGAGATCTTCCTCTTGGACTACTGGCGGTGGTGTATAAGCAGACATATTGGTCTTGATGATTTACTCTTCGTGCTTCTGTTGACGAGTGAAGGAACAGATGCCAGTGGACCCTCCCTGGAATTTTGTTACATGGAAATTAATATAAATGTTGCACAAGTGATTCGAAAACGAACCAAAATCTAATTAAGATTTTACATTATTACAAATAAGGAAAAAATGATAAAAATATGTTCATATAATTCAGTCGAAAACAATATGGACTTTACACTGATTTTTAGTACAAACTGTACTAAGTTTGTAAACAGTTTCTATTATTGTATTACATATCACTATTATTGTGTTGCATGGTCATTATTATTGAAGAACATGGGCACTATAACTGTAATACATGATCACTATTATTGTATAATGCCATCACCATTATGGTAGTACACAATAGGGGGAATGACTCCATATTGGCACTTTTCTCTTTTGGGCAAAAGTGCCGATTTGGAGTCAGCCTTGAAAAGGGTCAATCTCTGGTAAGAGTAGAGTCCTAGTTGGGCCATCACATCTATTAGGGGTCTATCTTGTGTCTAGCAATGTCGGACGCAAGTTATTGGGCTAGCCTCTAGATGTTTATCATTATAATTTCGTTACTATTAGATTATTATTTATGAAATTTTAAACATTCATGTTGACCAGACCACACACTAGAAAGTGAAGGAACGACGACGTTTCGGTCCGTCTTGGACCATTCTCGTCAATTGTGAATTTTCTACTTAATTTAACGATTCATATTTTGATTTAGGGAAGGAATGGGAGCTAGTTCTTGAGCTCCACCTCTAGCTACTGGACCCAGTTCGTCTTTATATTAATATTAATATACATCAAATTTAAATCAAATTTAAAACAGATTTTATAGAATAAGCCAAAAAAATATAAATATTGAGTGGTACCTTGTGTCCCAAGTTGTAGTTGATAATTACAATTTCCTAAGTATAGACTTATTTCAACCAAATTTAAAGTAGTTACCCTAGAGACAGTGTCGAAGAATAGGAGCTATTTCTTAGGCTCTGCCTTATGTCCCGAATTGTAGTTAATCTTTATAGTTTCCTTAATATACATCCAATTTAAATGAAATTTAAAATAGTGGCCCGCGAGACAGAATCAAGGGAGAGGAGCCCCCGCCTTGGGCCCCCGCCTTTAATCCCAAGTCCAAAATTCTCCCTTGCATTTTCGTAAATATAAATTCTACATAAATAAAACTAATAAAGCATAGATCCTTCTCAACTTCTGAATGTATTACTTTCAAGCAATTTATACCTGAAAGCAATGTATAAGTAATGAGCAAGCAAAGAACAAAGTAAAATTCAACAATGGTGTCTCTCACCCCCCCCCCCACCATCACCTCATCAAAACACTTCCTCTTCCTCACATATTGCCTGAAATTTTTTAAATCATTTTTACCCCTTTCCACAAGACGAAGTCTTGTGGAAAGGCAAAAGAAAGAAAGACGAAGTCTTGTGTCTTCGTCTTGTGTTTCACAAGACGAAGTCTTGTGAAAAAACTACTTCTGTATAACTGTGTAATATTCTCGTATTTAATTTCATTAGACATTAGCAGATGAAATAGACGTTCATCCTCCGTTCAAGGAGCACTTATGAAGAATAGAAACTTAGAGTAAAAATCCACATCTAACTGAAAGTTGTACAACAGGTAGGAGTAGCAGTAAAAAAGCCTAACCAAACTCTTGTAATAATAAAACGTACTTTGACTTGCTGGTTATGTTTGTAAGCTTTAAGCCTACAAACATAGGAATATGCCTAAACGGTAGGAGTGAATGCCCCCAAAGATACAATGACAGTGTTCTCAACGCTTATATTCGTCGAGCTCTTACCGACTGCTCAAAATGGAGCAACGTGAGTTGGGAGTTTGAAAGAATAACACAGGTGTTGGTGAACAATGGATACAGCAACACAGAAATAACCACTACAATAAGATGAAACCTGGATCGATGGTACAATCCTGAACGAAGAATAGAAACTACAACACCTCCAACAAAATTATATTATAAATCCACCATGCATAGTGAACATAAAAAAAGAACGAATAATGTAAGAAATGATCCATAAAGGAGTACAAAGCGTAACTCCTAACCAAAACGTAGACCTAAGCATACTCTATAAAACAAAGAAGACTACTGACCTCCTTATTAAAAACAGGCCGAAACCGACGGTGAACCCTTTACAGCAGTCAAACGTGGTATATATATGTACACCTGCCCCCACGAAGGCTGTAGCCTTCAATATAAGTACATAGGTGTGACGTCGACCAAGCAGACGAGACGTTTAACCTGTCATTTTCAATCAGGTACTACCAAAAATCACATGTGACAAGCTCATGACATCACCCCAACAAGAGAAATGTTGAATAAATACACTTGCATCATAGATAAAACCCAAGATGAAAGAAGATTACAAATTCTTGAAGCAATTCACATAAAAATCGAAAAACCTACCATAAATACCAAAATTACGGAACTATTCACTCTACCCACCATGAGATTAGGAACAAGACCGGAACATGAAGATGCCAACATAGAAGACACTGCTCAACATGCTATGCCTACTACACCTGATTAATCTTTGTATGTGATTCGACCTCTATTTTCGCCTTTTTTTCTTTTACGCCTTACCTTTTCCTTTATTCTTGACTTATTTGTATAGATCTACTTGTCTAATAATATGAACAAAATTAGCGACATCCTTAGTGATGACACCAAATTTCAACGAATCACGAGAAACCCTGTGGAAGACCTTAAGCGCAAAGTAAACAAAACAATTACAGCAATCAACGCAGAGAAAGGTAGTGTGCATTTCAATAAACTTCAAGGCGAATATGGCTTAGGATATGCCTATGGCAATGTTAAGACACACAAACTAGGTAGCCCACTACGCCCTATAAACAGCCAACTAACAACTCCAACCTATCACCTGGCAAAGCGACTCAATGAACTAACTCCATACACTCCAAGTAAGTATTTTCTACAACCATCAGCAGATTTCCTAGAATTAATCAAATCTACTCAGCCAGATGGAATCATTGCTTCCCTGGACGTCGAATCCCTATTTACCAACGTCACAGTCGACACAACTATAGGAATGAGTCTGGACAGAGTATACAGAGACGAGAGCACCACCAAATTAGACATACCTGAGCCACACTTGAAGAGTCTTCTTGAAGCATGTACATAGGAAGCCCCTTTCATCAGTCCACAAGGAGACATGTATTTACAAATAGACGGAGTAGCAATGGGCTCCCCCATAGGAGTTTTATTTGCTAATTTTTATATGGGAACCATCGAAGACAGAGTCTTCAGTAGCAGACAAAAACTAACTGTATATTGCCGTTATGTAGATGACATATTAATAATAGTAAAAGACTCAGAAGAATTAATTGATCTAAAAAGCCATCTAGAGAGAGAGTCAGTACTTCGATTTACACATGAAAATAGTGAAAATAACAGTCTGCCATTCTTGGATGTACTAATAAAAAAAACAGGACCCTCTTTAAGCACCAACGTATATACTAAGCCCACCAACATAGGATTATGTCTGAACGGTAGAAGTGAGTGCCCCCAAAGATACAAAGCCAGTGTTCTCAATGCCTGTATTCGTCGAGCGCTTACCCACTGCTCTGAACGGAGCAACATGAGTAAGAGAGTTTGAAAGAGTAACTCAGGTATTGGTCAACAACAACAGATATAGCATCGCGAAAATAAACGCTGCTATAAGAAGACACTTGGACCGTTGGTATAATCCTGAACCTAGAACAGAAACCACAATATCTCGAAAAAAATGATATTACAAATCAACCATGCACAGTGAACATATAAAAAGGAAAGAATAATGAAAGAAATAATCCGTAAAGGAGTAAAAAGAATTACTCCTAACCAAAACATAAACCAGATAATATTCTACTAAACCAAGAAGACTTCCGAACTCCTTATCAGAAACAGCCCGAAACCTACAGAGAACCCACTACAGCAGTCAAGCGTTGTATACATGTACACTTGCCCCCACGAAGGATGTAACCTTCAATCTAAGTACATAGGTATGACGTCGACCAAGCTGACGAGGCTTTTGACATGCCATCTTCAATCCGGTGCCCCCAGGAATCACATGAGACAAGCCCATGACATCACCCTAACAAGAGAAATGTTGAACAAAAATACCTGTATAATAGACAAAACCCAAGATGCAAGAAGATTACAAATTTTTGAAGCAATTCACATAAGAATAGAACAACCTACCATGAACACCCAAATCACCTAATTATTTACTCTACCCACCATATCTTGAGGTTATCTTGAGATGATTTCGGGGCTTTTTAGTGTCCCCGCGGCCCGGTCCTCGACCAGGCCTCCACCCCCAGGAAGCAGCCCGTGACAGCTGACTAACACCCAGGTACCTGTCTTACTGCTAGGTAACAGGGGCATAGGGTGAAAAAAACTCTGCCCATTGTTTCTCGCCGGCTCCTGGGATCCAACCTAGGACCACAGGATCACAAGTCCAGCGTGCTGTCTGCTCGGCCGACCGGCTCCCAAGAGAGTAAGGACAAGACCAGAACATAACGATGCCAACACAGAAGACACTGTTCAACATGACAGGCCAATTACACTTCATTAATCTTTGTATGTAGATAGGAGCTGCCTCGTATGGGCCAATAGGCCTTCCGCAGTTACCTCTATTCTTATGTTCTTTGTTGGAAATTTCCAACACTTATCATCCATTATTATCTTATGATAAATTAATATTAACTTACATTTGCAGTAGCTCT
The DNA here is from genome assembly GCA_020271785.1 of Procambarus virginalis. Lineage (NCBI taxonomy): Eukaryota > Metazoa > Arthropoda > Malacostraca > Decapoda > Cambaridae > Procambarus > Procambarus virginalis. The sequence goes on from WNGS01008760.1 coordinate 8,912, forward strand.
TAACACCACTAACCATATTGTTATTATAAATTAATCTGAGCATATTGCTGATAATATTACTCCTGATAATGTAAATCAAGAGTTATTAATTGAAATTATTCAGTAACAGTTTTTATTCTGTTACGTTTGAATGCTCTGGAGAAGTATAAATATTATCTCCATTTCTCGCTAGAGATTATTTATCGAGAATATTATAATTATTAATTCCCTATAATTTCAACCCAGTTCATATTATCGCATTTCATCCATAATTACGCGGGAAAGAATAGTTTGAGTTTAATAATTTCCGTGGTGAATGCGAGAGCGGGGAGAGGGAGACGCCATTACGCCTTTACTACATCAACAAGGCACACGCACGAGATAGCGTGGTGGAGCACGTGGCATAATTGAGAATTCTTGTCGATAAGAATTACGTCGACACTCAATTAATAAGTGGAATTTACTTGCCAGTGTTCTCTAGTGCCTCAATAGTGAACCCAGCGTCTACAATTACCATCCGGACCGCAATTGAGTGTGCACGGCAGTGAACACTGAGTCCAGCAGACGCTCCTCTCGGCAAACCTTAGTACTCGGTTACGCTCACAGGTTTCTTTCTTGTAGATGCATCTGTTAGTTAGAGCCTTAGTGAGTAGTTTGTCGTTAGGAAGAGAGATTAAATACAATCAAACGTTAGTAATATTTATTACTCAGTTCAGCTTCATGAATATATGAGCACAATTTTGTAGCCTAGTCAATTGCTACTTTATATTTCTTGTATTACAGCGTGTATTTGAGACGCCAGCAAGATTGTCATCCATCGTGTTATTTACCTCGAGTCATTTATCTATGGGGATTCTGTGATCACGAGGACGAGTGATGAACTGGCGTTAGAAATCGTCTTACAGCTAAGACCCATTTTTTCTTATAAATTTATTCAATTTAATTATTGCTTCTATAATATGATCTGAAATTAATACAATTTGATTACCATATATTTACATATGTTGTAGTTAGATTTACCATCCCAATGCATAATGAACTAGTGACGAACCACACTGGTTCCTAGATATATATGAATTTCTAGAAATAACCCCCCAATGTTGATATTTGAGGCTTTGACTTTAATTAATAATTACAGTCTTCATTATTTTCAAGTGAATATCCATTGAATGTTTTTCCATAGACACTGGTTCTCTGGTGTCATTCTAATGATCAATTTTATTTGTTTTCCCTCTTTTCTCAAAAGCGGGTGGTCCTTCGATTAATTTTAATATAACAATTAAACAATTTATTTTCTGAGTTCAAGCCCCAGATACCCAACATTTTGGTCTCTTCGAACCGGATACCAATTAATATTTCATTATATCGGTTCTCGAGCACCAAAACAACATTTTGGTCTCTTCGAACCGGATGATTACTAATCAATTAATCCATATCAGTTCTCAGACTGAAACAACATTTGGTCTTATCGAACTGGTTACATACCAATTACCATTAAACTGTATCTGTTCTCAGAAATCAAAACAACATTTTGGTCTCTTAGAACTGGATACAACCCAAGAAATTCTTACAATTAGTCCTGTACTAATGAGTAGTACATACATTATACATTTTGTGCTGACCCTAGCAAGGGTGGGATTCAACATTACAGTAACTCTGATTAGAGTGCTTCCATATCAATTATTTGTGTATTCATTATTTTTGTGTGTGGTTTTGAGTGTTGCTGTATGATCACCATTACATCTAATGGTGATAATGATGGGCTAGCCGGACGAAAGTTAATGGTGACATGCAGACACCACTCAAAATCTTTAGCTATATACTTGTTAGGTAGGGACATTTAACCTCAAAGTGAGGTAGAGTTTAATTTAGCCAGAACTCAGGCTATACTCAATATTAATTATCAACTAATGAACAAATTTCCCAGCTTCATTAGTAATATTCAATCAAGTCCTATGAAATTTGGACTTAAAGCTAACATGGCTACTCCTGAGCAATTAAGGAGAACCTATATTGGCCTCAAAGGCCATTTAACTAGACTAATCAATAAGTCTGATGATTTGTCCAAGGCAACTCCCATTGATTACTATCTACTAGAATCATCAGTGAGAGTAGCTAATCTTAAGTTTGATCAAGTTAAATCAGCAAGTCAGTCTTATCTTAACTCACTGAATGCTACTGAAACTGATCTAGAGGAATTAGATCAAATTGTAGCAAATATTTCAGAACACGAAGATGAGACTCAAGATAAATTTGATGTACTATCCAGTATAGTAAACCATCAACCCAATACAAATTCTACTATGTCTCAATCCAGTAATCAATTACCTGAGGTTCGTCTACCTACTTTAGACTTACCTACATTTGCAGGGCTGGATGAAGAAAATTGGGACACATTTTGGACTTCATTTGAAGTTCATATCCATAACAGGTCTTATCTTGACCCAATTTCTAAATTTTCATACCTGATTAGTCTTCTCAAAGGGGAAGCTAAAAAGGTTATAAATAACTTAGCTCTCACTGAGAGTAATTATGAGGAAGCTATCAAACTGCTGAAGTTGAATTATTGCAATCAGGAGTTAAGTATAGCTAACCTTTATTACCAATTGCTAGATCTGAATGCACCAAGTAACAGACCAGACTCACTTCAAAGCTTCAGGCTAGAAGCAGAGTCTCTAGTGAAGGCCTTAGGTACTAAAGTTGATGTACCAGCTTCAGAATGGTCAATCAAGTTACTTTTGCAGAGGAAATTACCTCAAATTATCCTAGCAGAAATATGTTCACATTATAAAACTGAGTTTCTCACTCTCGAGCAAATATTCGAGGGGCTGAGAATAACAGTTAACAGGTTGAAGACTCATGATAAGATTAAACCTGAGTCTAAATTACCTAACATTGACATCTCAGTCAAACCCAAATTGACTTTGAATAAATCCAATAAATCTAAGCCTAAGACTACTCCATCCACTGGAAAGGGGAGTAGTAGTGTAGGTACTTATACTGTATCTCCCTCTGACACTGCAACTGATGTGTCTACTAAAGGGACAAATTCAGTCAGAGAGAGAAGGTGCTTGTTCTGCGATCAAGAACATCTCACCTACAAATGTACAGTTTATCCTAACTTTAACACCAGGATTAAAAACTTCAAGAATTACACAGATGCACCAAGTGCATGGGTTCTCATGAACCCAGTAAATGTGTTGTGCAGCTACGGTTATGCAGTAGATGCCACAAAGGTGTACATCATTATGCCTTATGTAGAACAATTTCTACCCAATCTGTGACACCTGGGAAGAATTCTATGAATTCTACCACGGTACAATATTGCAAAGTACATCAGGAAATAAGTGTACTTGCTACTGAGGCAGGCAATAATACCACTCTGCCTACAGCTCAACTTAAGCTAATAGACAAGAAATCTAGAGTCAACACTAGAGGTCTCTTTGATCAGGGATCACAGAAAACCTTTATCACGCAACAATTAGTGGAGCAGTTAAAATTAAAACCTGCCAAAAGTGTGAGACTGAACATTTCTGGGTTCTTGACTAATAGTGGACCTCGTGAATACCAAGTAGTCAAGGTATTAGTGAGACTTGGATCTTCTACTAGTCCAATACAAGCGGTAGTAGTTGATAAACTGCCTTCAGACCTGCAGGTCACAGGACTAGCTCGCACTGCGAGATATCTTAAACGAAACCGCATGAGGCTAGCAGATTACAAAATAAATTCTGACTGCCTCACAGATGTTGGTATACTTATAGGCGCTGACCATTATTATAAATTTATAACTGGATGCACCAGACAACACGGAATGAATTTGTTGTCATCTGCTGGAGGCAAGTTGCTTACTGGACCGGTGCTTTTCCAACAAAGGGCAGCGTCAACCAACAAACAAGATAACAATGCAATAGTGGCGTGACTAGGCTTGGAACAGTCACCCCTACAGTTCAGAGAAATATCTGAAGATATTGAGTCTGATCCACCTGTACATCGTTTGTGGGATCTAGACACTTTAGGTATTGTCCCTGAACAACCAAGTCCTGATGATATGTGGACTTACCAGCAATATCTGGATACAGTTGTCTATAAAGACAAACAATACTGGGTGAGATTGCCATGGAAGTTGAATCATCCACAACTTCCAGTTAATTATTTCATGGCAGCCTCTCAATTACAGTCACAATTAATACGGCTGAAAAAACAGCCAGATAAATTAAATATGTACCATCAATTAATTCAGCAACAACTCAACAGTAAATTTATTGAAGTTGTTGATAATGATGACCGGAAAACAGGTCACTATTTACCCCATCACGCTGTGTTGAAAGATTCATTGACAACACCAATACGTATTGTTTTCAACTGTAGTGCCAAAGTGAAGGCAAGCAGCGTGTCTTTGAATGAATGTCTCCAAACGGGACCTAGCCTAACACAAAGGCTACATGATGTACTGTTACGATTCCGTACTGGTATTTTGCTTATACTGCTGATATCAGTAAAGCTTTCCTTAGAGTAGGATTGCAAGAGGAGGATCGTAATTACACCAAATTTCTCTGGATTAAAGATCCCCAGGCTCCTGACAGTGAGGTCATAACCTATCGGTTTGCCTCGGTGCTTTTCGGAGCGACTTCCTCGCCGTTTCTACTGCAAGCCACATTAGATACACATTTGAAGAAGTCAAATAGCCCTTATAAGGCAGAGATCAGTGACAACTTGTATGTCGATAATTTCCAGGGAACAACTAATGATAAATCTAAATTGGTAGAAATTTACCATGAGGCTAACCGTGAGTTAATAGGAGCCAATATGCCACTACAATCATGGGCCTCAAACAATAAATCATTAAACCAGATAATCGAGAAAGAATTCCAGGTATCAGGTGCCTAATCAATTAAAAGTTCTGGGTGTGGAATGGAACACGGTACTGACGAGAGAATATCAAGTCAGTACAAACCAATAATTCATCCCTTACCATGAGAAAATTGCTCTCATATGTCAGTCAACCATTGACCCCTTAGGCTTACTAGTCCNTGGCCTGCCAGTCGCCTGTATTTGAGAGATTTTGCTGTTTCCCTGTGGTTGGCCGCCCCACCTGCTTGATCAGCTCCGAAGTGTACATAGGTGTCAGCCAGGGTGGATACACATGTGTAGTCCCACACCAACTGTCTACCCTCCTTCCATGAGTATATGGTGATGCCATCAGGGCGAAGTGCGGGGAAATCCGGGTTCTGGACCCCTAGGATGCGAGGTTCTCTCTCCGCTGGGCACTTAGCTGAGACGAGGCTTCTCTTGATGATGTCATTGACCTCGTTGTGTCTTGCATGCCAGCCCTTTGTGCTTCCGCAATGCAACCCATGCAGTCCGTATTGGTCTGCTTCCACCCTGTTGCAAATACACTTGTATTCAGTGTGAATTGGGGCACCAAGGCGGAGGGCCACTGCTATATATATATATTTATATATATATATATTTATATATATATATATATATATATATATATATATATATATATATATATATATATATATATATATATATATATATATATATATATATATGAATGAAAACTCACACCCCAGAAGTGACTCGAACCCATACTCCCAGGAGCAACGCAACTGGTATGTACAGGGATGCCTTAAACCACTTGACCATCACGACCGGACAAAAGGAAGTGATAGCCTGAGCTATATGAACCACTTCCCCGCCGGCACTTGGATGGTTATCTTGGGCATAGCATTTTATCAAATCACCTCATTTTTTTTTTCGGGCAACACGTGAAGAACACAAATGCGAACAAGCCTGAATGGTCCCCAGGACTATATGCGAATTTCAGGCTTGTTCGCATATATATATATATATATATATATATATATATATATATATATATATATATATATATATATATATATATATATATATATATATATATATATATATATATATATATATATATATAGTGATATATACAGAGATATATACAGAGTTTACCCTCGCTGAGTGATTAGTAACCGATTAACGTAAATTAACGTAACTAGTAAAGAGATTAATCAGCTGTCTTGTAGTACAGGGATTAATGGGATTTTTCTCACTGAATGCTCGACGGGTAGAGTGTTGTGTAATTTCCGCGTTACTAGTGACAGTTGTAAGAGTTATTAAATTAACGTAAATGTTTTGTTATTAACGTATATCCTTGTATATTTTGTAACCTTTAAATACACAATAAAGCATAAGAAAAAAAAGGAAGGGGGTGGAAGGAGAAAAGCACACAGAAACTGTATTTGAGGGGACCTACTCCTGTGTAGGCGACGTTGGGCACAGCTGATTTCAAGACGATCGATTGTAGAGCCGCTGTGTCCCTTAAGATCTTAAGTCCGAAACGTCCCTCTGAATCTGAACCGTGGGTAGAGATAGTTCCTGGATATAGATGTTTGCTAAAGAGAGAAAGATCATTAACATGAACACCAATATTCATTACAGGCTTACCGGACTTAGGGGAGTAGGTTTAGGCTTAGTGGGTTCTGTGTTACCTTTAGATTGGGACTTACCACATTTTTCTATGGTATGTCCATAGAGTCGACAATACCTACAGTACAGTTGAGAGGTACCTTGATCTGGGCTCACTTTCTCGTAGCTGTACCAAGACTTCTTACTGGTAGGTTGTTCTGGTGTCAGCCGGTGGATGAGGCTGTAAGTGTCAGCTGACTTCGCGCATTTCACCAAATCGGTCTCTTCCTTATCTGCTAAGTATAGGCGGACAGGAGGAGGTACACGCCTCAAGAACTCTTCAACCAACATGAGGTTGACAAGCTCTGGAAAATTACAATGAAAATGAAAATGTAGAGACATGTGCGGCCTCCAGCCATTTCATGAAATATCTCCGTTTGGTGTTAGCAAATTCTAAGAAGGTGGTGGTACTTGCCTTTACGTAGTCACGGAACTTTCGTCGGTAGCTTTCGGTAGAGAGAAGGTAGGCCGTCAACACAGCTTGTTTCAGGGTGGTGTAGTCGTTTTCCGATGCCAAAGTGCTGAGTGTGACTGCTGCTCTACCTGTTAAATGTACTCGGAGAAGGGTAGCCCATTGGTCGTCAGGCCAACTAAGTTGGTTAGCAAGGGTCTCAAAGTAGTGAAGAAAACATCAATCTCCGTTTCGACGAACGGGGGCATTAACTTACTTGCATGGGAGACATTGAAACTTGGAGGAAGACTAGCTGCAGCTTGTTGGAGTTGAGCTTGGTGTGTAGCGTCCAACGTGAGTTCTCAGCCATGACATTCTAGAGCTGCTTCTGCCTGCCGTGTTCACGTTGCATCTCTAGTCGCTCTTTGAATAAGGCCAACTCACCTTCTTGCTGTCCTTTGAGGAGTAGGGCCTCTCTTTCTTGTTGTTCCTTAAGCAATGCGGCCTCTTCTTTCTTGAACCGGAGCTCTCTTTCTTGTTCTTCCCTTCTGAGGGCAGCTTCACGCTCTCTGATTGCAGCTGCTTCCTGTTGTTGCTGTATGGCGGCTTGCTGTTGTTGTAGGGCGGCTTGTTGTTGCTCCTTCTCGAGCTTTGCGAGCTCGATTTTGAGTTTCATTGCCGTCAAGTCATGCTTATCTGAAATAGCGTATAGTTCATGAGTATCAGAGTCTATAATATCTTCTTCCGCAAGGTGATCCAAAATTATATTATGTATGGCATATTTGTTGGCTCCATGGGGAACTTCCAAGTGATACTCATGTGCAAGAGCTATCAATTCGACCCTCTTAGCATGACGTAAGTTCCCTATTTCACTTTCTGGATCTCTCTGGAAAGCTTGACTACGAAACATGATGAAAAGAGCAAATAAATGAGACACGAATATACTATAGTGATATGGTGAATGTCAGAAACAGGAAACGTGGCAACTGATACCTATCCTGTGGAATTGTTAATAATTAAAGTTAATTCAAGATGGTAAATGATTATGGTCGCAGGAAATCTTGTACCCGGTACTCACTGTGGGAGGATAAAGGCAAGAAAATCCTACTAATTAGTTGAAACTGAGTTTCGAAAGACAAGTGAAACACTAAATGGTTCGAAAGTAAATGAGGTAGTCCAAAAATGTAGTCATACCTTACAGAGTCACTATAGAACATAAGCAAGGTACCCACTGAAATTGAATATGAAACTTACAGAATTAGCGAACTTCGTGCTCAAAAGAAAGAAAGCTAATTCCCTACCTCGAGTAAGTACCATCAATTCTGACCGACGAGTAGGGGTGCGAGTGTCAACTGGTGACGAGAACTATCGGCGAGGTCCCAACTCGCCAATAAAAGTCCGTGCGAAAGGAACTTTGGCCCTCTATATCCTCCTAGAGTCGGATTGCAGAAATTAGGTGCTATTGACCCAAAAACAGACCACAGTACCAAGGTACCTATATGGTAATCTGTCGAAAATATGAGAAATATCTGAGGGACAAAAGATGTTAAACACGGGTAATAACACGGAGGGGGAGACGACCAATTAAGAGTATGACTGCGGCCTACAGCCACCACGTAATCCAAAGTTGTCTCACACTCACCATATGCTACTCCCGTAATGCACAATATACACAGCACCATATGAATAATAAAAATGATTAGTGTAAATATTGAAAGCAAGGGAATGAAAGCCAAGTACGCTTACCACTATTACCAATACCTGAGTGCAGCTCCTAGGACAGGCCCCCAATTATATGTGACGGTAAAGTAGTGGAGTATGGTGTTCGGCAGTCTTCCACTGGCAGATGTCTGAGCCAGGCCACATATACAGAAACAAAAAGTAAAAAAAAAGGAAAAAAAAAGAATGACTGCTTGTTTGATAATCTGTGGTAAGGTAAGGGAAGAGACACAAAACACAATAATAAACAATGACATTTAATAAATCTAAAAAACAAATTGAAATAAAGGCCATTCCTTGGCTGAGTAAATGTGCAAGACAACAAGTGAAAAAATAATTGAACACAGAAATGAATTACGTTAAAGGGAGGATAAATGACATACAATATAAAAATAGTGCTGGGAATATATGCACTAGCTATAAACCACTATTTGATCACACGAGGTGAGTCAACTAGGTGTTCGTAGCTTAGGAGCACAAGATATTCTGATGATGGTGCTGCCAGTCGACCCCGACGTTGCCTTGGCTTGGAACGTGGTTGGAGAAGGACTGAAGTGGCGTGTTCTCGAACGGACAATGAGAATGCAGGACGGCCGGCAACAGGTAGTTTGGCTGGGACTGCAGCAGTTGCGGGTCGGTGCGGCGGCCAGGTGTGTAGGAATGGGGGGAGGGGGGAGTATGCAGGTGATTGGCTGGTCTTGATATACGTTTAAGCTGCTGTAAAACGTATCTTGAATATTGTGTAGAACGTGATGATAATAAGAAAGAGCAGGCTAAATCTCTGGGAAGAGATTATCGTCACAGTGTCAACAGACAAGAGTATGTGAACAGGCAAGAGTGTGTCAACATAAATGAGTGTGTCAACATACAAGAGTGTACTCACCTAGTTGTACTCACCTAGTTGTGCTTGCGGGGGTTGAGCTCTGGCTCTTTGGTCCCGCCTCTCAACCGTCAGTCAACAGGTGTGTCAACAGACATGAGTGTGTCGGGATATAAGAGTGTGTCAACAGATAAGACTGTGTCTACAGACAAGAGTGTGTCAACATAAAATAGTGTGTCAACATAAAATAGTGTGTCAACAGACAAGAGGTGTCAACAGACAAGAGTGTGTCAAAAGGCAAGAGTGTGGCAAGAAATAACAGTGTGTCAACAGATAAGAGTGTGTCAACATTTAAGAGTATGTCAACAGACAAGAGTGTGTCAACAGACAAGAGTGTGTCAACCGACAAGAGCGTGTCAACAGGCAAGGGTGTGTCAACAGACAATAGTGTGGCAAGAAATAAGAGTATGTCAACAGATAAGAGTGTGTCAATATTTAAGAGTGTGTCAGCAGGCAAGAGTGTGTCAACAGACAAGAGTGTTTCAACAGACAAGAGTGTTTCAACAGACAAGAGTGTGTCAACAGGCAAGAATTTCAACAGGCAAGAGAGTGTCAACTTATAAGAATGTGTCAACAGACAAGATTATGTGAACAGGCAAGAGTGTGTCAACATACAAAAGTGTGTCAACATACAAGAGTGTGTCAACAGACATGAGTTTGTCAACAGACAAGAGTGTAAAAACATATAAGTTTGTGTTAACAGACAAGAGTATGTCAACAGGCAATAGTGTGTCAACATATTAGAGTGTGTCAACTGACAAGAGTTTTTCAACAGACTAGAGTGTATCAACAGAAAGAGTGTGGCAATAGACAAGTGTGATCCAACAGACATAAGTGTGTCAACAGTCAAGAGTGTGTCAACGGACAGGAGTTTTTCAAAAGACAAAAGTGTGTTAACAGGCAAGAGTGTGTCAACAGACAAGAGTGTGCCAACAGGCAAGAGTGTGTCAACAGGCAAGAGTGTGTCAACAGACAAGAGTTTGTCAACAGACAAGAGTGTGTTAACAGGCAAAAGTGTGTCAACAAACAAGTGTGTGTTAATAGGCAAGAATGTGTCAACAGACAAGATTGTGTCGAGATATAAGAGTGTGTCAACAGATAAGACTGTGTCTACAGACAAGAGTGTGTCAACAGACAAGAGGTGTCAACAGACAAGAGTGTGTCAAAAGACAAGAGTGTGGCAAGAAATAACAGTGTGTCAACAGATAAGAGTGTGTCAACATTTAAGAGTGTGTCAGCAGGCAAGAGTGTGTCAACAGACAAGAGTGTTTCAACAGACAAGAGTGTTTCAACAGACAAGAGTTTTTCAACAGGCAAGAGTTTCAACAGGCAAGAGAGTGTCAACTTATAAGAATGTGTCAACAGACAAGAGTATGTGAACAGGCAAGAGTGTGTCAACATACAAGAGTATGTCAACAGGCAAGAGTGTGTCAACAGACAGGAGTTTTTCAAAAGACAAAAGTGTGTTAACAGGCTAGAGTGTGTCAACAGACAAGAGTGTGCCAACAGGCAAGAGTGTGTCAACATACAAGAGTGTGTCAACATACAGGAGTGTGTCAACAGACATGAGTGTGTTAACAGAAAAGTGTGTGTCAACAGACAAGAGTGTGTAAACATATAAGAGTGTGTTAACAGACAAGAGTGTGTCAACAGACAATAGAGTGTCAACATATTAGAGTGTGTCAACATATTAGAGTGTGTTAACATATTAGAGTGTGTCAACTGACAAGAGTTTATCAACAGACTACAGTGTGTCAACATATTAGAGTGTGTCAACAGACTAGAGTGTGTCAACATATTAGAGTGTGTCAACATATTAGAGTGTGTCAACATATAAGAGTGTGTCAACAGACAAGAGTGTGTCAACACTTAAAAGTATGTGTATCCGGCGTACAGTTCCAAAAAATCGTCGTGGGGTTCTGAATATGACCCTGGCACGCAGTTTCCTTTTAAATTGTGATGACCTTATTCAGCCTGTGTTCATCCCATACCCTAGACCGTTCCCTTTGCCTACATGGATGAGGCTAACCCCAAGCGTCTGGCTTCCATCTTTAGACAGACATTCAGAGAGACAGATATTCTTAGATACACACATTCTCTTTTATTGATGTGAGAGTACCTAAATTCATGTGATGAACGTGAAAGAGAAGAGGTATTGTTGCACATTTGGTGAATGTGAAATAGAGAACCTATATTCACGTGATGAACATGATAGAGAAGAGGCACTGCTTCGTATTTGATGAATGTGAGACTACTTATATTCACCTGATGAGCATGATAGAGAAGAGGTACTGTTGCACATTTGATGAATGTGAGACTACCTATATTCACGTGATGAACATGATAGAGAAGAGGTACTGCTGCACATTTGGTGAATGTGAGAGAGAAAGAGAACCGATGTTCATGTGATGAATATGATAGAGATGAAGTAATGTGTTTAGAATGGTGAATGTGTGAGAGAGAAAGTATCAATAGCACCATGAAACTTGATGGCGATAATATTTGCCTTATTAATTATGCAGCAATGGAAAGTTTGGAAAGCTAATTAATTAGGATCATTTACATTATTTTTAATGCACAAATTGAAAAAAATATGGTACGGAAATTTGTAAAAATATTAAGTGTCAATGAATCATGTTATTGTTATTGAACTTAATGGACTTGGACATAATTAATGGACTTGGAGATATAAAGTCACACGAAATACTTACGTAAGTCATGTATACGATCTAGGCGCGGTAAGTGAGGTATGAGGACGACCAGCTCGGGTAGCAAGAGGCTGAGTGTCAGTTCCGTGAGAGTGTTGGGCAGGCGGGGTATGGCTCCCTCAGACAAGTGACCCTCAAACCTGTCTAAGCTACACTCACTGCCAGGAGCTGTCAGGGTCTCCAAGCACATGTCTGAGAGACGGTCAGTTCTGTCATAATTGTAGTCAGATTGAACAAGAGATATAGTTATATTCATGTTTGCCAACATCGACATAATTTGGAGCTGGCTTGGTTGTTCTCTACCCGAGATGACCAGTAAGACACTTTCAGGGATTACCTCCTCAAGCACAAGTGGCAGGACAGCATAAGACTCAACACTATATGCCTCCCAGTGCTCTTGTTCAGACAATCTCTCCAACACTGCTTGAATGACGTCTTCATTTCTGAGGGACTCGACTATGTGTCTCAACAGCCCATCAACTACCCCTCTGAAGTTCACCAGGCTAATCACCTGCTTAGTTATGCGAGAGGAAAATCCGTGTCTCGGGTTACGAGTACACAACACACCGGTGGTACTGAGTAAGATGTTCTGGTAACGGTTTTCATCAAGGACCTCATCTTGCATGTTTTCATTTCCTTGCAGCAGTACATCCCGCACGAGGCTCGAGCCTTCCTCTGATGAAGTAGCGAATCCAACAACAGAGTTCCAAGTAGCGAATCTTAAACAACAACAATCTGATACACCCTGTAATGCTCGCCCCTCACCACCTTCCTCTGCCCTCAATAACCGTGTGACCAGGGCCTTGCTAGCACAGTGTTCCTGGTACCTGGAGTGAAAATATCCAAATATCCAGACTATCTCGATACCTCGACGTGAACTGGTTCTTGTGAAATAGGTGGACAAGACCTCCTCCTGTGGTAGCCCAAGAGAGTCACACTTGTTCCTAATCTCTTCTACCGTTGCCTGCAAAAGATCAAATTCTTTTCTCTTAATAGCTTTTAAACTGATATCTTCAAAGAACAACAAGAACTTGTCACATTTTATTTTGGAGTTGGTCACGTTTTGGACTTTAAGTCTGGATATTAGCTTGTTGGTTATAAACCTGTGAATCGTCTCATAGACTTCTGTGTTTGTGGTGAGATTGTTAAATTCTTCTGGAGCCTCTACGCACAGCAGCGCCAACAAGGTCAAGGTGAGAGGAGTATTGAGGTACTCCCCGAGGAACTCGCCGAAC
>WNGS01008761.1:8942-19941 GCA_020271785.1 Procambarus virginalis
GTGGCATCTATTGTGGCCGAGCGAGCCGGTCGGCCGAGCGGACAGCACGCTGGACAATTGTGATCCTGTGCGCCTGGGATCGAACCCAGGCGCCGGCGAGAAACAATGGGCAAACAATGGGCAGAGTTTCTTGCATCCTATGCCCCTGTTACCCTAGCAGTAAAATAGGTACCTGGGTGTTAGTCAGCTGTCACGGGCTGCTTCCTGGGGGTGGAGGCCTAGTCGAGGGACCGGGCCGCGGGGGACACTAAAAAAAAAAGCCTCGAAATCATCTCAAGATAATCTCAAGATAAACCCTTTTGTATTGTTAACACCACAGATTACGAGATTATCAAAGCAATTATCATCAATTATTATTATCCAAACAAGTTCTATATTGATTTCTCTCTTAGCTACAATGACATTATAGGGATTTTTAATGTGGTGTATTTTTAGGAGGTGTATGTGTTACTTACACCAGAGTGTATGCAGGTTATGTGTAAAACCGGGTTGAGCACTAACTCTGTGCCTCCAAAGTTCCTAATGGGTTAAGTAGAGGTCCCTGTCTTAATAGCTTTGACCTTGGTGCCACCAAGGTCGCTGGGTCAATCCCCCCCGCCGCATTGCCCCAATGATTTGTAATTAAATATTCGTTGATATGATTGATCGACATTCAATGATATGATATACAGATCCATATATAAGCACAGACGCCTCACGCTAACATCATTGATCAACACTGGGACAGAAACGAGACATGAACACAGATCAACACTCCCACATGTCCAACGGAGGAGTGTCCATGGACACTTTCCTCCAATGTCCATGGACATTGGGACTGACAACACAACAATTGACACCATCCCTCGACGCTACATCTGGGGACCTTACCTCAAGTTGCACCACGAAAATGCCTCTGTGTCTGTGGGGGTCTCGTTGGCCTGGGGCGGGCGGGTTCTCATCCATGTTGTCCCATCTGTAGGAGACACAGCAACAACTTGAGTTAAAGTAATTTAGTCTTGAATTTATTTTCATGCCTGTCTTGTCTGTGTGTGTGCCTGGTTGTTTGAGTCTGTCTGCCTGTGTGTGTCTGTCTGCTTGTGTGTGTGTGGGGGGGTTGGGGCTGTCTGCGGGTCAAGGCAGGTGTGTAGAGGGGTGGGGGGGGGGGGGGTCATACTGTTAAGTCGTTAAAGGTGAGGAGAAATTGTGTCATGTCGCTTATATAGATCAGGGTTATGCTCTGGGTCCGTAAGTGGAAGATGTTGACATGACTCACATCTCTGACATGACTCGTGACTCATGGACCAGTGTCTGGCACACACACACACACACACACACACACACCACACACACACACACACACACACACACACAACACACACACACAACACCACACACACACACAGGTGAAGTGAAAACACAACCCGTATATGTCAATTTCATCAATTTCTTTTTTTCAGAGGAAATAAAAATGGAGCTCAATTTCCTGCTTGGTGAAAAATAGCATAAATGAGAGGTGCTTTGGGAGGTGTGGTGGGGGGGGGGGTCAAGGGTGGATTGGGAGAGGTCAAGATGGGAGTGTGGAGGGGTCAAGGGTGGACTGTGAGAGGTCAAGGGTGGACTGGGAGAGATCAATGGTGCTCTGGGAGGGTGTGGTGGGGGTCAAGGGTGGACTGGGAGAGGTCAAGGATGGACTGTGAGAGGTCAAGGATGGACTGGGAGAAGTCAAGGGTGGACTGGGAGGGGTCAAGGGTGGACTGGGAGAGATCAATGGTACTCTGGGAGGTGTGGGTGGGGTCAAGGGTGGACTGGGAGAGGTCAAGGATGGACTGGGAGAGGTCAAGGGTGGACTGGGAGAGATCAATGGTGCTCTGGGAGGTGTGGTGGGGGTCAAGGGGATGGACTGGGAGAGGTCAAGGGTGGACTGGGAGGGGTCAAGGGTGGACTGGGAGAGATCAATGGTGCTCTGGGAGGTGTGGTGGGGTCAAGGGTGGACTGGGAGAGGTCAAGGGTGGACTGGGAGAGGTCAAGGGTGGACTGGGAGAGGTCAAGGGTGGACTGGGAGAGGTCAAGGGTGGACTGGGAGAGGTCAAGGGTGGACTGTGAGAGGTCAAGGGTGGACTGTGAGAGGTCAAGGGTGGACTGGGAGGAGGCTCAATGGTGGACTGTGAGAGGTCAAGGGTGGACTGTGAGAGGGTCAAGGGTGGACTGTGAGAGGTCAAGGGTGGACTGTGGAGAGGTCAAGGGTGGACTGTGAGAGGTCAAGGGTGGACTGTGAGAGGTCAAGGGTGGACTGTGAGAGGTCAATGGTGGACTGGGAGAGGTCAAGGGTGGACTGGGAGAGGTCAAGGGTGGACTGGGAGAGGTCAAGGGTGGACTGGGAGGGGTCAAGGGTGGACTGGGAGAGGTCAAGGGTAGGACTGTGAGAGGTCAAGGGTGGACTGGAATGGGTCAAGGGTGGACTGGGACGAGTGATTGGAGTCAAAGGTAAACAGGGAGAGGTCCGGCTATGTGGACACAAGGTCCGGCTGAGTCAGATGAACGGCCGACGACACAAAACAAATAATTCCAGAGGTGCCACGTCTAAGCACGGAACACAAACAAATATTACTCACGCTGCCACATCCGCAGAAGATATGTAAACAATCCCGACTGTGCCACATCTACCCGTTGAAACATAAACAATCCCGACTGGTGCCCACATCTACCCATGAGAAATAAATAATCTCAACGTTGCCGCTGCAAACTCTTTCATGTGAATAATTCCGATGGTGCCACATCTACCCCCCCCCCTAACACATAAAATAATCTTAGCGTTGCCTCATCTACCTCTATCGTGTGAATAATCCTGATGGTGCCACATCTACCCTTGACATGTAAACAATCTCGGCGGTGCCACATCTACCCGTGAAACATGAACAATCACCAGCGGTGCCACACTACCCGTGAAAACATAACAGACCCCACAATCTACTGGACAATCACGCCGGTACCACTACGTGACATAAAATCACACTGCCACATCTACCCGTGAAACATCAACAATCACCATGCGGTGGCCACATCTACCCGTGAAACATCAACAATCACAGCGGGCCACACTCTACCCGTGAACATCAACAAATCAACGTACCCATCCTACAGTAACATCTCGAGGGGCCACATCTACCCGTGGAAAATCAAGTACAACACAGCGTGCCCATCTACCCAACAGTCAATCAAGGGTGCCACATCTACCCGTGAAACATCAACAATCACAGCGGGCCACATCTACCGAACTACAATGTGATGCCCATACCGGAAAACATCAAACACACTGCACTCTCTAACGAACACAGGGTGCCACATCTACCCGTGAAACATAAAACAATCTCGGGGGATGCCACATCTACCCGTGGAAAGCATCAACAATCACAGCGGTGCCACATCTACCCGTGTAAACATCAACAATCACAGCGGTACCACATCTCCCCGTGGAAACATCAACAATCACAGCGTTAGTGCCACATCTACCCGTGAAACATCAACAATCACAGCGGTGCCACATCTACCCGTGAAACATGAACAATCACAGCGGTGCCACATCTACAATGTGCCAGACCTGCCGCCGTATATATACACTACACCAGACTTTCTCCCGGGAAAAAATTCTTGGTATAATCACCCCGTGACTCAGTGGTCAATGTCCTCGGCTCACAACACAGGTTTCCTGGGTTCGATCCCAGACGGGACAGAAAAAAATTGGAAACATTTCCCTTTCTCCTGATGCCTCAGTTCATTCCAGCCGTTAATAGGGATCCAGGAGTCAGGCAACTGTTGTGAGCTGCATTCTGTGGTTCAACAGCAAGGTGAACCGTGCTGTGAACCACAAGGTGAACCGTGATATGAACCACAAGGTGAACCGTGATGTGAACCACAAGGTGAACCGTGCTGTGAACACAAGGTGAACCATGATGTGAACCACAAGGTGAACCGTGATGTGAACCACAAGGTGAACCGTGATGTGAACCACAAGGTGAACCGTGATGTGAACCACAAGGTGAACCGTGATGTGAACCACAAGGTGAACCGTGCTGTGAACCACAAGGTGAACCGTGATGTGAACCACAAGGTGAACCGTGCTGTGAACCACAAGGTGAACCATGATGTGAACCACAAGGTGAACCGTGATGTGAACAACAAGGTGAACCGTGAGGTGAACCACAAGGTGAACCGTGAGGTGAACCACAAGGTGAACCGTGATGTGAACCACAAGGTGAACCGTGATGTGAACCGTGATGTGAACCACAAGGTGAACCGTGATGTGAACCACAAGGTGAACCGTGATGTGAACCACAAGGTGAACCACAAGGTGAACCACAAGGTGAACCGTGATGTGAACAACAAGGTGCACCGTGATGTGAACCACAAGGTGTACCATGATGTGAACCACAAGGTGAACCATGATGTGAACCACAAGGTGAACCATGATGTGAACCACAAGGGGAACCGTGATGTGAACCACAATGGGAACCGTGATGTGAACCAAAGGGTGAACCGTGATGTGAACCACAATGTGAATCACAAGGTGAACCCGTGCTGTGAACCACAAGGTGAACCGTGATGTGAACCACAAGGTGAGCCGTGATGTGAACCACAAGGTGAACCGTGATGTGAACCACAAGGTGAACCATGATGTGAACCACAAGGTGAACCATGATGTGAACCACAAGGTGAACCATGATGTGAACCACAAGGTGAATCATGATGTGAACCACAAGGTGAATCATGATGTGAACCACAAGGTGAACCGTGATGTGAACCACAAGGTGAACCATGATGTGAACCACAAGGTGAACCGTGATGTGAACCACAAGGTGAACCATGATGTGAACCACAAGGTGAACCATGATGTGAACCACAAGGTGAACCATGATGTGAACCACAAGGTGAATCATGATGTGAACCACAAGGTGAACTGCTTCGTGAATACCCGAAATGCAAGATATGTACATATATTTCAGCCAGTAGACACCTGTCAGTCACCCCTCAGCGCCAATAATCCCGCACCTGTCATTGACACGGTACCTCACCTGTCTGGCTAATTAAATGCCATCAACCCGCTCACCTGCACAGTTACAGCCCCGCTCTTGAGCCAGGTAAGTCCACTACGGGCTCGCCATAGCCCGTGCTACTTGGAACTTTTGGTTCCAGTAGCTGAATCAACGACAACAACACCTGTCAGGATCACCACCTGTCTAACAGGTGTTAGAAGGGCTCCCCTCTAGCCTGAATACATCACTCTGTTAGAAGGCCTCTCTACAGCCTGTATACATAGCTCTGTATGTATACATGACTCGAGCAGTGATCGCATACAAGAGATGATCTGACACAAAAATACATGTTAGAGAAAGCAGTGACCCAGATGTGTCTCCAACTAGAGCGACGGTAGTTGAGCAGTTAGTATAGTGTGACGACTCCAAAATTATGTTTGAATATATTTATTTATTGGCCAGGGGTTTACCAGAGAGAGAGAGAGAGAGAGAGAGAGAGAGAGAGAGAGAGAGAGAGAGAGAGAGAGAGAGAGAAGAGAGAGAGAGAGTACAGATGAGAGAGAGAAAGAGAGAGAGAGAGACAGAGTGAGAAAGTTGAGATACAGAGAGAAAAGGGAGAGAGGGAGGGAGAGTTGAGAGAAGGAGAGAAACAACTCTCTCTCAGTTGGGAGAGATAAGCCCAGGATTCATTAGGAATATCACTGATATTCCTAGTGAAACCACAAATAAGAGCTATTATCCTACATCAGCTCCTCTCTAGCTTGCATCTCATTTATTTTATGAGATTTATTTTATATATTAGAAATAAACTACCTTTAACGTTAAGCAGCTATTACACAGAAACAGGTGAGGCCAGACGCCAACTGTGTGACAGAGCCTTCAGTTGGTCGCTTCTCCTCATCTCACATGAAGGAGTTGAGGAAGTTGCAGATACGAGTCAACCTGGGAATTGAAGATCACTGAAGAAGTGATGTTCTTGAGAAGTCATGACTGAGCGCCTTGTGTTAAGGTGCTGGCTTTAGGTTGTCCACGGTGTTGGACCAGGTCAGGAAATTTGAGAATATTGGCTTCATACGTAAGAGTAAGTTCACAAGCACCTTGCCCGTGTTGAATGTTGTTAAAGATTCGCTACCTGGAACAAAAAGTTCCAAGTAGCACGGGCTATGGTGAGCCCGCAGTACCTTCTGTGCCGTGTTGAAGTCTGTGATGTGCTCAGCAGTCCGGCCAGACCGGGTAAAGTCTAGACAAGAGCACTCTTGAGGTTATCTTGAGATGATTTCGGGGCTTTAGTGTCCCCGCGGCCCGGTCCTCGACCAGGCCTCCACCCCCAGGAAGCAGCCTGTGACAGCTGACTAACACCCAGGTACCTATCTTACTGCTAGGTAACAGGGGCATAGGGTGAAAGAAACTTTGCCCATTGTTTCTCGCCGGCGCCTGGGATCGCTCTCACACCGTTGTCCACCTTGTCGAGTAATTGTGATGAATGATGGAAGTAAGGCAGTCCAGGAGAGTGCTGCATACTCAACATAGAAGAAAACTTGTGCTTCATATTATAAGGTGTTAAAACTGCTGACAAGGAGAGCGATACGCCGCTGGGAAGTAAGTTTCCAAGACGCCTTGCTTGTTTGGTTCAGCACCCAGCACTCTACTTCATGGTAGGGTCAGACATCTGCTTGATACCTGCTTGATGGGGTTCTGGGAGTTCTTCTACTCCCCAAGCCCGGCCCGAGGCCAGGCTCGACTTGTGAGAGTTTGGTCCACCAGGCTGTTGCTTGGAGCGGCCCGCAGCCCCACATACCCACCACAGCCTGGACAACCACTGGGACATCATTCCCGGTATGTCGACGTCATCAATAAGCTCTAAGGTTTTCGACACCAATATTCCTCTTCGATTTCCAATATCCTTTAGTCCCGTTATCATTGTCGCCTGTGCTTTGTCAGTCGCAAATATGACCTCCTCCAATCACCTTCATAGCAAGATATTGATGAAAGTTGGTGACCGTTAGCAGTTAGCAACATTTTTAGATGTAGCAGTTTGCAGTTTAGCAACTTTTAATGTGTAGAGATTTGAGTACAGTACTGGGCGATAGCTTGACCTTCAGGAATGTAGTGCAACAGACCACTGAAGTAGACATTCCACAACAAAGTGCCAAGCACACCCTGGCACACCCTGGCACACCTTGGCACTCTCCCTTACCACACTTCCCTGTGGTAATCTGGTACCAAATCAGTGGTTCTCAGATTCAACCACATCGAGGACGACTCTTAAGAGTCCGTTCTTGAAGGCAGTTCTTTATTTGTTGCAAACTGGTGCCTTAGACACCCAGTGCTTGAAGATGTACAAGTAGTCATGAGTGCCAATACCCGGTCAATGCCACTTGCAATGTTCATTGCAATAACACAGGTGATCTTGCACTCATCATGTGACTAATGCCACTTACCAGGAGAGATTTACAAGAGGTGAGTAGCAGGACAACCTTGGCTAAAACTGCATTGTTGTCCGCACACTGCAATGATGCACCAACAGTTATGTCACTCTTGATGTAATTAACAGCAGAAATATTCTCTTTGTGTACTAGAGCTACACACACACGCACACACACACACACACACACACACACACACACACACACACACACACACACACACACACACTGGGAAGACGGGCACCACGAGCGTAGCTCTCATCCTGTAACTACACTTACGTAATTACACAGGTAATTACACACACACACCACACACACACACACACCACACACACACACACGCACACACACACACACACACACACACACACAACACACACACACACACACACACACACACTTTGTAACACAGCATCAACATGGGTTCAGGGATGGCAAGTCCTGCCACACAGGGTTACTTGAATTCTACGACCAGGCAACAAAAGTCAGGCAAGAGAGAGAAGGGTGGGCAGACTGCATATTTTTGGATTGCCAGAAAGCCTTTGACACCACACAAGAGGCTAGTGAAAAAGCTGGAGATGCAGGCTGGAGTGAAAGGGAAGGTGCTCCATTGGATAAGGGAGTACCTAAGCAGCAGGAGACCTCACCCCTCACACAGTGTGAGGGGTGAGGTCTCAGATTGGCGAGACGTTACGAGTGGAGTCCCGCAGGGGTCAGTCCTCGGACCTATACTGTTTCTGATATATGTAAATGATCTCCCAGAGGATATAGACTCGTTTCTCTCAATGTTTGCTGATGATGCAAAAATTATGAGGAGGATTGAAACAGAGGATGATAGTAGGAGGCTACAAGATGACCTAGACAGACTGAGTGAATGGTCCAACAAATGGCTGTTGAAGTTTAAACCGAGTAAATGCAAAGTAATGAAACTAGGCAGTGGAAACAGGAGGCCAGACAAAGGATACAGAATAGGAGATGAAGTACTTAATGAAACGGACAGAGAGAAAGATCTAGGAGTTGATATCACACCAAACCTGTCTCCTGAAGCCCACATAAAAAGAATAACGTCTGCGGCATATGCAAGGCTGGCTAACATCAGAACAGCCTTCAGGAACCTGTGTAAGGGATCAATCAGAATCTTGTACACCACATATGTAAGACCAATCCTGGAGTATGCGGCCCCAGCATGGAGCCCGTACCTTGTCAAGCACAAGACGAAGCTGGAAAAAGTCCAAAGGTATGCCACTAAACTAGTCCCAGAACTAAGAGGCATGAGTTACGAGGAAAAGCTGCGGGAAATGCACCTAACGACACTGGAAGACAGAAGAGTAAGGGGAGACATGATCACCACCTACAAAATCCTCAGGGGAATCGACCGGGTAAACAAGGATAAACTATTCAATACTGGTGGTACGCGAACAAGGGGACACAGGTGGAAACTGAGTACCCACATGAGCCACAGAGACGTTAGAAGGAACTTTTTCAGTGTCAGAGTAGTTAACGGATGGAACCCGCCAAACACACACCCAAACTACGACGTTGGTACAACGTTCGAACCAGTTTTAACACCTCCTAACCAGTTATTACAACCAATATAGCAAGTTGTAACAGCGTTCTAATACGTCATAAACACGTTAAGCCAAGATGTAACAACTTTATTACAAGTTGTATCAAGCGGAAATAGAGACAGTTATGGTTTGTGTTTCCAGGGAATGCACTAGGAAGTGATGTGGTGGAGGCTGACTCCATACACAGTTTCAAATGTAAATATGATAGAGCCCAGTAAGCGCAGGAATATGTACACCAGTTGATTGACGGTTGAGAGGCGGGACCCAAGAGCCAGAACTCAACCCCCCCGCAAGCACAACTAGATGCATACACTCTCTCTCTCTCTCTCTCTCTCTCTCTCTCTCTCTCTCTCTCTCTCTCTCTCTCTCTCTCTCTCTCCAACCAAGCCTTCATCTTTCTCATCACGAGCTCACGAGTTCATTCAAAACCTGCTTCCTAATTAGTGTGTTGGCGGTGATTGCGTGATGTGGGCGGGGACGGGTATGGGCGTAGTGGGGGAGTGGGTGTGGTAGGGTGCACATGGATAGGCAGATAAACAGACAGACATATAGATAGACAAACAAGTAAACAGGAAGACAAGCAAATAAATGGAGACAAAATGATAGCAAATAGACAGGAGAAGACTGACAGACAAACTGAGGGAGACAGACGGATTGAAGGAGACAAACAGACGGAAATAGACACAGACAGACGGAAATAGACAGACAGACAGACAGACAGGGAGACAGAGGGCACGTGCCATTCACCTCAAGGGCATAAGAGTTAAGAAGTTGGTCACACTATAATAGATAACGAGATGGAGCTCCTTAACTGTCCATCACTTAGCGAGATGGAGCTCCTTAACTGTCCATCACTTAGCGAGATGGAGCTCCCACCTTGAGCAAGAGAAGCAATATCCTCTACGAGAAAGAGGACACGACCTTACAGCTAAAGTGACCTGACACCACATTACACAGTATAGAGGGATACCACCAGCAGTTTACACGGTAGAGGAATACCACCAGCAGTTTACACTGTACACCAGGTCATACTCAGACCACAAGGAAAGATCTAAGCCGTCGCATGGACCCTTTAGGAATACATTTTGTTAATACTGGTAAACTATGTATGGATTCTGGAGAGGTCTTTATGTATTTGATTGACGCTTCAATACACGCGTGGTACACGTTGTATATATCTATATCGATATATATGTGACGCATTAGTAAGAACTCGATGGGTTAGGAGGGTTGCATGGCTTCGCTTGTCTCTGGTGAGGCAATATAGTTGCATTTTTTTTACGGAGTGGCGAATTCAGAGACGTGACGACACGAAAGAACGTTTTTGGATAGTTCACCCTTTAAACACATCCGTTTTCTGTTTTTCCCGCCTCTTATCATCCCCGCTAAGGCGCCTAAGCGCTCCACCTCACCAAACTTGTACATACGTGGCAATAACACACTTTTCTTACACAAAACAAAGTACACACTCGTCCCCCCGTCTTCTGACGACCAGGGAGTCGTGAAGTTGCAAGCCTTGCTTATATAAACAAGCCACGAGACATCAACAAACAATCTTAAATGAACGCTGTGCCTTTTCACTTTTCCAATAACCGATCACATCGCAGAATGATATTATTTCCTGCGATGATGGTGGCATTGTATTAAATATATACATATATATCAAACACAAAAATATGTATTTAGGGGTTTAAGAGCATTAATCTCACAACTGGGGTGACCAGAACGAACAATACGGTAAAAAGTGGCGGCTCTAGTGGGCAAAGGGAGCGGGTGTTGCCATACGCTGCTCACCCCACATACCACCAGCTGTTGGCCTTCTTCAAAGGGGCAACAAACTATAAAGTTCCTTAACGCCTGGTACTGTGGTGCCATTATTATTATTATTATTATTATTATCCTAAGAATTAATATAATTATAATATCATTCTCGAATAATAATTGTAATATTGTAAGAGAAAATAGAGAGTTGTCTCCTAATTTGTTCTCGCCC
>WNGS01008762.1:0-27925 GCA_020271785.1 Procambarus virginalis
ATTAAGTGCCAATGAATTAAACATTTATGACTAATACGTAATCTCATCAGAGCCATTTCTCACCACCAATTATGGCGATGGAGGAGGGCCATGGGGACACACTACCTTTAAGAGTATGCAGTTTGTCACGAGTAACAGAAGACCAACAATCTTGCCAATGGGTAAGGATGAAAGAATGAATAACTGGGTAGAAGTCAGAATAAGGAACACCTTTAAGGGAGATGGGGCAAGTGCAGATAGCCTCCTTAGTGACAGTCCGCACGCTCATTTAAGGACACACAAATATGACTGGGAAACCGGCAAAATTCCACTGTCCTAAATCTATTGGAGATAAGAAACAGCCAATGTTGAATTTCGACTACAACCGAATGAACTGGATTAAAGGGCTCCAGAGCCATGAGGTCACTGAGAGTCAACTACAACAATAATGGAAAATTGACAGCAAGAAAGCTGTTGACAAAGAGCATACAAAATAGCACAAGTTCTGCTGTGGAGATGCTAGTCTCTGGATGCAGGTGACACATAGGTGTGGTCAGGAAAAACAACAGAGTAGGCTACACCACCTGCAGACTTTGACCCCATCTGTGAAGATGGAAATGGAGCGGAAGTGTGAAGAAAAGTGTGCAAGGAAAGTACGACCTAAGCGAGAGTGAGGAGGGTGTTGTAGGGATTGTGCAATATAGCAAAGACAGTAGCGATCATGGCGATCCTGTAGATACAGTATGCCTGTTTCATCATACCGCTTAGGGTAGGAGTCAAACGCAAGGCAACAGAGCTGAGGCATAACCCATTATGGTGCAGAGCATCAAGATAGCAAAGAGTAGGAGAGGCAGACGAGTAAGCAAGACAACCATACTTGAGTTTAGATAGCACGAAGGTGGAGCGTGCTCGTATCAGCTCCCCAGGAAGTATAACTTACCTTAAGTAAGTTAAGGACCTTAGAGCATCCAACTCAGAGGTTAGAGATATGGGGAGACCAAAACAAACGAGTTTCAAAGAATAACTTCATAAGTTCAGCAAAATATTGCACAAAAGCGGATTACCATAAAGCGACAAAGGGGGATGAAGAACGACCTACTTCCGAGTAAAAGTCATCGCAAAAGTTTTAGTTGTAGCTAGAACTTGGTGCCATGATTGGTGTCCCAGGATGACACGGCATCAATCGCAAGTTGAAGTCACCGTTGAAGGAAAGGTAAGTCATCACTTGACAGCAATGGGTAAGATTGTCAACATAGAGCTGATGAGATTCCAGAGGGAAGGGAGTAAAGAAAACCATTGAGGGCAACCAGGAAAATTAGTAAGTGCTCAGAACACTACTGTGGGGTACACTTTCATATTGCCGTAAAGAGGCAGAATGGTACAAACCATCACTAAGGAACGATTAGAGCGAAAGCTTCGTAGGAACAGGAGGAGATTACCATGAATGGAGTTGGGACAAAATATGGTATCTCCAGGTGAGTAGTGTAAAGTGCGACTACGGCACCGCGCGCCATCTGGCCAGGTGAGCTCATTAGAGCCAGCTGGCCATGTGGTGCTCAGGTATGTAGCCACATAATGTTGTAAGGGGGTTTTCCCGGAAGTTGGGGCGTGTCGGACGCGTGTAAGCGTCCGGTGTTTGGGTATGTGGTCAGGGAAGATTGTGGTCATGTTGTTTGGGGGGTAGGAGAGTATGTAGGACTATGTGGTATGTGGATTATGTTGTTAAGAGTAAATGAATATGTATGTTTGTTTTCCGTAGACTTAATCATGGCGTGCCTCCGGTGTTTGGTATGTGGTCAGGGAAGATTGGGGTCATGTTGTTTGGGGGTAGGGGAGTATGTAGGGCTATGTGGTATGTGCTAAAGTAAGAGGTATGTGGATATGTTGTTAAGAGTAAATGAATATGTATGTTTGTTTTCCGTAGACTTAATCCTGTGTGTAGATAATAGTTTATGATTAAAGACTATGTATTGCTATGCGCCTAGAGTATGTGGTGAGTGTTCTAGATGACCCAACATATGTTGTTGGGGTAGGGGAGGGACAGGGGTGAGGGAGGGAGAGGATAGGGAGTCTGAGGGAGAGTGAGGGGACCTTCCCTATGGCGTGAGTGTTTAGAGCCATTTTGTGGTTTTGTGGTTTTTGTCAGCTTCCGTTTAGGTAGCACTTGAGAGAGTTGAAGTGCCAGGAGGGTAGGAGAGAAAGAAAGAGGTAGACAGACCGACAGACAGACAGACAGACAGACAGACAGACAGACAGACAGACAGACAACAGACAGACAGACCGGAGGGTAGGAGGAGATGGGAGTGGCAGCAGGAAGTGAACCATTAACCTTAAGCGCTTTTCGATGCTCACCCCAACAGGCCATCACCTGTCAACCATCAATCAATCACTTCTCATTTGACCGGAAACGTTTCTCTTTTCTAGCATAGGTGGCGTCATATCTCCCCTCAGCAGAGATTATATGCAATAAACGGGGAAAGTAAACACATTATATAAATTTATTTCTTTTATTAAACACTTAAGCGATTTACAACGATAATAATGTGGAAAGGCTTTCATTCAGTCCATCGAAGCTTCGGGTCATCCTAGCCAATCATCCAATCTGTAGACAGGTAGATTGGGAGTCATTCATCCTCTCCATCGATCCTTCCCAGCACGAGGGCAGGAAGTGCTAACTGAAGAGTATTTCCAAGTAGTGGTGTGATCATATCTTCCTCTCCCCTACCTACCTTCTAGAGGGGACACCCCTCCCCCCTCCCCTCCCATACCTTCTAGAGGGGACACCCCTCCCCCCTCCCCTCCCTTACCTTCTAGAGTGGGGCACCCCTCTCCCTCCCCTCCCATACCTTCTAGAGGGGACACCCCCCCCCCTCCCCTCCCTTACCTTCTAGAGTGGGGCATCCCTCTCCCTCCCCTCCCTTAGCTTCTAGAGGGGACACCCTCCCCCTCCCTCCCTTACCTTCTAGAGTGGGACACCCTCTCCCTCCCCTCCCTTACCTTCTAGAGTGACTCACCCCTCCCTCCTCTCCCCTACCTTCTAGAGTAGTACGGACCAGGTCCACATACCGTCACATCGACCTGAGAAGTGTCACCACATACACATCACTTAGTAACTCAAAGTCAGTAGGTTAGCGTTTACTGAAAGAGGGAAACATTTTTTTTTTTTGGCGGAGGCGAGCCTTCCAACCCGGCTTGCCTCTGTAAAGGATGACACATGACTGAGGCTAAATGAGTGAGACCGCACACCTTAGCCATCCGCTCCCTCCCCTCACACTTGACATCCGCAAGTTAACAGCTAACAGCTTACACACTTTCTCGCTATAAAGAAAAATAAATAAATAATTAGTTAGGAGAAGTAAACCATCCCAATGTGTAGATAATAGTTATGATTAAAAAATGAGACTATGTATTGCTATGTAGAGGCTGTGTGTAGGTGAGAGGGGTCTCAACATATGTTGATGGGGGGTAGGGGAGGGGGGCGAGGGGAGCTTCCCCTAGGCGTGAGAGGGTTGGAGGGTCATTTGCGGTTTCCGACAGAGAGGAGAGGCACTTAAGATGCACTGGGGGAGTGACGGTAATGGGATGCACCATCCATCAATCCATCCATCCATCCACACATCCATCAATCCATCCATCCATCTATTCACCCATCCACCAACCCATCCCTCAATCCATCTATCTCTCTCTCTCTCTCTCTCTCTCTCCCTTCTCTCTCTCCTCTCTCTCTCTCTCTCCCTCTCTCAAGTTACAATCATGACGCGCCAGTTTAGAAAATTCAAATAAGTCTGCACATCAACGCGTGAGACGTGATCACTACTTACAAATTTTGTTAACTGGATCCAAACATCAGCTCTCCCAATAAATATCATTGAAATGTAAGCGTGTTTTCTCAATCTCCATCACCTCTTCTTCCCACATCGTTACTGCAGACCTTGTAACACACAACGTCACACACCATTCATTCACTATCCCTTAGGTGAGCAGTGTTCCCCACATACAAATTCCAACACAGAATGTTCAAGACTCCTGAATGAGTGAAACATCAACCCGGCTCGTTAGGGTCCAACCTTCATGCTGGTTTGAGCCGTAGTGACATGGGCGAGGAACTGGGACGACTATACTATCACCCCATCCACCCCCCACACCATTCCCCCATCCCCACTCCCCCCCCCTTTCCAAGCCCAAACCATCGAGCATCACTTCACCCTTCCCAGACCGGATGTTCTGTGCAAAGCCTTTAGTATTATTTCTGATCATATGTCTAACCGTGTATCGGAACGTAACCAACATGGAGGGGGAGGGGTGTCCCCTCTAGAAGCTAAGGGAGGGGAGGGAGAGGGATGCCCCACTCTAGAAGGTAGGGGAGAGGAGGGAGAGGGGTGAGTCCCTCTAGAAGGTAAGGGAGGGGAGGGAGAGGGGTGTCCCGCTCTAGAAGTTAAGGGAGGGGAGGGGGAGGGGTGTCCCCTCTAGAAGCTAAGGGAGGGGAGGGAGAGGGATGCCCCACTCTAGAAGGTAAGGGAGGGGAGGGGGAGGGGTGTCCCCTCTAGAAGGTATGGGAGGGGAGGGAGAGGGGTGCCCCACTCTAGAAGGTAAGGGAGGGGAGGGGGAGGGGTGCCCCACTCTAGAAGGTAAGGGAGGGGAGGGGGGAGGGGTGCCTCACTCTAGAAGGTACGGGAGGGGAGGGGGGAAGGGTGTCCCCTCTAGAAGGTAGGGGAGAGGAAGATATGATCACACCACTTCTTGGAAATACTCTTCAGTTAGCACTTCCTGCCCTCGTGCTGGGAAGGATCGATGGAGAGGATGAATGACTCCCAATCTACCTGTCTACAGATTGGATGATTGGCTAGGATGACCCGAAGCTTCGATGGACTGAATGAAAGCCTTTCCACATTATTATCGTTGTAAATCGCTTAAGTGTTTAATAAAAGAAATAAATTTATATAATGTGTTTACTTTTCCCCGTATATTGCATATAATCTCTGCTGAGGGGAGATATGACGCCACCTATGCTAGAAAAGAGAAACGTTTCCAGTCAAATGAGAAGTGATTGATTGATGGTTGACAGGTGATGGCCTGTTGGGGTGAGCATCTCTCAGTCCTCTCTGTAGACATCGAAAAGCGCTTAAGGTTAATGGTTCACTTCCTGCTGCCACTCCCATCACCTCCTATGTACCCTCCGGTCTGTCTGTGTCTGTCTGTCGGTCTGTCTGTGTCTGTCTGTCTGTCTGTCTGTCTGTCTGTCGGTCTGTCTGCCTCTTTCTTTCTCTCCTACCCTCCTGGCACTTCAACTCTCTCAAGTGCTACCTAAACGGAAGCTGACAAAAACCACAAAAACCACAAAATGGCTCTAAACACTCACGCCATGGGGGAAGGTCCCCTCACTCTCCCTCAGACTCCCTATCCTCTCCCTCCCTCACCCCTGTCCCTCCCCTACCCCAACAACATATGTTGGACCTTCTAGAGCACTCATCTCTTACTCTAGACGCATAGCAATATATAGTCTTTAATCACAAACTATTATCTACACACAGGATTAAGTCTACGGAAAACAAACATACATATTCATTTACTCTTAACAACATATCCACATACCTCTTACTTTACCTCATACCACATAGCCCTACATACTCCCCTACACCCCAAACAACATGACCCCAATCTTCCCTGACCACATACTCAAACACCAGATGCTCACACATGATTAAGTCTACGGAAAACAAACATACATATTCATTTACTCTTAACAACATAACCACATACCACATAGTCCTACATACTCTCCTACCCCCCAAACAACATGACCACAATCTTCCCTGACCACATACCAAAACACCGGACGCTTACACGCGTCCGACATGCCCCAACTTCCGGGAAAACCCCCTTACAACATTATGTGGCTACATACCTGAGCACCACATGGCCAGCTGGCTCTAATGAGCTCACCTGGCCAGATGGCGCGCACGGTCGTAGTCGCACTTTACACTACTACAGTGCACGGTTGACGGAAAGACACTTTTCCAACAAAACAACAATTTATTCAACACACTTACTAATGCACGGTAATTCTCGTTATATTAGGTTAATTCCAGAGTGTCACTTCAACAGGTAAATAGTACCAGGGGCAGCAGTACGTGTTCCACCACTCTGGTGTACACGAGACCACAGTCTCTAGCCCTCATACATGGGCAAAAGGTACACAATGAACTGACTGAACACTAGTGAGCACTCTGACTCAACTGCATGCAACAGTTGCAGTGGCACTCAACTATGATGGCAATGCACAACAACAATAACAAAAAACTCTTCTCAATGAAACACTTGACACTTGGACTGCAACTATCAATTAATTACGTAAACACAATCTACTTCTCACCTAACCAGGGGATAACGAGACAAATACTGGTCGGACGGCTGATCCAAGATCAACACAAGGAAACACTTTAAGAACAAGAAAATAGATGTACTCACGTTAAGGCCGGCCTGTCACTCACACCTCGCAAACATACAGATGTTCCGATGTAATACTCCAGCAATGCCCGCACGTGGTACATGTGAGCAATACAGTTGACACAGGGTGGCAGGGGCAACTGGATGAACAGGTGCCCATTGCCGCGTGAGGCTCGACAAGCAAGCTGGATGGCAGATGACAATGGCTATGAACGGGGCGGTAGGGGTGGCACACATACCGGGAGGTTCACGCGTGGTAGGCTGGCATGGCATTACCGAGTAATCTCGCTAAGTCACAAATTGCGCCGAAAATATAGTTATCTCACTCCAAGAAATCAACGGCAGCAATTTCTGATAGATGTACTTTACTTTAAACCCGTTCTTGTGATTCGTAATCCACTGTTGTTCACGATGATCAGGTATATAACTTGGCAGTCTCGTAGCTCAGCTGTCATCACGAGGTGGCACAATCTCTCCCTCTCTTGCTTTCACTCAGTCCGAAAGTTAATTAACATATATCGCGAACCGGATCCTGCAGCGAATCCCGCTAAATTAAATTTGGCAGATGACGAGTATTTAATGGACGTCGATTAGGCGGCAACTCGTTGTTATTGCCAGTAACGTTGACTTCCACGTCAGGATATATCGATAGTCCTCGTCACAATGCTGGCCCAAGGCTCTCCCGGGCACTACAATGCTGGCCCTGGGCGCTACAATGCTGGCCCTGGGCGCTACAATGCTGGCCCTGGGCGCTACAGTGCTGGATCTGGGCGCTACAGTGCTGGCCCTGGGCACTACAATGCTGGATCTGGGCACTACAATGCTGGCCCTGGGCGCTACAATGCTGGATCTGGGCGCTACAGTGCTGGCCCTGGGCGCTACAATGCTGGATCTGGGCGCTACAGTGCTGGCCCTGGGCGCTACAATGCTGGATCTGGGCGCTACAGTGCTGGCCCTGGGCGCTACAATGCTGGCCCTGGGCGCTACAGTGCTGGATCTGGGCGCTACAGTGCGGGGCCCTTGGCGCTACAGTGCTGGCCCTGGGCGCTACAGTGCTGGCCCTGGGCGCTACAGTGCTGGCTCTGGGCGCTACAGTGCTGGATCTGGGCGCTACAATGCTGGCCATGGGCGCTACCGTGCTGGCCCTGGACGCTACAGTGCTGGTCTTGGCGCTACAGTGCTGGATCTGGGCGCTACAGTGCTGGCCATGGGCGCTACCGTGCTGGCCCTGGACGCTACAATGCTGGCCCCTGGGCGCTACAGTGCTGGTCCTGGGCGCTACAGTTCTGGCCCTGGGCGCTACAGTGCTAGCCCTGGGCGCTACAATGCTGGCACTGGGCCTACAGTGCTGGCCCTGGGAGCTACAGTGCTGGCCCTGGGAGCTACAGTGCTGGCCCTGGGAGCTACAGTGCTGGCCCTGGGCGCTAATGTGCTGGCTCTGTGTGCTACAGTGCTGGCCCTCGTCCGCTGCATTCCTAAATGATCTGATGTTCCCATAAAAAAATTGGAACACCTGATGTTGCCATCACTGAAAAATAAGAAAAACAGTTAAAAAAATGAAACACAATGAAAAAATAAAAAAATTAACTATACTCACAAAATGAGCGGTATGGTAAACAACACAAAATATTTAAATCAAAATGAAAATAAATTGAAATCTTTGAAAATTCAATTTATCAATGCAATCGGAAACATTGAAATGGAATCATAACATATTTAGTATAGCGTGTGTTGTTATTACGTGCAATAGATTGTTTTTTTTTAATGTTTTTACCTGTCATAGGTGTGGCATCTATATACTAGGTATATAAAAACATGCACATATTTGAATGGAACTTTGTGTCAAAATTGAAAGTCAATCGGGGAAGAACTTTAAGAGATACTAGCGTGTGTTTCTCTTACATCCAACTGATGGCTGTTTTTCAAAAAAGCATGTTCTTACCTGTCACTGTGTGGCATGTGTATAGTAGGTATATAAAAACGCGCGCATATTTGAACGCAATGTTGTGTCAAAATTTCAAAGCAATCAGTAAAGAGGTTTTGGAGATTTCCCTTACATGAAAACTCACATGATTATTTTTTTCAAAAAAAGCACGTTTTTTACCTGTCACAGACGTGACATCTATATAGTGTGTATAACCACGATCCTATGCGAACGGAATTTTGTGTCCAAATTTCAAAGCAATCGGTGAAGATCTTCGGAGATTAGCGATTTTGAACAAACTAACATTTACATATATATATATATATATATATATATATATATATATATATATATATATATATATATATATATATAATATAATAAATATGTGTGTGTGTAGATTAAGTCTAAAATGTTGAAGCACTGGCTGGACGAGGACCATTACCTGCTAACACGGCGCTTATGCCATGATATTCCGAGCGTGAAATCCAATTACAGTAAATCTGGGGCCCTGAAAAGTTGTATTGATAATGCTCGCAAATAAACTGAAAATGATATACGTCACAGCGGCCTGGGGGAGCGTCACAGACACGTGACCTAAGCAGTGATGTGTGTCACGCTCTTCGTTCCAGATGCACAAATTGAACATTATAATAATAATTAGCAACAGTAATTTTTTTTGGCGTACGAGGTAATATAAAGGGTTATTGGAATTGATAAAAAATTGGTGATGTATGTTATAAAGTGGGAACGCGTGGAAAATGGTTGAATAAAATGGTAGAAAAAGGTCTAGCACATTATGTTCCTAACAATCGTGCATTATCATTCATCATAATTTCTCAGCAGATCATGTACGTAAAATATTTGTAATGACTGATAAAATAGATACAATACACATTTAACATACGCTCTGATTTTTATCATGTAGGCAAGAAAATTTGAGGTCTAAAGTAAATTTTATATTCGAAGCTTGTAAAATATTAATAAAACGCTGACCTCCTAAAGAACTAATTATTCGTGGATGGAGAAAATGGATATATATGTAACAAGAAGAACGAAACGGCGATTGAGTTTCATTACAAATTACACAGAAGTGGATAAAGTTGGCTTGCATTTTTATTTAAATACTTATCAAGGTACTTAAATTACCCGCGGCTTAAAAATCTTGGTATTTTGCCAAGCCTAGACTTGTTAGCAGCTTTTGTAGTACTCCATCTTTCAATACATATGTACACCTCAGAAAATAGAATTGTTAGTGTGAAAATAATGAGGGATAAATATGTAGCAGCAGCATCTGCAAGATGTAGCAGAGGCTAATAGCACTGGTAGTAGGCTCAGAGAGAACTTATTGACAAATTCAGCTATGGATTCTAGTGTAAATAAAAGCAAATGGATGTGTGTGAAAACTTCGAGGGCTGAAGTTAAGCAGCTCAGTTGGGCTTATGCTCTAGACGGCACGTAACACCGAGGGCAGCACAAACACGTTCTCAAGTCGGCCTTCATCAAGGATAACACTTTAAGAAAGACGATGCAAAAAGACTTGCATTCCGTGACCTTTAAGGAAATATTATACCAAGTCGTCTGACTTTGAAAATCTTCTTTCATGAATTGGAAGTAAGTGGTTCCAAATACAACTTTAAAATGGTTCCACATTTAGACATTTCAAAGTGTTCCATTCCCAACTGTTAGAGAAAGGGAACCTGCAGGAGGCCGTATTTTGAAGCCAGAAGCAATACAGGTGTTTTGTTATATTTCGTGTTCAGAACCCAGAGTGTTGATACCAGAGCCGCACTTATTCCACATCTACATCATTTGTACATACAAGAGAAAGTTGCGATCATTTGTGAAGAAGAATATGTCACTTAGACGCCACGTGGACCAGTTTGGAATTAGTTAAGCAGCTGCTGCAAGATGTAGCAGCTGCTGCAAGATGTAGCAGCTGCTGCAAGATGAAGCAGCTGCTGCAAAATGTAGCAGCTGCTGCAAGATGCAGCAGCTGCTGCAAGATATAGCAGCTGCTGCAAGATATAGCAGCTGCTGCAAGATGTAGCAGCTGCTGCAAGATGAAGCAGCTGCTGCAAGATGTAGCAGATTCTGCAAGATATAGCAGCTGCTGCAAGATGTAGCAGATGCTGCAAGATGTAGCAGATGCTGCAAGATGTAGCAGATGCTGCAAGATGTAGCAGCTGCTGCAAGATGCAGCAGCTGCTGCAAGATGTAGCAGCTGCTGCAAGATGAAGCAGCTGCTGCAAGATGAAGCAGCTGCTGCAAAATGTAGCAGCTGCTGCAAGATGAAGCAGCTGCTGCAAAATGTAGCAGCTGCTGCAAGATGAAGCAGCTGCTGCAAGATGAAGCAGCTGCTGCAAGATGTAGCAGCTGCTGCAAGATGTAGCAGCTGCTGCAAGATGTAGCAGCTGCTGCAAGATGAAGCAGCTGCTGCAAAATGTGGCAGATGCTGCAAGATGAAGCAGCTGCTGCAAGATGTAGCAGCTGCTGCAAGATGTAGCAGCTGCTGCAAGATGTAGCAGCTGCTGCAAGATGCAGCAGCTGCTGCAAAATGTAGCAGCTGCTGCAAGATGTAGCAGCTGCTGCAAAATGTAGCAGCTGCTGCAAAATGTGGCAGATGCTGCAAGATGTAGCAGCTGCTGCAAGATGAAGCAGCTGCTGCAAAATGTAGCAGCTGCTGCAAGATGTAGCAGCTGCTGCAAGATGAAGCAGCTGCTGCAAAATGTGGCAGATGCTGCAAGATGTAGCAGCTGCTGCAAGATGTAGCAGCTGCTGCAAGATGAAGCAGCTGCTGCAAAATGTAGCAGCTGCTGCAAGATGCAGCAGCTGTTGCAAGATATAGCAGCTGCGCCAATATGTAGCAGCTGCTGCAAGATGTAGCAGCTGCTGCAAGATGTAGCAGCTGCTGCAAATTGTAGCAGCTGCTGCTAGATGCAGCAGCTGCTGCAAGATATAGCAGCTGCGCCAAGATGTAGCAGATGCTGCAAGATGTAGCCGAGGATAATAGCTCTATGGAAATATGTGCACGTCAGTAAACAGAAGAGTTAATGTCGAGATAATGTTGGATAAAGTGTAATTTAGTCATCTCAACAGTTAACTTTCTGGAAGCCTATTAACTTTACTTGTGCTACACCAAATATTAATGGGCTCAATTGTAGAAACAAACAGTTGCAACTGCTCTCTTTGTTTAAATATCATAACTTGGATGTGCTTTTCGTGCAAGAACGCAATGTAAAAGATGTAAAGAGACTTCATATGTTCCAGAATCATTATGAAAATCTAATAAATCCTTCAAACTTCTCTAGAGGAGGTTCGATGATATTGATTGCTAAAAAGGCTACATTAAAGTTGTTAATACCGAGATGGATGATCATAATAATGTTCTGTGTGCGAAGATATCGTTTCTTGACACCATCACTCCTCTACGTAATGTCTAGGCTCCCTCTGGCACCCGCAGGAAGGAGAGGGAGGAATTGTTCTCTAAAGAGTTACTGTATTTTTTTCAGACATGATACATGTTATGTTATGTTTGTGGCGACTTTAACTGTGTAACTTCTGAGAGGGACTGTAGCACTCAGTCGAACACATATGTATCTCCGGCGATAATTACACTGCTGAAATGTATTGGTCTCCGAGATGCGACTTGCATTAACGAAGGTTTCACTGAAGACACATGATCGCCAGAATTATGGGCCCAGGCTGGATGGAATTTATATGCACACATTACTTGATAAAGTTAGCTCTTGCAGTTCTGTTCTGGTCGGCTGTTGAGATCATTGTTTGGTTGTAGTGAAGCTTGTTGTTAACGATTAGGAGAAAGTGGGGACCGGGTCATGGAAGCTCAATTGCGAAGTCATGACGTCATTGATCATTTTCTGGCATTGTGAGAGCAGCTCAATACAAGACAGGTAGAAACACAAGTTCACATGTATATTGGAATGGAGGGACATGTGTCAAGTTGAACGTAAATGTTTGTTCATGAAAGTGTCCAAAAAAAAGATAGCTGGAAAAGATGGCCATTAGACCTCTTAACAACACAGATTCAAAAACTTTATGCAAAGCTTAATATGGGATTAGACAAGTATGAAGAAATTACCTTTTAAAAGGATAGACTTTAAAGGACTTTTTTTTCTATCACAGACGTGGCCACACATTTACAATACTAACCAGCATATATACATTTTCATCTGTCCTCTATGGACAGGGATAGAGATACGAAAATACATAGATACACAGATTTACGTATGCCCGACTTAAAGTGTTCGATGTGTCTTTTACATAGTGCCATTAATGTGCATTTACACAGGTGAAATGTAATTCTGATCAGCTTCCACATATACTCTATACACATTCATATACATACAAACACATATACATATATATATATATATACATATACATACATACATACATACATACATACATACATACATACATACATACATATACATTTGTGTTTACTCAGACAGGGTGAGATAGCTGATAGAGAAACTAGTGTGCAATTAAGCACTAAGATGCTTTTTCAAGCTCAAGTTATATAGTTACATCACATATATACATACATTGTATAATTGATACATTACATAGTCAATCTTGGGTACAAGTCCAATATATCATCAAGTGTTCCAGTATTCATATAGTACTTACAGAGTTCAGCATACATCAGCCCAGGAGAGCGACAGTCAGTCAACATGGGACATTCTACAATATAATGTTCATGTGAATGCATATTTTCTCTTTCACAAAGTTGACACATTGTGTACTCGACATTTGGGTGTTGAGAAAGCTGCCAGATATGTCTATATCCCAGGCGTACTCTGGCCACAATAACATCACATTGCCGAGTTCTTGCTCTATTAGTCCTATATGTGAATGTCTCCTCACGATATCTATCATAATATTTAATGCTACAACTTTCAGGTCTTTGTGAATTTGTTAGGTCGGTGAGATTTTCATTAGATATTTGTTTTAGTATTCTCTTTGTTACTGCTAATGAAATACCCATATAAATTTCTAGTACTGGTATTCTACAGGCTGTCTTTGCAAGCATATCAACATGTCATGCCTTGAGATGCAATAGGAATTTAATTTCAAAACTGTTTTCTTTAGCAGCTAAAACATTCATTCGAATATCACTGACTATTTTCTGGGTGGTACTACTATGTGCGTTCAGTGCCAGGAGTGCACTCTGCGAGTTCACTGCCTTTGTCTTTTAAAAATTCAATGGCAAGGTATATGCCTGCAAGTTCGGTCTGAGTTGTACTTGCCCAGTCATTGATGCGCTTCATTGCTGTATGTACGAGAGAAGATTGTTCAAATATATTACATGCACATCCGGTACATCGTCCACCTTCTTCTACAGAACCGTTGGTATAGCACTGATACACATCATTACCCATACTCTGAGTACTCTCAGTGTTGTTTTAGAGTGTAAACTGATTTAATAATGTAGAGTGCACACTATCTTTCTTGAGTGCAATTACAAAATCAACTGATAGATCCCAGTTATTCCATGGAATAATTAATTGAATAATTAATTGATTAATAATCGGTTTATTAATCATTAATTGAGTTGGGTACATATTTAAGATTTTGATGGAGTTGGCTACCTTGTAGAAACAAATGCATAATCTGATTTCGCTCTTCTTCTTCTATAGGCCTCTGGTGAGTGCAGCATATTACAAAGTTTAGTTGAAACTTCATGTGTTGCCGAGATCTACTCAATGCCTTCACGCCGAAAACTGTGCTACAAAATTCTCTCACTTATGGTAGGTAATTTTAACTCTGCTCTCATATTAACTATTCTCGTGGTCTTTGGAGCCCCAAGGATGAGATGCATAGCTTCATTTTACAAGGTTTCAAGAGATTTTAGCTCTTTGTCTGTATACTGTGTGAGATGTAGAGCATTGTAGTCATTCAGAGCGTATAAATGATACATTAAATATTACAGCAAGTCTCACGTTAATTCCATGATTGACACCAACAAGGACCCGCAAGTGCTGTAATCTCTCCCAGAGTCTCCTCTTGAGAGAAAAAAGGTACCCAGGGTCGTTAATTAATGAGGTCACCAAGACACGCAGTTCTCAAGTGCTCGCCCATCTATATGATGATTGGGTGGTGGAATACCACACAGAATGAGGGCACGAGTTTTCTGTACAGAGATAAGGAGGCCACATACCTCATATCTAGTAGCAAAATCATCGAGCCGAACTTGCATTCTAAGCTCGGAGGCAGCCTGTAAACATATATCATCAGCATAACAAATGGCCTTGTCTTCATAATTAGTTGGAAGAGCTTTAATAAGTTTATGCATCAGGACGTTGAACAACAAGGAGCTGAGGACCCCTCCTTGAAGAGTTCCCATTTCAAAGTGTTTACTCTCGGGGCTTTTAATACCATTAAACAAAATATATACTGTTCGATTAGACAAATAGCCCTTTACCCATTTCAGTAATTTTCCTTGTATTCAAAGCTCAGCAAGCTGTTCTAGTATAATTTCCCTGTTTGCTGTATCAAAAGCTGCTGCTAGGTCGATAATGAATGCTTGAGGGGGAAGCTTCAATATGAGCGAAGTATTCAGCAAAACAGTGACGTGTACTGAGTCCGGGCATTAATCCAAACGGTTGGGGTGACAGGTGCCGCTGTATGCGATGATTCGGTTAAAAACATGATTCGGTTAAAAACAATGCGTTCAAGCACTTTACAAACACACGATGTTAGAGATATGGGTCTATAATTATCTGAGTGTGGTTTAGGGATGGGAACAATGACACTCTTTGTCCAAGCAGCAGGTAATACTCCTTTATTTAAACTCATTCTGTACAACACAAAAAGTGGATTACTTGGTACGGGTGAGACTAATGTCAGTAAACCGTAAGTAATACCGTCCTCTCCAGGAGCAGTTAATTTGTCCATCTTCAGTGCATGATTTAATTCCCATTCAGTTACATCATTAAGGTCCGACACGTTGATAGCTGTTCAGGCAAGATTGATGGTTCGTTGTCTGTTGGGGCGTGTGTCATTAAGTTTGTGCTGTATGTTAATTGGGAATGAGTTGTAGATTGATGTTAGAGCCCATTGATCAAGGAGAATGTTTGCTTGTTCTAGTGGGCTGTGGTGCAGTGGTTTGGTTGGGCTGTTTCTATAGATTTTTCGTATCTTTTCACGAACTTCAGCAATTGTTTGCTCCTTTATACTTTTGTAGGAACTCTTCCCAATGTTTATTACGTATAACGTTGCTCATGTCTCTCACCTCTTTATTTGCGGCAAGAAATGCATGGAAGTCTCCTTGTGCTTTGGTTAGTTTGTATGTATCTTCAAACTGCTTTACTCGTTCATGTTCCTTAACAAGTACGGGGTCAAGGACCCACTTGGGTGGTGGTAGGTGTTGTCCAATTCTGCTAGGCTTACGGCTGAGTCCATGTTCCGCCGCCAGAGGGTGCGAACGTCAGGCTAGAGCGGCCAGTCGTCGCTTGACGTTGCTGCGTGGTGGTTGGTGGTTGGAGGTGTGGACCGCCCACTGGCCGGGGCTCCGGCTGGCGGTGGCCGGTGATAGCCGTGTTCGACGGGTGGATACTGTCCAGCTGGATTTTTCTGGTGCTGTGGACTGGCCCATTGTGGAGATTGCTCTCCTGGATATGCTACGTGTCGACGTCTCTGACCTGGGGCTAGAAAGGCTCTCGCCTACCCATTTGGCAGTGTCGTTTGCCACGTTGCTTCTCTTCGGTAGTTTGTGGCATGCTGGGATGCACGCTCGCTTCCTCTTCCTGCTTCGGCTATGACTGTGGAGATCTCGGATCCTTAGGGGCCCCTGACGTTTGTGAGTGTTTACGGGGTACTGGTGACCTTCTCTGAGGCAGAGCCCATGTCAATGTTTACATGGTTTGGTGCGGTGGTGAAGCACCGGTTCACCACTTTGAGTGCAGGCCAGCTGAAAGGGGTACGTCTAGGTGCTCGTACACTCGTCATGCGGGTCACGAGCCCTATTCCTTCCAGGATTTCATTTCACGGGCTCTCTCTGTGAGTATTTTATCAGGGGAAGACACGCACCTGTTTTAGGTTTGGTGCTGAGGGCCACGTGGCGGCCAGTTGCGACACTCCTTGTGCTGAGGCCCCTTCCGTTCTCCTGGAGGTTATCTTGAGATGATTTCGGGGCTTTTTAGTGTCCCCGCGGCCCGGTCCTCGACCAGGCCTCCACCCCCAGGAAGCAGTCCGTGACAGCTGACTAACACCAAGGTACCTATTTTACTGCTAGGTAACAGGGGCATAGGGTGAAAGAAACTCTGCCCATTGTTTCTCGCCGGCGCCTGGGATCGAACCCAGGACCACAGGATCGCAAG
Organism: Procambarus virginalis; assembly: GCA_020271785.1. Lineage (NCBI taxonomy): Eukaryota > Metazoa > Arthropoda > Malacostraca > Decapoda > Cambaridae > Procambarus > Procambarus virginalis. The sequence goes on from WNGS01008762.1 coordinate 16,696, forward strand.
TCCAGCGTGCTGTCCGCTCGGCCGACCGGCTCCCTGGAGGATGACTTTCCCTGCTTGCCTGTGCGTGGGGAGTCCTCGGCGGGTCCTCGCTCTGTGCAGGTACCTGGTGTGGTTCCTGCGGCGGTGCCCACTGTCACTTCGTCTGGCCCTGATCTGTCTGCCCAACCGGTGAGCTCTAAGGACCTCAGGGTGCCTTCTTCGGACCTTCGGCGTTCGGTGGATGCGGAGGTGCATCCGCGTTTGGTTGCTTCAGTGCTGGCATTGGATAGTGCTGTAGGGGTGGTGCCAGAATCTCCTGCGGAAGGACATGTGCTTCCCGGGGCTGTTGGGGTGGTGGTGTGTGATACTCCGCCCTCGCCCTCTGCCTCGTCGCCTCTGGAAGTTTCCTCGTTGACACGTGCCTCTTCTCCTCTGCCGGATCCGTTGTCATTGCTGGATCCTTCACATGTGCTGGCCCATCCGCCTGCTGTGTGTCTTCCTTCTCCGGATCCGGTCTCCTTCGTTGGTGGTGGCTTGCTGCCCCGGGTCATTGAGGCTGCCGTTCTGTGTGGCTGTGTTGCCCTGGCTTTGGGGCCGCCTGCCGACAGTTTTCCTTGGGTGACGGTTCCAACGATCAGTGGCCTATTTCTAAGCACCGTCGATCGGCTTGGGATGCGTCACCTCGCCGGACATGGGCTGAGGAGCGTGACGCTATGGATGCTCATGCTGTGGGCGACAGGGTGCTGCCTCCTGTGGCGCCTTCTGTGCTGAACAGTGTGACCCCTGCTGGTGGCTCTCCTCAGTGGGCGGTTGCCCCTGGTGTCCGCAACCTCATAGTGGTGTTGTCGAAGGATGTGCGACGAGGGGCCTCTGCTCCTGTTCCGATTGGTGGGGGCACTGGGGCGCCTGTGAAGCCGCCCTCCGTGGGGCTCAGTACGATGCCCGGCATCGAACAAAGTGCGCGCCCCAGTGGGCGGGCCGGTGTGCAGCCTGGTGTGCTTCCGAGTGTGCGGCCCTGTGACCGGCTTCCTAGGGGAAAACCCATCCCTTTCGTCCTCCCGTCCGGCGAGGTGATCGACAGATCGACGACATCTCTGTGTTTTAAGACTGATGACCTGCATCCTGTTCCCTAGTGCCCATCTTCCATCTGGGTTCTGCAGGCGCAGTGTTTCGTCATGGACGTGCCGGATTCTATGCCTCGGCCTACTGCGCCTCCTGAATGTCCACTTGCTGAAGGCGACCAACTTGTTTGGGAAGCTTATTGCTTACGGTTTCTGGGTCGGGAATACCCGGAGAAATATGAGTGATTCGTGTGGTTGGTTTGTGTGTGTTGTGCGTTATGTTTCCCCAGTGCCTGCGTGCACAGGTGGGTGTTCTTGTCTGTGCGTGTGTGTAGTGTGGGTGTATGTTTCTGGCTCCTGTGGGACCTGTTTTGTTGTGTTTGCGTTTGTTTTGTTCTTTGCCTTTGGTATGGGTGTTTGTGTTGTGGTTGAATGCGATTGTGGGTGTTTGATGTTCTTTCCTTCCTGTCGTTGCACGCGCCCATGTGTTGGGGTGGCGGGCATCTTGGTGTGGTGTGGTTTGGTTGTATATGTCGCATGGGTTGTGTGTGCGAGTGATTTTTTTTTTGTCCTTGTAATTGCTTTATTCTTTGTACTTATTTTATGTTATTTATGTTCAAATATGTAGTTTTTGGATTTCTTGTTACTTTGTTATTGGTGCCCTCATTTATGTCCTGTTATGCTCCTTTGTGTGCGGGATCAGACTGCCCGTGCTTGGGTTTTCATTTACTCCCCTTTTCTGTTCTAGGGGTGGTTGGCTTTCAGTGCATTTGTTGTAATTTTTTTTTCTTGTGTTTTTTCTTGTTCATTTTTGTTAGTGTCCATATGTGTCGGGGTGTGGGGTGAGCAACAGTAAACTAGATATCCTCTCAACGGTCGATCTGGCGATAACCGTTACTCACCGTAGTCCTGCGGATCTTCGCTCTATCCTCTCGGCGCAACTGTACACACAGGAGAGTACCTCAATCGATCCCCCAACCGGCCTCTGGTCAAGGAGTAAGTGGAGACACAGATTGTTCCTTCAATTGTGTGCCCGCCCCGGCAAGGACTCTTACACTACTTACAAGGTCGCCAACTGGTGTTTTCCGGTGTCCAGTAACACTACAGTGGTGTTGCGTAATTGTGGCAAGAGCACGCTCGATTAATCTGATATCAGGCAAGTAATTATTCCTGTCACTCTGTCTTCTTTAAATATTTCGTAGTCACAAGATTTATGGAGGGGATGATAGAAACACCAAGGAATTTTGGTATTTTACTTAAAACATCAAGATATTCATATATCAATAAACACACAAGTACAAGTGCAACAGCCGCTCTCTCCTCAGCAGATAATTTGGAGCACACCGATGTGGCAACACACTTCCACCCCCACATCAAATGTCAAAACCAGCTGGTCCGCGCCCTGCTAGTCGTGAGAATGTTTATTGCTTGTTTTCCTGGCGTCGCGTGCCCTGTTTCTTTAACTTCTCATGAATCACTATATTTATCATCCACATGACATATCTATAATTTCGATAGGACACATTAAACCACCGTACTGGTCTCACGATCAATAACTCATTCCTACAGCATTTAACGTGATAATTCACTATACTAGAGAACTGCACTGTACTTGATAATAATTACAAAGAATGCCCTTAATCACGGTACTATTCTTAGATTCAATAATTCCTCTCAAAGGCGTTATCACAATTAATCACTTCACACATGTAAAATTAATCAATACACAGGCGTATACATATACATAGATAAATGATAGATATCAATAATAGTAATTATACAAATACTGGTCACATAGCCTTACACCAATAACTGGTTCACTAGTATATATATGTATTCTCTCTCTAACTCATCATGTTAAAATCACATGAAATAAATTCTCGTCACAGCAAATTCTCTGGTAAGCCCAGGTGCTTGCACACACCACATATATATATATATATATATATATATATATATATATATATATATATATATATATATATATATATATATATATATAAATGAATACTGTGAGTGCTCTGTATAGCCTCACTCCGCACACTGTGCCTACTGTGACAAAGATCCAGGTGAGACTTGCTCACTACATGAAAGATACTCTGGCTAAATATATGTATCTAACTAAAGGGGAATTGGGAGGGTAACTGTAATCATGTACTTCACCTATCCTACGATGAGAGTTGAGTTGCAGCTCTTGGTCCAGGCTCTCGCCTCGTATACCCTCCAGAAACACAAGCCAACGTCTCAGGATTATCGCGTCTCGCCGCGTTGTCTCTTGGCCGCCAACTTCCCTCTCAATTACAGCTACCAGCCTACGTCTCGGCGGTAGCCGTACGGATTCCCAATTAGTTTCTTCTATCACTGCACTCCCAGTGGAATTGGCCCCGCCACTACGATGTCACTGTGAAGCTATCAGACGTCCCAGACGATGCTGCTTAAACTCCACCTGCACAGCACCCGGTTCCAGAGCACTTGAAGCTCAATATACTGTCAATTCCCTCGTCGGTCCACACACATGGAATGAAGGAAGACTTCTTGGCGTACTTGCATACAACGGGTGACTCGTAAGGTTCCATGAGATTGTCGTGCTACTGTCAAACTGACAGGACCGTCGTTCACACATCCAACCTAGTTGACGAGTCGGTCAACCAGGTTTCCTCACGGTGGAATGGCCCAGCCACTAAGCTGTCTCCTAAACGAGTGAACTGCCACAGACGTCACATACGTCACTGCCCAGTCCACTTCTTGCAACGCACCTGTCCCGGAGCAGTTGTTGTTCAATATTCCGTCAATTCCTTCTTCGGTCTGCACATGGGATGAAGGAAGACCTCTCAGAGTGCGTGCAGACAACAGGAGACGCCTATATCCACAGGAGCTCGGGTAATCCGTCAACTTGACAGGATTCCCTGGCGCATGTCTTGCCTTGCTGACGTGCCGTGTGAGACTGTGGCGCCAACACGGCGCTACGGCTGGACCCCCCTGCCTTCGTGACGTCATATTTGCCAAGGGAGGTTTTCATTGGCTCCCAGTGCCACGTCGCTGACGGTGACCAATCTGGTGTCACTGACGTCACACAGTTTTGACGGGAGAACAGAGGAGCCAGCGCCATATTGGCTTCCTAAAGGGCCTATACAACAGGCCAAAATACTCTTCTTTTACAGATTTCTCGGCACTGCGAGAACACTATACTCTCCCACATATGTCAAACTGAGGCCCACACCGTAGAGAACGCTCGGGTAAAGTGGACATGACTCTTACTGCAGGCATGGGAGAAATAGAAGGGGGGGAACACCGTCACATATGTCATTTATTTTTTGGGCATTATATGCATTTTCTGACCCATGCTGTTTGTGGGTTTCTTTGCTTGTGTCCTGTTTATTTTCTTGTGACCCATTGTATGTATTTTATGGCTGTTTCATGATGCTTGCTGTAAGCACGATTGTTTGTATTCATATATGTTGTTTTGCACTTATTTCCCTGTTTTTGTACTTTGTTTTTTTTATATATCAATAAAAATAAACTTCTGCTAGGCTTACGGCTTATTCCCCAATATATCCATGTGTCGTCGTAGGTAGAAATTGTATCAACGAAATTTCTGGAGAAGGCTTGTACATTCGTTATTGTTTAATCTTGATACCATTTTGAAATACAATTAAAAAAGTGGTCATGCAAACCATATGGAATAATAATTTTCTATCTTTGATGTCTATTAGGTACATCACACTGTACCTCATAGGAAGCAGAAGCTACATAGTGACCAGTAACCAAGTGATTTACCAACGAACATTCCATATTATCTTGCACAAGGTTTCTACCCATAACATGAACCTAACCCAATAAATGAGTTTGGGTATCCGTAGTATACACGGTTAATCTGTTGTCATAAACATATTTGATAAATTTGCATCCATTATTGTTGATTGTACTGTCTCCCAGCGTAATATGTCTAGTATTCAAATCTCCCATGTATATTGTCCCATGATTGTCTAGATTTGGGAGCAATGTTGCATTGAGTTTCTGGCTTCTGGCATATAAGTTGAGGAATGAGGAGTGGCCTGCTGCTGTTTGTACATGAAAGTGATGGTACTGTGTGTGTGTACATTGTGTGATGTGCTCACAAGAGTGTGTGGTAAATTACTTCTGACGTATGTTAATAGGCCTGTGGCGTTGCTGTTAGTATAGGATGCATACCCTCTGATCTTTGGTGGGGTTTTGTTTATCACGTTGAACGTGTAGGGCTCCTGTATAGCAATTATATCTATGCTGTTACTGGTAACATGTGCAATTAGATCATTCAGTCCTTTGTTGATGCTACGAATGTTCCAACTGAGAAACCTAATGGTCCTTGTGCCAACAGCTGCCATCGTCTTGGTGTTGTTCCTCCGTTGGACTGGTGGTCCTATTGTTGTCCTTGTCCCACTTCCATAATGTGTCAATAACCGACTCTACGACATAAAGAGCCGCACCGTCCTGGTGCTTGGTGCCGTCAGTAACACCTGGTGACGTCATCAGTCTCTTGATCACTGAGGAACTCAGAATGGTTCGTGAATGAATGTTCTCTGTAAGTTCCATGAAATAAGCACTGTCACGCAGAATATTCTCATTTTCACTCTGGTACTTGACTTAGAAGAACTGGCCGAAAACAGTACCCTACGGTAAAAAAGGGCTGGATGTAAACAGTACCGAACGGTAAACAAGGGCTGGCAGTAAACACTACTCTTCGGTAAACACGGGCTGGCAGGAAACACTAACCAACCGTAAACAAAGGCTAGCAGTAAACATTACTGTACAGTAAACAAGGACTAGCGGTAAACACTACCCTTTGATAAACATGGGTTGGATGTAAACACAATCCGGTGGTAAAAAAGAGCTGGCAGTAAACACTACCCTATGGTAAACAAGGGCGGGTAATAAACACTACCCTTACAGTAAACAAGGACTGGCAATAAACTCTATCCTACGGTTAAGGGCTGGCAATTAACACTACCCGACAGTAAGCAAGGGCTAGCAGTAAACACTACCCTACAGTAAACAAGGGCTGGCAGTAAACATAGCCCTCCTACGTTAATTTCAATTAAGTGAGAAATAAATTGCATGTTTAGAAATTATAGGGAGAGTGGAATTTACCCGCTTTCCTTCTGTCACACCTTTCCCACTGTTAAAGTATCGCTGGACTCGCTGGACTGTGGAGTGGCGATGTCTGCACCATCTATGGATCTGCAATCCAACTCCCCGGTATTTGGTGCAAATTGACAGAGCCATCTGTTGGTGGTGGCGTGGCATCGGTGAAAGGCTCCGCTTTTTTGCCTCAGTCAGAATATGAGGTCGATGATGATGACTTCTGGTGGGTGGCATATGGAGATCAATGCCATCTAGTTTATGGTTACGATTTACAATTTCAAATCCCTGGTGGAAGTGTGTTATCCTTAGGTCACCCAGTATACTGTCTGTCTAGCTAATGACATTTTATGTTCTCCGAGGTAACGTAAGGAGGTGATTGTGCTGAAGAGGGCAGTTAACCTTGGGCAGTCCAAGAACTCTTGACTTCGTCTTGTGAGAGGTCGAAGTGGCCGCCGTTGGTTATAACAGTGTTATAGATGCTGATTTATGCAGTTTGGTATTCACCGACATACCCAGGATTGGCCAGAAAGAGTTACGAGACAACAGTGGTGCGTCTGTTGAGAAGTGCTGCTAGTGAGTGGCTAGAGACTTCTGCAAAGGTGCTAGCTACCCCTGTATGAGATTGTTTGAGTCCCCTGTCAGTGTGTTGCTGAAACCATCTGCCAGTGTGTATCTGGAGAATGGAGGTGGGGTATTGGTAGTAGGCATCCATCAGTCTCAGGAGACTATGGAGTTGCGCTCTGGTTGTCGGTCTGGAGTGGCCTCACCAGGGCGCAAAGCCAGGGTAGGTTGAATCGGGGGAGAAGCTGTTACCCAGGCAGCAGGTCCCCCCTCTCCACGGCGCTGAAAGTCTCCAATGGAAAGGCATACGCCAATACGATTGGTTCCAGCGCTGTCGCAGGAACTGTGAGTTCCGGGGTTGACCTCGAAGGTGACATTGTAAAGATACAGTACATGTGGACTGGCCCATGTTGAGGAAGGTGAAATCGCCGGTGTTTGCCATTTGGTGTGGAGACGTGTACCTGGAAAGTGAATTCACCGGGATTTGATGAACACTGCCGATAAATATTGTCCTGAGTGAAAGTAACACTTTGTAAATATGTGTACGAATCCTTTCATATATATATTCATATATATATATATATATATATATATATATATATATATATATATATATATATATATATATATATATATTATTGGTGAAGGTGTTAATATATTGGTGAAGGTGTAATTGTGTATTGTTTATCCCTCCTTTATTCTTTGCACTACTACTTGCGACAGCCATTTCTTGAAAACTTACCATCAACTTGGTTGAATAAAGAAAGACGAAGAGGGTATAAGATACATTAACAGCAAGAATCCGGTTACTGGCCCAAAGTGGCCGTAAATCCCACTTGTCGCGCACATTCCACCTGTCCTACCTGTCCCGCCTGTTGCACTTGCCCCACATGCGGCACTTGTACCACCTGTTGCACTTGTCCCACCTGTCGCACCTGTCCAACCTGTCGCACCTGACCCACTTGTCGCACCTGTCTCACCTGTCGCACCTCTCATACCTCTCTCACCTGTCGCAAACCACCTGTCGCACCTGACCCACCTGTCACACCTGACCCACCTGTCCTACCTGTCCTACCTGTCGCACCTGTCCAACCTGTCTCACCTGCATAACCTGTCCCACCTGTTAGTAGCGTAAATTGAGACGTAGACCGTGCGCCACACCTGCGACATGTGTACAATTACACACCTGATGCAGGTAAAGGCGGGGTCTACCTCTCCGGTGGTACGGGGGACGACCGCCGGGGAGCGCGTGTATGGTGCCACGGGCCCATTGTGTGTCGCGGGGAGTGGCTTGGCGCGACGGGTGTGTGTCTCATGGGGAGGGGGTTTGTGTCGCTGGGGTAAAAAGTGTAAGTATAGGAACAGGTGTGCAGGGAGTAGTAGTTGTAAGATGAATGTGTATCTGAATATAATGTAGAGTTAAACATGATATGTGGATATATAGTTAATAAAAGTATGTAGGATAAAGAAGGGTATGTTGAGGGAGGGGAGGGGGGGGCCACCATGGGAAGACATGATAAGGAGGCCGAATTTATTAAGGTGTATGGTTAGGGAAGGGTGTGTGTGAAGTAGATGAGAGGAGGGGAAGTGAAGAGGGCCACCCATGGAGTCCTTTGGCTGGCACCGTCAGTGGGCCTCACACTCACATTCTCTCTCTCGTGTTTAAACACTATGTCTGTGGTATGTAGGAAAGTTAAGATGATAGCAGAAAGAATAGATGGCAGAGTGAAGTGTGTGTGTATTTCCAAAACGTGGGACTTTCTCACCACTGCCGCCGCCGCCGTCCGCCTAAGTCATAACACACATGAGGGTAGAGGTGGGTCTTCAAGACACACTGTAAGAGGGTCATTAGTTTCGTGTCATACACGAATGTTCACAGCGGGACGTCTCGGCGACTACTGAGCGGATAGAGAGAGGGGTAACCATAATATTTTGTAAACAAAGCCCCACCCCATCCCTGTCCCCTCATCCTAGACCCTCTATGGGTTCCGCGTACCTACCACATGGCATATGCCACATAATGAATACCTCATGGCACATAGTGCATGGGGGCATACCACATGGTAGGGGAGCAGGTAGAGTGGCCTCTTTGATGGGTTTGGTGTGAGGTACATGAGTGGGAGGGGGAGTATTTTGTCAAAAATACCCCAACCCCCTCCCCCCCTTGCTCACTCCATCCAGCACCTTCCACTTATCAGTGGTGTGGTGTAACATTGAGCAATAATAAGGAAGGAGCACACACATTCTATTTATTTTGCGTTAGTTTAAAAAATAAGGTTGGCGGGTAAATTGTTCCATATTACTGTTGTTAGTTTTTTTGCAGTAAAGGAGGAGGTGGTGTGTACTCACCTATATGTACTCACCTATATGTGTCTGCAGGATCGAGCATTGACTCTTGGATCCCGCCTTTCGAGCATCAGTTGTTTACAGCAATGACTCCTGTCTCATTTCCCTATCATACCTGGTTTTAAAATTATGAATAGTATTTGCTTCCACAACCTGTTCCTTAAGTGCATTCCATTTTCCCACTACTCTCACGCTAAAAGAAAACTTCCTAACATCTCTGTGACTCATCTGAGTTTCCAACTTCCATCCATGTCCCCTCGTTCTGTTACTATTCCGTGTGAACATTTCGTCTATGTCCACTGTCAATCCCTCTGAGTATTTATACGTTCCTATCATGTCCCCCCTCTCCCTTCTTCTTTCTAGTGTCGTAAGGCATAGTTCCCTCCAGGCGCTCCTCATACCCTATCCCTCGTAGCTCTGGGACGAGTCTCATTGCAAACCTCTGAACCTTTTCCAGTTTCATTATATGCTTCTTCAGATGGGGACTCCATGATGAGGCGGCATACTCTAAGACTGGGCTCACGTAGGCAGTGTAAAGAGCCCTAAATGCCTCCTTACTTAGGTTTCTGAATGATGTTCTAACTTTTGCCAGTGTAGAGTACGCTGCTGTCGTTATCCTATTTATATGTGCCTCAGGAGAGATTAGGTGTTACGTCCACACCCAGGTCTCTTTCGCGCGTCGTCACAGGTAGGCTGTTCCCCTTCATTGTGTACTGTCCCTTTGGTCTCCTATCTCCTAGTCCCATTTCCACAAATTTACATTTGCTCGTGTTGAATTCCAGTAGCCATTTCTCTGACCATCTCTGCAACTGTTCAGGTCCTCTTGGAGGATCCTGCAATCCTCATCTGTCACAACTCTTCTCATCAACTTTGCGCCATCCGCAAACATCGACATGTAGGACTCTACACCCGTAAACATGTCGTTAACATATACAATAATAGAATTGGTCCCAGCACCGATCCTTGTGGTACTCCACTTGTTACTGTTCGCCAGTCCGACTTCTCGCCCCTTACCGTAACTCTTTGGCTCCTTCCTGTTAGGTAGTTCCTTATCCATGCTAGGACCTTTCCCCCTACCCCCGCCTGCCTCTCGAGTTTGAATAGTAGTCTCATGTGCGGTACTGTATCAAAGGCTTTTGGCAGTCCAGAAATATGCAGTCTGCCCAACCATCTCTGTCCTGTCTTATCCTCGATATTTTATCATAGAATTCCAGAAGGTTTGTTAGGCACGATTTCCCTGTCCAGAACCCATGTTGATGCTTGTTCACAAACCTAATGTTCTCCAGGTGTGCAACCAGTCGTAGCCTAATTATTCTTTCCAGTACTTTACAGGGGATGCTTGTCAGTGATACAGGTCTGTAGTTAAGTGCCTCCTCCCTTATCGCCTTTCTTGAAGATCGGCACGACATTTGCCTTCTTCCAGCAACTGGGCAATTCTCCCGACATAAGTGACTCATTAAAGATCATTGCCAGAGGCACGCTGAGGGCCTGCGCTGCTTCTTTAGTATCCACGGTGATACTTTGTCTGGTCCTACTGCTTTAGATGCATCTAGAGTTGTCAACTGTTTCATTACCTCCTCTACTGTCACCTCTATATCTGATAGTCTTTCATCTAGGGTAACCCCTTCCAACAATGGGAGCTGCTCGGGCTCGGTAGTGAACACTCCATGGAAACTGGCATTCAGTGCCTCACAGATTTCCTTGTCACTTTCAGTATATGTCCTCTCTGCCTTCCTTAGTCTTGTCACTTGGTCGTTCACCGACATTTTCTTCTTATATGACTGTGTAGTAGCTTAGGTTGTTTTTTTCGCTTTGATTGCAATATCGTTCTCATAGTCCCTTTCCGATGTCCGTCTATGTTAATGTATCGTTCCTAGCTCTGTTGCATCTGATCCTGTTGTCCTCTGTCCTTTGTCTTCTGTATTTCCTCCACTCCGCCTGCTGGCCATTTTTGCTTCTGACACTGTCAAATGCATTACTGTGTGTGTGTGTGTGTGTGTGTACTTGCCTAGTTCTACTTGCTGGGGTTGAGCTTTGGATCTTTGCTCCCGCCTCTCAACCGTCAATCTACTGGTGTAAGATTCCGAGCTTTTCGAGCTATCAAATCTACATATGAAACTGTGTATGGAATTAGCCTCCACCACATCATTTCCTAGTGCATT
>WNGS01008762.1:43145-56966 GCA_020271785.1 Procambarus virginalis
CCATTTACTAACTACTTCGACACTGAAAAAAGTTCTTTCTAATGTCTCTGTGGCTCATTTGGGTTCCAGCTGTGTCCCATTGTGCGTATATCACCCGTGTTAAATAACCCAGCCTTGTCTACCCTGTCAATTCCCCTGAGAATTTTGTATGTGGTGATCATATCTCCCCCGAGCTCTTCGGTCTTCCAGCAACGTAATGTGCAGTTCACGCAGCTTTTCCTCATAACTCATGCCTCTTAGTTCTGGGACTAGCCTAGTGGCATACCTCTAAACTTTTTCCAGCTTCGTCTTGTGGTTGAGAATTTATGGGCTCCATGCTGTGGCTGCATACTCCAGGATTGGTGTGACATATGTGGTATACAAAGTTCTCGAGGATTCCTTACACAGGTTCTGAAGGCAGTTCTGATGTTAGCCATCCTCGCATAGGCCACTGATTCATTCTTTTGATTTGGGCTTCAGGAGACGGGTTTGGCGTGATATCAACTCTTAGATCTTTCTCTCTGTTCGTTTCGTGAAGGACTTCATCTCCCATTCGGTATCCAGTGTCTGGCCTCCCATTTCCTCTGCCTAGTTTCATTACCTATATTTTCTTGGGTGGAACTTTAGTAGACATTTGTTGGACCATTCCTTCAGTGTTCCTAGGTCATCTTGTAGCCTTATTATATCTTCTTCAGTCTTAATCCCCCTCATAATTTTTGCATTATTTAGCAAACATTGAGAGGAAGGAGTCTATTCCCTCTGGGAGATCATTTATATATTTAAAAAAAGTATAGGTCCAAGGACTGAACCCTGTGGTACTCCTTTGGTGACGCCTTGCCACTCAGAGACCTCCCTCTCCCCTCACAGTGACTCGCTGTCTTCTCTTGCTTAGGTACTCCCTTATCCAGTGGAGTATCTTCCCTTTTACTCCTTCCTGCATCTCCAGCTTGTGCACTAGTCTCTTAAGTGGGACTGCGTCAAAGGCTTTCTGGCAACCCAAAAATACGCAGCCTGCCCAGCAATCTCTATCTTGCTTGATTTGTGTTGCCTGGTCATAGAATTCAATTAACCCTACTACATAGGAACTACATAGGCCGTCTTCCAAATTTTTGGCAGTTCACCATTTTCCAGTGAGTTGTTGTACACCATGGATAGTGGCAGGCACAAACCTCCTGTTCCTTCCTTTAGTATCCATGGTGAGATTTCATCCGGGTCTATAGCCTTTGTCACATTCAAATGTAGCAGATGCTTCCTCACCTCCCATTGGAAATCTCAAACTCTTCTAGTGGTGTTTGGTTAGATATTATCTCTCTTATCTCTGGGACTTCTCCTTGCTCTACTGTAAAGGCCTCCTTGAATTTCTTATTGAGTTCTTCGCACACTCCCTTGTCGTTTGTAGTCAATCTGTCTGCCTCTATCCTCAGTTTCATTACCTGTTTCGGCACTGTTGCTTTTCTCCTGATGTGGCTGTGCAGCAATTGTCGGGAATCCGACACACAAATAGCATAGTCTCCCTTAGTCAGTATTCCCTTCAGGATAGAAAATGGGATACTCCGTGACGTCATCGATGTCGCCGTATATTTACAAAATATAATACTGTTTATACAACAGTCTTGCATCTACATTTAACAAAAAGTACTCAACAAGACTGAATATAATTACTAACACCATAATATAGCTTGACTCTCTTGTTAACGTAAATTTAACTTAGAAGTGGAACCAAGGGATCAGGGGCGTCGGGAGCACAACGTCACTTACTGACGCTCCCTCACATACACAACAACAACAAACACGCTGGAGGGTGCTCCCAAAGCTGAAACACCTAGACACCCAATTTACGTGTCAACAACCAGCAACACAGCCTCTCAACAGCCACAGCAACTAATGTATCCGTCTTACCAAGTATTTGTATTTATATCAATGGGTAGAGGCGGTTATGATATATGAAAACGCCACAACAATGTGAGTGTTCCCCAATTTACAGCCCTCATATTTCATGTTATACCTGTAATTGATATGTTTAGGGAACTTTGATTAATTCCTTGCATCCCATACAGGTAAATTGTGATTAGCAGCAGCAAGAAGCTGTGCAGACAGTTGGACCTTATACATAATTAGCCTATAGCTGTTTGCCAGCGCTTGTAGCTACCAGCCGCCATTACGTGGCACCCATGAGGCACAGTGCCACACCCATATTGATGCTACCATTACACAGCCTTAGCAGGGCCCATACAACAGGAACAGCTAAGCCCACTCTAGTTATTGTAGAAGTAGTGTTCATAACTAGTAATAATTATTGAAATAATAGTAGATTAGACCACCATATGTGGTATGATATAAAATTAAACTTAGGTAAACAATTGGTAGTTTAAGGAGGAGCCATCTTAAAGTGGTTTAAGCTACAAATTGTCCCCCCAATTATGTGAGATTAATTTCAGGCAGTTTCAACAAGTACATACAGTTCACTCAATTAATTTCTTACTTACTAAGAATATAAATAAGATAAAACTTTATTTTATTGAAGTTAATTTAAAAGGTGATATACTGCCTGGAGTTTTCCCCACAGCAATTTAGGTTGAGTCTTTACCTTCATTCCTGGCGCTCTGGTACCTTTCTCTGCTCTCAAGTGTCCTCTTTTTTCTATAGGGTCTCGACGCCCTAGTACTTAGTTGCTTTGCTAGCTTACATCTCTGATTAAACCATGCATTTAATTTTGTCTTGCATTTGTCTGCATTTAATTTTTTCGTTTTGGACTGGGACGAACTTATCTGTTGCCTCCTTACACTTCTGCATGATGTAGTTCATTTCTTGGGCCATCTTTCCCAAGCTATATCTGCTAGGAATTTCTTTATCTCCTTATAGTTTCCCTTCCGAAATTCCGGCCTTTTGTTTTCTGGGCCTTTCCTTTAGTATCTTAACCCTACTTCGACCAGGAACTTAAATATCACTACACTGTGATCTCTCATTCCCACGGGGGCTTCGAAACCGAGTTCCCTTATGTCTGACTCGTTCAGGATGAAGAGTAGGTCGAGTCTCGCTGCTTTTGCGGGTTCCCTGAAATGTTGACTTAAGGGGCGTTTGGTTCCAAAAATGCAATAAATGAAAACTTGTTCGATTTCAATAAAACTTTTTTGACAAGTTCTATATGAAAAGTGTTTCATCTGGTTCAAGATTCAGCATCGTAGCATAAATAGCAAGGGAGAAAACAAATATTGAAGTAGGTGTGAAAATTATTCCAAAATGATCAAAAACGATTATCAAACAAAAGTGTCAACTGAAATCATAGCTATGACTCTTTGCTATCACAATAGCATATATTAAACAAATATTATAATTAGTTTAATTGGAAAAAAATTTAAGTTAAAAAAATTATTATTTTTTTTTTTTCAATTTTTTTTTCGGACGATTTGCATAAAACTTATACACCTGACTGCACGTAAGCCTATCTGTAAGGGTGCCAATTTTGGAGAAAATTGGTTGTTGTCAACCTCAGCCACAGATTTTAGAACCTTAGACTTTATTATTTGCTGTTTTTTTTTTTTGTCGCCACAGTTTCTTGTCGCCAATTCCAACAGTTAAGCTCTCCATGTTTCCTCTCCTCCGTGCAGTTCCTTGTTTTCCCAGTCTATCCTTCCATGATTGATGTCCCCCCATGATGAGCAGATGGGATCGATTTCTACAGGCAGCAGCGGCTGCTCTCTCAATTATAGTGTTAACCACTATGTTGTTTCTGTCATACTTCTGTCTGGGTCTTCTGTCATTTGGTGGTGGGTTATATATCACAGCTACTACTTCTCTTGGCCCTCCCATCGTCACGGTGCCTGTTAAGAAGTCTGTGAACCCCTTGCAACCCCAAATAACCATCTCCTCGAAACTCCTTTCCTTTTTCATCAGCAGGACCACTTCAGCTCCTCCCCTTCCTTCCCTCTCTTTCATTATTACAGTGTAGTCCTGGGGAACACCACATTCGATATGATTCCAGATAAATTTTTTGTTTCTGCGAGTCCAATTAAATCCGGGTTCACTTCTTGTGCTCTTTCCCTAAGTTCACTTGCCTTCTTTGTAATCCCATTTTCGAGTATTTGCCTTAAAGCTGACTCTCTTCTGTCCATCCTCAGTTTCTGTTGATTCCACTGGAGTTGGGGGACAAGGGGTGTCTTCTTACGAAGGAGGACCTGGGAGACTTTGGGTGTGATGAGGTTGGGAGGATCTGGTGCAGGAGGCCTGGGAGGGTTTGGGGTAGTGTTGCTTAGTGGGTCTGTTTTTTTTTTTTGGGGGGGGGGGTAATTAAGGAATGGAGTGGGAAAGCAGCGGAGGCATGTGGTGGAGGGGGAGGGAGGTCATGGGATGGGGAACACTGGGGAGTCTGAGGTGGGAGTTCAGTGAATGGGGGAGGGAATTTGTGGGTTGGTTAACAGGGTCTCAGGGGATTCTTGAGTTAGGGGTCATGGGAAGGGGGGACAGTAAGGGTATGGGGTAAGGGGGAGTGGAGACGGGGATAATATTGTGTACTCACCTAATTGTGCTTGCGGGGTTTGAGCTCTGGCTCTTTGGTTTGGTGTGTGTACTCACCTAATTGTATTCACCTAATTGTGCTTGCGGGGGTTGAGCTTTGGCTCTTTGGTCCTGCCTCTCAAATGTCAATCAACTGGTGTACAG
The DNA here is from genome assembly GCA_020271785.1 of Procambarus virginalis. Classification (NCBI taxonomy): domain Eukaryota; kingdom Metazoa; phylum Arthropoda; class Malacostraca; order Decapoda; family Cambaridae; genus Procambarus; species Procambarus virginalis. The sequence continues at coordinate 47,784 of WNGS01008762.1, forward strand.
ATTCCTGAGCCTACTGGGCTCTATCATATCTACATTTGAAACTGTGTATGGAGTCAGCCTCCACCACATCACTTCCTAGTGCATTCCATTTATTAACTACTCTGACACTGAAAAAATTCTTTCTAACGTCTTTGTGACTCATCTGGGTACTAAGTTTCCACCTGTGTCCCCTTGTTTGTGTTCCACCCATGCTGAAGAGTTTGTCTTTGTCCACCCTGTCAATTCTCCTGAGAATTTTGTAGGTGGTTATCTTGAGGTTATCTTGGTTATCTTGAGATGATTTCGGGGCTTTAGTGTCCCCGCGGCCCGGTCCTCGACCAGGCCTTCACCCCCAGGAAGCAGCCCGTGACAGCTGACTAACACCCAGGTACCTATTTTACTGCTAGGTAACAGGGGCAATAGGGTGAAAGAAACTCTGCATATTGTTTCTCGCCGGAGCCTGGGATCGACCCCAGGACCACAAGATCACAAGCCCAACGTGCTGTCCGCTCGGCCGACCGGCTCCCATGGTTATCATGGTGGTTATCACATCTCCCCTTACTCTTCTGTTTTCCGGGATGTGAGGTTCAGCTCCTTTAGCTTTCCTCGTAGCTCATTCCTCTCAGTTCCGGGACGAGCCTGGTGGCATACCGCTGACCTCTCTAACTTTGTCTTGTGTTTAACTAGGTATGGACTCCAGGCTGGAGCTGCATACTCCAGGATTGGTCTTGCATAAGTGGTAAACAGGGTCCCTGAACGATTCCTTACACACGTTTTATAAAGGCAGTTCTTATGTTTTCAGTCTAGCATATGCCGCTGATGATATTCTTTTGATGTGGGCCTCTGGGGACAGTTTCGGTGTTGATATCAACCCTCAGATCCTTTCTCTCTATTTGACTCTTGCAGGATTCACCTCCCAAATGATACCTTGTGTTCAGCCTCCTGCTCCCTTTCGCCTAATTTCATTACCATACACTTTCCTGAGTTGAACTTTAGCAGCCATTTTCTAGACCATTCCTCCATTTGTCCTGGTCATCCTTTAGTCTCTGTCTATCTTCATCCATCTTGATTATTCCATAATTTTTGCATCATCATCAAATTGAGAGGAACGAGTCTTAACCCTCCGGAAGATCATTACATATATTAGAAACAGAATGGGTCCAAGTACTGAGCCATGTGGGACTCCGCTGGTGAGATCTCGCCACTCTGATGTCTCCCCCCTCACCGTTACTCGCTGTTTCCTGTTGTTTAAGTATTACTTTATCCCTGGAGCACCTTCCCTTTTACTCCTGCCTGTTGCTCCAACTTTTTTAAACAGCCTTTTATGGGGTNGAGTTGATAAATGTCAATGGTTTATGATCTGTATATACTACTACTTCATTTCCTGACAAATATGTCTCAAATTTCTTCACTGCTAGTATTAAACAAAGTGCTTCTTTCTCAACTACAGAGTAATTAATTTGTGTCCTGTCAAACTTACGTGAAAAATAATAAACAGGATGTTCTAACTCATCTGGTCCTACTTGGAACAAAACAGCACCTGCTCCTAAATCTGAAGCGTCTATGTGAAGAATAAAAGGTTTATTATACTGTGGACTAGCTAACACAGGGGAAGTAGAGAGAATTCCTTTCAACTTCTGAAAAGAGTTCTGACACTCCTGCGTCCACTTAAATTTTACCTGTTTCCTTAAAAGATTTGTTATGGGTGCAGCAACAATCGAAAAGTTTTTACAATACCTGGGAGTATTGTAAAAACTGGGAGATAATAAACAGGGAATTTACAAACATTCCATGGGAAACTGTTCTAAGTAATACAAGTCCTACAGAAGGAATAGAAAAACTGACTTCGGAAGCGTATCAAGTCTGTCTGAAACATGTTCCTTTGAGGAAAGCCAGAAAGAGATCTAACGTAGAAAGAGAACGCAGACGACAGTATAAACGCAGGAAAAAAATAGCAGAACTGCTTATGCTGACACGAATTTCCCGTCAAAGAAGGAATAATTTAAATAGTGAGATTGAAGAAATCGAGCGGAAATTGAAACACTCATATGAAACTGAAGAAAGGCAGTTAGAACAGAAAGCAATTCAGGAAATAAAGAAAAATCCAAAATATTTCTTCTCATATGCGAAATCAAAAGCAAAAACACTGCCAGTATTGGACCTATTCGTACAAGTGAAGGTTCATACACGGAGGATGACAAAGAAATTAGTGAAATCCTAAAAAAGCAGTATGAGGACATGTTTAGCACTCCAATAAACAACATGAAAGTGGAAGTTCCAGATAATTTCTTTATGCGGGATATTCAAACCCCTGTAAATATTACTGATATCAACACGAGCGCACTTACCTTTGAAAGAGAAATTGAAAACATGCCCATGCACTCTGCCCCAGGTCCAGACTCATGGAATTCAATATTTATAAAGAAATGCTAAGTGCCGGTAGCACAGGCACTCAGTATAGTGTGGAGGAAGAGCTTGGACACGGGGGAGACACCAGATGCACTTAAAGTAGCAAACATAGCCCCTCTACACAAGGGAGGGAGCAAAGCATTGGCAAAAAATTATAGACCAGTTGCACTAACATCGCACATCATAAAAGTATTTGAGAGAGTGGTTAGGAGTCAGGTCACCAATTTCATGGAGACCAATGACCTTCACAACCCAGGCCAACATGGATTTCGAGCGGGAAGATCGTGCCTCTCACAGCTACTTGAGCACTGCGACAAAGTCACTGAGGCATTAGAAGAAAAACAGAATGCTGATGTGATATACACGGACTTCGCAAAGGCTTTCGATAAATGTGACCATAGCGTGATAGCACACAAAATGAAGTCAATGGGAATAACCGGTAAAGTAGGACGCTGGATACTCAGTTTTCTGTCAAACAGGACTCAGCGAGTAACGGTCAACCATATAAAATCTAGTCCAAGTGCAGTTAAAAGCTCTGTACCTCAGGGTACAGTCCTTGCACCGCTGCTTTTCCTTATTCTCATATCAGATATAGACAAAAATACAAGTAGCAGCTTCGTATCATCCTTTGCAGATGACACAAAAATCAGTATGAAAATTACCTCGGCTGAAGACATTGAAAAACTTCAAGCTGATATTAATAAAGTTTTCAACTGGGCATCAGAAAATAACATGATGTTTAACAGTGATAAATTCCAGGTATTCAGGTACGGTAAAAATGAGGACCTCAAACATAATACAGAGTACAAAACACAATCAAATGTACCCATAGTAGGAAAACAGCATGTAAAGGATTTGGGAATAATGATGTCTGACGACCTAACGTTTAGGGAGCATAACCAAGCAAATATTGCGACAGCCAGGAAAATGATAGGATGGATTACGAGAATTTTCAAATCCAGGGATCCCATCACAATGGTTGTACTCTTCAAGTCACTTGTGTTGTCCCGTCTTGAGTACTGCTCAGTACTCACTTCCCCCTTCAGAGCAGGAGAGATTGCTGAAATAGAGGGAATACAGAGAACATATACGGCACGCAATAAAGCACCTAAATTATCGGGATCGTCTCAAAGCTCTCCAAATGTACTCACTAGAAAGAAGACGAGAGAGATATCAAATAATATACACCTGGAAGATACTAGAGGGCCAAGTACCAAATCTACACAGTAAAATAAGAACGTACTGGAGTGAACGATATGGAAGAAAATGCAGAATAGAACCAGTGAAGAGCAGGGGTGCCATAGGCACAATCAGAGAACACTGTATAAACATCAGAGGTCCGCGGTTGTTCAACGTCCTCCCAGCAAGCATAAGAAATATTGCCGGAACAACCGTGGACATCTTCAAGAGGAAACTAGATTTATTCTTCCAAGGAGTGCCGGACCAACCAGGCTGTGGTGGGCATGTGGGCCTGCGGGCCGCTCCAAGCAACAGCCTAGTGGACCAATCTCTCACAAGTCAAGCCTGGCCTCGGGCCGGGCTTGGGGAGTAGAACTCCCAGAACCCCATCAACCAGGTATCAACCAGGTTTGTTTAAGATCTGTATTAGTAAGAAATAATAAGTTGATAAAGGAATACAATGACTGTTGTTTGAAAATGAACCTAGGTAAATGACTAAGTAAATACTTTGTAATAAATAATTTGTAATTAAGATAAGTTTAAGGTAATTAAGATAAGTAATTAAGGTAATTAAGATAAGTAAATACTTTGTAATAAATAATTTGTAAATAACTAAATAAATTTGTTAAAACTAAATAAATTACTAAATACTTTGTAGTGACTTGTTGACAATCAGTAATGCGGTTGATAATACATAACAATGACCTATTTACTGAATAACATAAACAATTGTACATTTGATTTTAAAGAAGCAGAGAACATGTAAGAGAATCGATGAACACAGAGAAACAGTCAAGAATATAAAATGAACTTGCAAAGGACATGAACACTTGAATAATGAGTAAAAAAAGTTGTACAGAGAATATGCTGTAAACCTGGAGAGAACACACACATACGCCAAGATTATTGGATAATAGCTATATTTTTAAACTCTGTGGAGGGGGCAGGTCTGGGTAGAGAGTGGAAAGGAGGTGAGGGAGGGGAAGATAAGGGTGCAGGGAGTAGACTCACTAGGTAATTAAGTAAACAAGTGTATTGAAGGAGAGGTTATGCTTTCTTTGATCAGGGGATAGGCAGGAGCCAGTCTGATGTTCTAGAATAACTAAGTTTGATGAACATTGAACTAAGTGGGAGGTCAGGAGTTGAAGCTTGGTAATTGCTTTGACTTATTTTACTACGTACGCAATATAGCGGTTTTAAATTTCAGGGAAATTGGGTAGATATTAATGAAGATACGAGAGGAAACTAAGGTGGAGAACAGGAGTTGGAACTCAGTAACTTTACTTTCTTTTATTACTACGTCTGAAATAATTGTTTTAAATCTGAGGGGAATTAATTGGATACTAACGATGATACGAAAAGGAACTAAGGCCGGGAACGGGAGGTAGAACTCGGTAATTGCTTTGATCTTAATTACTACGTCTGATATATAGAGGTTTTAAATTTGAGGTAAATTGATCGGTTAGTAGCAAAACTATACTTATAAACGTTTAGAGCTTGGTCCAAGAACTAATTTCTGATTAACGTTTTCAAAATATTTGCTTAAGTCCGTAAAGTTAAGTCCACCGAGAACTCTTTGGGATCGCAGCGAGGAATTGAGACTTTGAATTTCTCCCATAGGAACACTTTTCAAGATCGCAACTGTAACAAAATCTCTTAAAATAGATAGAGCCGATTTCAAGAACTAACTTCTGATACTGTCATTTACTTAAGAAACTCCTAATAAACGTATTCTCTGAACATGGAAACTCTGTGAACTTTACTCTTGAACGGGTATAGAGTGCTTATTTCTTCTTTAACAAACTCCTAATAAAACTATTCTCTGAACATATGAACATATAAGGCAGCGTCTGGGATGCTCTTGAACGCAGGTTCGAATCCTCGTCACCGCCCTTGTGGATTTGTTCATATGAACACTGAAATATTTCCCTAAAACTGTACGCTGAAAATTTTTTTTAACCTGAAAACAGGTAGCTGCTTTGCGGTAAGTTTCTAGGTTTGAACCCAGGACCTCTCTGAGTGATGTGTTAGCGAGGAGTTGACCAAAAAATAACAATTCGTACCTGGCACATCAAACCCACTACTGTCCCAGCACTGATCCTTGAGGTACTCCACTCCATAAGGTTCACCAGTCTGACTTCTCGCCCCCTGACCATTACTCTCTGGCTCCTGCCTGTTAAGTAATTCCTTACCCAAGCTAGGGCATTTCCGCTAATTTCCGCCTGCGTCTCAAGTTTGAATAGCAGTCTCCTGTGCTGTACTGTGTCAAAGGCGTTTGAGCTTTCCAGAAATATGCATTCTGTCCATCCCTCCCTGTCCTGCCTTATTCTTGTTACTTTATCATAGAATTCCAGAAGGTTTGTAAGGCATGATTTCCCCTTCTCTGAACCCATGTTGGTGTTTGTTTACATACCTAATTTTCTCCAAGTGTCTTGACCAATCTTAAGCATCTAACCATTATTATCCTGATTATTCTTTCACGTACTTTACATAGGATGCTTGTCAGTGATTCTGGTCTGTAGTTAAGTACCTCTTCACCATCTCCTTTCTTGAAAATTGGCACCACATTTGGTTTCTCCCAGCAACTGGGCAACTCTCCCTTCGTAAGTGACTCATTATAGAGCATTGCTTAAGACTTGCTGAGGGCCTGTGCTGCATCTTGTAGTATCCACGGTGATTAATTGTCTGGTCCAACTGCTTTAGTTTCATCCAGTGTTGTTATCTTTTTCATTACCTTCTCTGCTGCCTTCTCTATATTTGTTAGTCTCTCATCTTAGTTCATCTCCTCCTCTAACAATTGGAGCTGCTCAGGCTCTGTTGTGAACACCCCATGGAAACTGGCATTCAGTTCCTCACAGATCTCCATATCACTTTTTGTATATGCCCCTTTTGTTTTCCTTAGCCTTGTCACTTAGTCGTTCACCAACATTTTCCTTCTTATAAGACTATTTAGTGTGTGTGCACGCACATGTGTGTATTTACTATTTATATTTGTGGCTGTAGAATTGAGCTATTTGCTTTAGGATTCCGTCTAACCGCCGGTTGTCTAATGTACTGACTACCGACTTTTTTTCTCAGGTGAACATGGGCATCAGGTGAAATAAACCCGGCACATTGGTTTCTTTTTCAGCCAGTATAACAGTATAACAAGGGAAATTGCTACCAATATAATGCTAGAAATTATATCGAATGATAATCCTATATCACCAATTAATTATAATGTCATCACAAAGAATGATCAAATGTTATATGTCGCAAGATGTAAGGTGCGAGAGAATTGATAAAATGTAAAGAGAGAGTTTTAATGGAAGAAGGAGAAAGAGAGAGAGAGAATTGGTGGGAGAAGTAGGGAGAGAGAGTTACCGGCTACCGCCTACACAACCTCCACAAAAGACCGCAGAGTTATGTAGGCATAAACGCTGCCATCCCCCTGAAATGTTCCGGCACAGGGACGTGGGGTGAAAGGCATGGGGAAAATTAATGGTCGTACTTCCTCGGTGAGGACACGACTAAGGGTGAAGTGGTCTAGCCCTCTCAGCTCGAATAACTGCAAACCACTTAGTGTTCAAGAGGGAGGGGGAGGGGTAACAATTGGAACAGTGTTCTCTGAACACTCAAGAAATGATTCATTGAGATCAACTGACCCAGGGAGGAATTACTGAGAATTAAGGACACTAGGTACAATTAACATACACAAGTAGGTCGAAAGTTGGAACATTATTTAATTTACCTATATTATATGAAGTTGCCTAACTATGGTTTCGTATTTGAGACAAACTGAACTAATGATGTATGTGTCAAGGAGAAGTGAGCAGTGCTCTCGATTACAGTGAACGTCACCTGGCCTGAGGCACTTGATGTTCCGTCCTCAGAGCCTCATTCACATCACACACACAACATCCAGCCCTCACTCTCCTCTTCACTCTAGACTGACAATCATGTGCAGATTAGGAAGGCTTCAATATCTGACATCATCATCATCCCCTGTTCCCTTGATCTGATCTGGCCTGGCTGCTCTCAGCACCCATAGGTGTCAGCTTTCCTTGCCTGCTGTTAATATTGTTAAACTGGTCGTCGCCGCGCCCAGACATGTTCCACTGGTGTGCTCTCTACTGGTCTATCGTTTCCCTGAGAATCAAACTTGGGTCTTTCGGACTACGACTCCCGAATGTTTTCTGCTTGGTTGCAAGTTGTGTGTACTCTCTTAGTTGTACTCAACTAGTTGTACTTGCGGGTGTTGAGTATTGGCTTTTTGGTGTTACCCCTCAACTGTCGATCAGTCAATCAACAGGTGTACAGGTTCCTGAGCCTACTGGGCTCTATCATATCTGCCCTTGAAACTGTGTATGGAGTCAGCCTCCACCACATCACTTCCTAATGCATTCCATTTATTAAGTACTCTGACACTAAACAAATTCTTTCTAATGTCGTTATGGCTCATTTCGGCACTCAATTTTCACCTGTGACCCCTAGTGCGTGTGCTCCATGTGTTAAATAAACGTTGTTTACTGTATCAATTCCTTTCAGAATCTTGTATTATGGTGATCATGTCCCCCCTTAACTCTTCTGTCTTCCAGCGACGAAAGGTTTAATTCTCGTAGTCTCTCCTGATAGCTCATGCCCCTCAGTTCGGGCACTAGTCTGGTGGCAAATCTCTGAACCTTCTCTAATTAAGTCTTATTCTTGTCAAAATATGGACTCTATGCTGGAGCTGCATACTACGGGATTGGTCTGACATATGTGGTATACAAGGTTCTGAATGATTCCTTACATAAGTTTCTAAAGACTGTTCTTATGTTGGCCAACCTGGCACATGCCGTTGATGTTATCCTCTTGATATGAGCTTTGGGGGACAGGTAGCCATGATTTGGTTAACAGGGTCTCAGGGGATTCTGGGCTGACTGGGGGGTCTAGGGAAGGGGGACAGGGAGGGTATGGCGTGATATCAACCTCCACCTCTCTGATTCAAGAAGAATTTTATCTCCCAAGTGGTACCATGCATCTGGCCTCCTGCTCCCTACACTTATCTTCATTTAATTACATTTGCACCTGTTAAAGTCTAACAACCATTTGTTGGATCATTCCTTCAGTTTGTTCACGTTCTCTACAAGCCTCATGTTGTCTTCCTCTGTCTAAATCCTTCTCATAATTTTTGTCATCAAGAGCAAACATTGAGAGGAATGAGTCTATATCCTCTGGAAGATCATTTACAAATATCACAAACCGGATAGGTCCAAGTTCAGAACCCTGTGGGACTCCTCAGTTATGTTATCTGATCACTTCACGTCAATCTGAGGTTTCACCTCTCACAGTAACTCTCTGCATCATATTGCTTAGGTACTCCATTATCCACTGGAGCACCCTACCAGTTACTCGTGTCTGTTTCTCCAACTTATTATGCACGAGTCTCTTCTGGGGTACGGTGTCAAAAACTTTGCAAAAGTTCAAGAAAATACAGTCCGCCTATCCTTCTCTTTCTTGTTTAATCTTTGTCACCTGATCGTAAAATTCTATTAAACCAGTGAGGTAAGTTATACCATCCCTGAACCTATGTTGATGGTATGTAACGAAATCCCTTTTCTCCAGATATGTTACTACGTTTTTCCTCACGATCTT
>WNGS01008762.1:57966-68608 GCA_020271785.1 Procambarus virginalis
AAGCATTGAATGGGTCTTGTTATCTCTATAACTAAATCCAGAGTTCTCCATCCCCGAGAGATACTCGTGTCCCTATAACTTTCAAAGTCAACAACCAGAACATTGAAACGTGGGTAGGCAGCACAAATACCTTGGAGTTGGTATTAACAGTGACATTGTAAATGATCTACTCTGTAGGTTAAAAGAAAGACTAAAACCATTGAAAACACTTACTGGTAGAATATTGGTATCAATATAAATATGCTAGACTATTCTATATGATGTTGGTTAGATCTCTCGTTGATTATAATGCTCTGCACCTAATTAATTTCCCCTCCTCTGTTTGGAGAAACTTGAAGTAGTACAGAATGAGGCCATGAGGATAATTCTTGGTTGCCCCAAGATGCACAAGAATCATCAACATGCGGGAAGAACTGAAGCTTCCAACCATACAAGAGAGAATAATGCAAGTCAACACCACCTTTGCCTAAAGTCATGAGAGACCTACATCTCCTGCATTGCTCAGAGACAATTATTTAGTGCTGTTAACACCCTATTGACGGTGCCGATATACCAACTCACTCCTTTTATGATAAATGGCTGAGGAACAATGCTTACAATCTCCTCATACTTAACATCCCTTTTAAGTGCAATCTACCTATCTCTGATATTCCTCTTATCTGTACCCCACCATTCAAGTATCATACACACCTGTCACCAAGAAAGATAATGAGAATCTTGCTCTTCTCAAAGCTGTCACTCTCGAAACAATTGCCTCCTCCATCGAGGGTTTAAGATCTCACGAGCACTGTGTCTACACCGACGGCTCAGTCCAATCCTCTACTGGACGGACTGCAGCAGCATGTAGGTTTTATAGAAATAATATTTGCACAAAGACTGTCAGTGTCAGGTTAAACAACTGGCTGACCTCCACACAAGCAGAACTAGCAGCATTACACTTAGCTACCAGTACATTAAAAAACATTGAGGAGGAATAATATTCTGTGATTCAAAGTCTGCTCTTCAAGCAATCGAAAACTTCTCTTGGAAGATCGATAGCAAGAACCTCATACTCCCAATTATAAATGACCTAATTGATGCACAGAGTAAAGGGTCTCGAATTTCCTTTGTATGGATACCTTCACACATAAATATAACCCATCATAATGAAACAGACATTGCAGCCAAATTAGCGTGTAACAAGTTTGAAGTTGACTTAGATCTAGGTATCCCCATCTCTGCTGTCAAAACTGTATTGATCCAAACATTCAGATCTGATAGGAAAGAACTTACTGACTCCCAACGACCTGAAAGTACTAGTATAAAAAGCTATGATTTGTTCAGATCTGAAACCTACATCTATGGGCAGCACAAAACGTCCAAACTGTGCGACACAGTGGTTGCAAGGATCAGGTTGGGTTACCGTTACCTGTGGCAGGTGGCTGCAGGTGACGGATCTCCCAATCCTGAGCACTCCAGTTGCAAACTCTGTGAGCAGGAACTACGGCACGATCTCCCGCACTACATCACTGAATGCCCAGTTATTAGACCTTTCAGACCAGTTGGCATGAGGTACCTGGAGCTTTGCAATTACTTTATTCACTCTCGTATTCTTGAAGATATCCTCACAGTGTACCAAAATTTGCCAGTGCAGCTACTAAACATATGGCCCTGTATGACTAACCATCCTGCGAGATGGGTACCTTATTACCACTGCTACCTTATTCAGTCTTGTGTTGATGATATCCTCAAAATGCATCCGGAATCTGCCAGTGCAGACTGCTTATCACATGCCTCTGTATGACTAACCATCCTGTGTGATGGGGATTTTTTAGCATCAACTAGTTAGCTTTTTGACGCACTGTACTCCACTTCATATAGTCTAGGGTAGCTTCTAATGCAGATGTACCTAAGGAATTAATAAAAAAAAAAAGTGCCATTAAGGCGTAGAGTTGTATTACTCACCACTGTGTAGTGTCATTAAGCGTATAGTTGTATTGCTCACCACTGTGTAGTGTCATTAAGCGTAGAGTTGTATTACTCACCACTGTGTAGTGTTACTAACTGTATGGTTGTATTCTGACCGTAGGATTATATTTCTCATCACAGGATTATATTTCTCACTATTACTAACTGTAGGCATGAATTGCTGACTGTTTGATTATATACACTCACCAGTATTGTATTACCAACTGTCGGGCTGAATAATTGACTAAGATTATATTACTCACCACAGTGGATAAAAACCCAGAATTATATATTTGTGATATTCATATAAAGAATTACACCAAGTCCTTAGCAAACTGCTGAGTTCTTCATTAGTCGTTGAGATGTAAGTCTTGGCCTAATCACACACACACTCAGACCTTGATGAAGCACTCAGGAGAGTGCGAAAAAAATCTATATAAATAAAAATGTAAATGTTCGTTTCTTCAAAATCGCTAATCTCCGAAAGTTCTTCGCCGATTGCTTTGAATTTTTCACACAACCTTCCATTAGCATCCGAGCGGGTTTTATATACATACTATATAGATGCCACGTCTCTGACGGGGAAAAAAAGAACATGTTTATCTGAAAAACTTTTCATGTGAGGGAAATCTGCGAAACCTCTATAAATTGCGTTGAAATTTTGACACAACGTTGCATTCGAATAGGCGCGTGTTTTCATACCTACTATATACATGCCTCACCTGTGACCGGAAAAAAACATGTTTTTTTAAAACGGCGCCATTTGATGGACGTTTGAGCAACATACACTGTAATCTCGGGAAGTTCCTCACTGATTACTATTAAATTTTGACAACATTCAATTCGAAACGCGCGTGTTTTTATATACCTACTGTATAGATGTCACATCTGTGACAGGTAAAAACATATTTATTTTGAAAAACCACGCCATCTGTTGTACGTAAGAGCAACACACGCTATACTAAATATCTTACAATTTCATTTCAGTGTTTCCAATTGCATTCATAAATTGAATGTTTATAGATTTTTATTTATTTTCATTTTCATGAATTAATTTGTGTGACATTGCGTTGGAATTGAGCTGTGTTCTTTAACATACTGTTCATTTCGTGAGTATAGTTTATCTTTTAATTTTTTTATTGTTTTCATTTCTTTTTTTATTGTTATTATTTTCAGTGATGGGAACATCAGATCATTTGGGAATGTATCGGACGAGGGAGTGGGGAATGGTGGGGAGGACAAGAGGACGGGGGGAGTGGTGAATGGTGGGGAGGACAGAGGACGGGGGAGGGGGAGATAGTGGGAAGATAAGGGGAGGAAGGAGGGAGGAGTTGTGAGGAGTACTGGGGGACAGGGAAAGGTTGCTGTGGCTCAGCAATGGGTGGCCGGGTACAGCTAGTCTATACATAAATTTCACAAATACACAAGTTTTATTACTCGCTATATGGATGTATTACTCACTGTAGGACTGTATTACTGTAGGGTTGTATTACTCACCGTATGGTTGTATTATGCACCGTCAGTTTGTATTACTAACTGTAGGATTATAACACTCACCACCGTGTTGTAGATCTCACTAAAAGGTTGTATTACTCACTGTAGGGTTATATTACTCACGGTATGGTTGTATTACTCTCAGTAGGGTTATATTACTCACCGAATGGTTGTATTACTCTCAGTAGGGTTATATTACTCGCCGAATGGTTGTATTACTCACCGTAGGGTTGTATTACTCACCGTAAGGTTGTATTACTCACTGCAGTGTTGTGTTACTCACCGTAGTGTTGTATTACTCTCTGTAGGGTTGTATTACTCACAGTAAGGTTGTATTACTCACTGTAGGGTTGTAATACTCCTGAAGGGTTGTATTACTCACCGTAGGGTTGTATTACTTACAGTAAGGTTGCATTACTCACTATAGTGTTGTATTACTCACCGTAGTGTTGTATTAATTACACTAGGGTTGTATTGCTCACCGTAGTGTTGTATTACTCACCGTAGTGTTGTATTAATTACACTAGGGTTGTATTGCTCACCGTAGTGTTGTATTACTCACCGTAGTGTTGTATAATTACACTAGGGTTGTATTGCTCACCGTAGCGTTGTATTACTTACAGTAGAGTTGCATTACTCACTGTAGGGTTGTAATACTCCTGAAGGGTTGTACTACTCACCGTAGGGTTGTATTAATTACACTAGGGTTGTATTACTCACCGTAGTGTTGTATTACTCACCCTAGGGTTAAGGATGACTGAGTACCAGTAGCGACAGACAGAAGCATCGACGGTCAACAGATGAACTAGAGGCACGTGCACAAACACCATCTCCAGCACCTCTCTGGGCAGGGCGAAGGCCACCATTTCTGAACACATCCTACAATAGTTAAATGTTCACCACTTCCGAACACTTCGTGCAATAGTTACATGTTTACCATTTCTGAACATATCCTGCAATAGTTACATGTTCACTACTTCCGAACACGTCCTACAATAGTTATATGTTCAGTAATTCCGAACACACCCTGCAATAGTTACATTCTCGCCACTTCAGAACACATCATGCAATAGTTACATGTTCACCACCTCTGAACACATTCTACAATAGTTACATGTTCACACCTCTGAACACATTCTACAATACTTACATGTTCACCACCTCTGAACACATTCTACAATACTTACATGTTCACCACTTCGAAACACGTCCCGCAGTAGTTATATGTTCATGACTTCCTAACAAATCCTGCAATAGTTACATGTTCAACATTTGCAATTCAGTTTGAAATTAGAATTTCATATTAACTGAATAATTATGTTTATGAATAATAATTTTGTCGCTTTGAAGAGGTATAGTTAACGATGATCCTGGGATATGCAATATTAGCACAATTACAACCAGGTGGATTGGCTTGGCCCATCTGCAGTGGCGGATATCCCACAGTTGTTTGACAGACATCTAGACAGCCATCCCCGGATGCTAGACCGTGTTTGAAACTGAATATCATTATATTAGATCTAAGTTACTGCCTCTGACCGCCAGAGATCTCTACGAATGGAGCGTCATATTATGAACAACTATATAACTCAGGGACCACGGAGCCTCAGTGAAGAGATTATCTCGATATCATCCTTGAGGCTCCTAAATATCTATAAGATAGCGATTTTTTTTAATAATTTGTAAATACGCCGTGATCAACCTGAAGGAAGTTGTGGAAATTATGGATATGGTGATTTTGAGAGCCAGGAAATTTGGTGGTGGTGGTGAGGGACATCAGTCACAGTTCACGCTATTATATATGCTCTTAATTCAAAACTTAAGCAAATAATATTTGTACTATTCCTCATCAGCCACATTTGATTTCTGTAACGTGGCTTGGTTAGATGTTGAGTTTACAGCCTATTAACTGAAGGAGGATTAATAAGCCCGTGATGATAGCTTACTGACCAACAATCGAGTATACTTAATTTAAGGCCTGAATACTGACCATAGTCCAGGACTAAAGTAAACACTCAGTGTATACACCAGCAAATGTTGTAAGCCTCTCGTGTAGTAGAAAACGCGACAAGTGCGTGCTATTTGGTTTTAATAATAGCACGTACCTCCCGCGGCCTTTTTCAGTCGGGGCAAATGGCTGGAGTCGAAGAACATTTGTTTTGGAAGATGCACATATTTGTCGCACACTTTTTTCAAGCATGATAAAAAAGCTGGAGTAGGTGGCAGCTCCCATTTAAAAACAGTGGTTTAAATTTTCCCTAAATGTTTGATAAAAATATATTTTGCTTTTCAGTCAGTTTGAGTGGGATTTGTATAATTACATAATGAAACAAGTAGGAAACGTTACTGTCGCACTCTGTTGTCGTGTCATTTAAAAATAATCAAAATTGACGAGTGGCACTATATGGATATTCAGAACAGGTCGCTCCTGCTTCTTACAGCTTTTAGACCACTATGACATGGCCTTAGCTGCCATGTCATAGTGGTCTATGATATGACAAAGTGTACATTACAGCAAAACGCTGATATAATGTATACAGATTTTGCGAAACCTTTCGTCAAGTATGACCATAGTGTTATTGCATACAAAATGCGCACAAATGGAATTACTGACAAAGTGCGAAGATGTATCTATAATTTCCAAATGAACTTAAGCTAGAGTGTAATCAACAAAGTAAAATTCAAATGAGGCACAGAGATAATCTCAGCCTCCCCCCTCCCTAAAGGTACTGTGCTTCCTCCAGTAATTTGTCTCATCCTTATATCGCACATACACATGGACACAAATTATAGTACAGTATTGCGCTTTGCAGATGACATTACGATTTTTATGATAGTAGACCATAAAGAGGACACAACAAGCCTTTAAACGGGTTTAAATCAGATTTTGAATGGGCTAAAGTAAATAACGGAAAGTTTAACGTAGATGTGTTCCACTTTCTTTCTTCCACTTCCGTTCTGATCTAAAGATCCAAACGGAAACCATATATAAAATGCAGTCAAATCCCCAAAGAAAAAAATAATTTAAAAGAATGGGGAATAATCTTGTCGGATGACCTTATCTCTCAAAGAACACGATAAAGTAGCTGTCACAGGTAAAAGAAAAATGACAGGCTGTATAATCAAAGCATTATAAAAATGAAATGCTGGGAAAGTGATGATACGTTGAAAGACATCAGTGCTTTCTAGGGTGGAATATTATTGCACAACAACAGCATCATTCAAACTAAGAAAAATTGCTTAACTGCCAGAATTCACTCAATAAATCTCTAAACCGTTGGGACCATTTAAATTTTTGTTATATATCTATTCCATAGATCGCAGGTTGGAGAAATCCATATAAATAAAAATGGAAATGTTCGTTTGTGCATAACCGCTAATCTCCGAAAGTTCTTCACCGATTGCTTTGAAATTTTCACACAACGTTCCATTTGCATCCGAGCAGGTTTTTATATTGATACTATATAGATGTCACGTCTGTGACGGGAAAAAAACATGATTTTTCTGAAAAACTGTGATTTTCATGTGAGGGAAATCTTCGAAACCTCTTTACCGATTGAATAAATTCACAAGGACGAGGATTCGAACCTCTTTACCGATTGCTTTAAAATTTTGACACAACGTTGCATTCGAATAGGCACGTCTTTTTATATATCTACTATATACATGCCTCACCTGTGACAGGAAAAATATGTTTTTTTTTTTTAAACAGCGCCATCGGTTGGACGTAAGAGCAACACACACTGTAATCTCTGAAAGTTCTTCACCAATTGCTTTGAAATTTTGACACAACGTTGAATTCGAATAGGCGCGTCTTTTTATATACCTACTATAAAGATGCCAGCCCTCTGACAGGTAAAAACATGTGTTTTTGAAAAACAGCGTCATCTGTTGCACATAATAGCAACATGCACGCTATACTAAATATGTCACCAATTCCATTTCAATGTTTCTGATTGCATTGATCAATTGAATTTTCATAGATTTTGATTTATTTTCATTTTGATTTAATTATTTTGTGTGAATTGCGTTTGGAATTGAGCTGTGTTGTTTACCAAACCATTCATTTCGTGAGTATAGTTTATGTTTTTATTTTTTCATATTTTCATTTCAATTTTTAACTGTTTTTCTTATATTTCAGTGATGGGAACATCAGATCACTTGATGTTCCCAATTTTTTGATGGGAACATCAGATCATTTGGGAAGGCATCGGACGAGGGAGTGGGGAATGGTGAGGATGAAAAGGGAACGGAAGTGAGAGATGGTGGGGAGGACGAGGGAACAAGGGAGGGGGGAATGGTGGGGAAGGACAAACTCCCCCGACCCAGGGGACGAAGGAGTTTGGGATGGTGGGGACGAGGGGATGGGGGAATGGAGAATGGTGGGGAGGACAAAGGGACAGGGGAGTGGAGCATAGTGGGAAAGAAGAGGGGACGGTGGCGTGGGGAATGGTTGGGAGGCTGAGGAGACGGGTGAGGGGGGAATGGTGGGGGAAGACTGGGGGACAGGGAAGGTTGCTGTGGCTCTGCAACGCATAGCTGGGTACTGCTAGTATATAATAATTTTCACTTAGAATATTATATAAAATAGTAGAGCGACTAGATCCTAGTCGGTACACAGAAATAAACCACATGAGACCAGGAGGCATGGCAGGAAGTACAAAATAACCCTGCTGAGAGAGAGAATTCAGTCAATATTAACAGTGCAAAACGTTTCAACATTCTTCCTGGCTTTGTTGCTGTGGACTCTTCCCTTTCACAGTATATACTCAAATGCTCTAGTCTTTCTAACAAATGTGACCTAACATAAGCCTACCCCTTCTATTTTCTTTCTTTCTCTTTCCTTTTCTTTCTCTCTTCTCCTATGCTCCCTTGCAATCCTCTTCTTATTCCTATCTCCTCATTCGGTGGTTATAATAGGAGCTGCCTCGTATGGGCCAATAGGCCTTCTGCAGCTCTTATTATTACTACTATCCCCTCTACTACACCTTACTTTGCTCCTCACCTCTCTCTTGCCTATTTATTGCCTGTCTCTACTTCCTCATCACAATCGACTTGAGAATAGTCCAGGACGGACCGAAACGTCGTCGTCCCTTCACCTTCTAGTGTGTGGTCTGGTCAACAACATTCTTCCTCTAAGCATAAAGAGTATAACTAGCCAAGCTCCATTGGTGTTCGAAAGAGAACTTGATAAAGACCTCAGAAAAACACTTTATCAACTGGGCAATGTCTGTTGTCAGTATATTACGGCAACGTAATATGTCTGTTACGAGCAGCAGAGTCTAATAGTCTAGTTGACCAGATCATCAACCAGGAGACCTAGTCAGAGACCGACCGGCGGGGACGTCGCTCGTCAGAACTAACGCAAGGTAACTGCATATTAAGGCGGATAATATTTTTCTTCGTATTTTGAACGAACTACATCTGTAGCACCAAAAAGCATCACAAGTCAACGACAGAAGTGGAAAAAGCTTGAAGTTGCCCAAAACAATGCTATAAGAGCCGCACTGGGAGCCCCCATGTGGACCAGGCTTGAAACTCTTAGACTGGAGACGGGTTTGCCTCTCTTCAAGAAAGAATATCACAAAGAACAGCTACAATTATCAGTAAGATAATTATTTCTCCTGATCCAATCCCAGTAAGACAGGCCTTGGTGGTTAGACTTGGCCAAAACAATGGAAACTCTTGGNCAACCCGGTGGCTGATATCAACCTCGTTTCCTGCTATACCTGCTCCAATACAACTCAATATCTCATGCAATTCATATTTTTCCATCTCTATCCTTTCTTGTCTTGTTGGTGCCCCAGATTCATATAACCCGTGTATTATAATGGTCCTTTTCTTGAGTAATTCATTGTCATGCTGGTAGCCCGTCCCTTGGGGATTCCCCAAGGGACGGGCTAACCTCTAATAGATTAGGGCTTATCCCTAATCTCTTCCTGAATATAGAGCATAAGCTCCTGTTTCTGCCTCTCTACTGAATCATGTATTTGCTGAAATAACTCGCTTTTTATCCCTTGGATTAGATCCTCCATCCAATCGCTCCTTCTCTCTACAAATTTACCTATTAATTTGTCTATAAATCTGTCCTCCTCCTCGTCCCTGCTGGTGATTGACCTTGATCCCCTTCCTGATCTTGTCATTGCAGTAACAACCTAGCCAAAAAGGCGCTCCTCAATACCTTCAACAATCTGCAGCACAAACAGGCGAGAAAGTACTCCACGCGGTTGGTCAGGTGTGAGGTCGCAGCGTCCCGGCGTCACAGCTGGTGAGTTCACGTCCACGCTAATCGGCTCCACAATTCCACAATGCCACCATGTACTCAACACTTATCTTCAATGGTGTTGTTTCTACAGTTTTTCTTCACTTTCTTGTGGTTTGAGTGAGCTTACTAGTTATTCAATCACTCATATACACTCATATATGCATACACACTGATTATCCCTCCCAATTCACTAGCTTCCCAGAGGAGGAGCTTCCCAGACCCTTCTGCCCACCACGGCTGTCTGAGCACAACTGTCTGTCTGTGTACTCACCTAGTTGTACTCACCTAGTTGTGTTTGCGGGGGTTGAGCTCTGGCTCTTTGGTCCTGCCTCTCAACCGTCAATCAACTGGTATACAGATTCCTGAGCCTACTGGGCTCTATCATATCTACATTTGAAACTATGAATGGAGTCAGCCTCCACATCACTTTCTAATGCATTCCATTTACTAATTACTCTGAAACAGAAAAGTTCTTTCTAGTGTGTTGACCAGACCAAACACTAGAAGGTTAAGGGACGACGACGTTTCGGTCCGTCCTGGACCATTCTCAAGTCGATTGTGTATTCACCTAGTTGTAATCACCTAGTTGTGCTTGCGGGGGTTGAGCTCTGCTCTTTCGGCCCGCCTCTCAACCATCAATCAACTGTTTTTAACTATTACTATTACTACTATTTTTTTTATCCATCCTTAAAAGGGTCCACCTTGTCAATTCCCGTGAGAATTTTGTATGTGGTGATCATGTCTCCCTTAGCTCTGCAGGAGCTAGGTGATCCCTAGTCTTCCCTAAAGACTGCAGGAGTTAAATCTTATATATCGATGTTTGCAGACGATGCGAAACTAGTAAGGAGGGTTGAGACAGATGAGGATTGCAAGATTCTCCAAGATGACTTGAACAAGCTGCAGAGATGGTCCAAAAAATGGGTGCAAGAGTTCAAC
>WNGS01008762.1:76686-87704 GCA_020271785.1 Procambarus virginalis
ACACCTACACCAACTACTCAGCATCTCCTCCTGAGTAGGCAGCGCTAGAGGGTCGCGGTCCTAAGGGCCCGAGTTAAATTCCAGGCTGAGGCAGAACAAATGAGCATACTTTCATTCACCCTGATGGGTCTGTTCACCTACAGTAAATAAATACCTAGGAGTTAGACAGCTGCTACGGGCTCCGTGTGCATGTGGAGAGAAGTGTGTGTAGTAGACATAATAGAGGACAAATTTAATGGTTAGAAAGTCGGGGTCCAAGAGTTAATGGGTCGATTCTGCAGGCACGAATAGCAAAATAGTAAACACACACACACACGCACACACACACACACACAAACACCTCGACTAGAACAGCCTCTCTCTCACTCACACAACCCCCTCTTCTGCTCCAACCTCAATCTCTCAACCTCTGACTCTCAGCCTCACTCTACCTTTCAGCCTCTCAAACCCTCCCAATCTTTCAGGCCCACTATGCCCTTCTGACTGCCCTAGCTGCCCAGACCCCATCAACCCCTGCAATCCCCCAGAGAAAGGGTGAACTCTTGTAACAGAGTTTTGACGAAGAGTCTCAAGGTTTGGTACAACAATGCTGATGAGTATCCAATAAAGCAGAAGACATAAGAGAGAACTAGTGAGGGAGATCCTGACATAATTGCAATAGTGGAAATTAAATAAATGATACGATCTCGGATATAATTTTCCAAGGGTGGCACCAAGTGATAGGAATAAAAAGAGCACAGAGACAGGGAGGGAAGTAGCACTGCTAATAAAGTGGAAGCAGAAGTATGAGGACCTAGAAAATCGGGGNTTCTGGTGAGCCCACTCATTTGGACTCTCGGACTCTCGCACCCTTTCCTGTCTTGATCTTTCTCTCTGCTCTTCTTCTCTTTACTTAGATTTCACGTGGCAGGTTCTTGATGACCTCCATGGTAGTGATCATTTCCCTATCCTTGTTTCCTTTTTCTCTTTTCGCCCTTCCCTCTCTTTTCCTAGGTGGCAGTTTGCTAAAGCGGACTGGAACCTATTTACCCTCAGTGCTGCTCTCTCTGACCTCTCCCTTCTGCCTCTCCCTCGCGCTCTCCTCCTTTTTCATGACACTGTCTTCAACGCTGCCCTCCGCTCTGTTCCTCGCTCTTCCTCTCGGGGTCCACGGAAGTGTGTTCCCTGGTGGAATGCGGACTGTGCTCGGGCTGTCCGCTGTAAGCGTGCAGCCTGGAAGAGGCACCGCCGTCGGCAGACGACCGATTCTTTTCTTTTCTTTCGGAAAGCGAGTGCGGTGGCCCGTAGGGCCATCCGTACGGCTAAACGTGAATGTTGGACTTCTTATGTCTCCACAATTACGTCCGAAACTCCCCTGCCACAGATATGGAAGCGTGTCCGCAAGATAGCGGGTAAGTTCGTTCCCGATGTTTCCCCAGTCCTTCACCTCCGTGGTACTCTTGTGGCGGACCCGTTGCAGGTCGCTACCGAACTGGGTTCCCACTTTTCTTCTGTTAGCTCTGGTCTTCATCTTCCCCAATCTTTCCTTCTTCGTAAACCTGTTCTTGAGTCTCGTCCTTTAGATTTCTGCACTCGTCTTCGACTTTCCTATAACGATCCCTTCTCTCTCTCTGAACTTCGTTCTGCCCTGGCCCTCTGCGGTTCTACGGCGGCGGGCTCCGATGGTATTCATTATGAGATGCTTCGCCATCTCCCTCCGTGCACGTCTCAGTATTTACTGAGTCTGTATAATCGGATCTGGGAGTCGTCGTCAGTCCCTGAGGACTGGCTCGATGCCGTTGTCCTCCCTGTTCGCAAACCAGGGTCTCTGGGAACTTCCCCTAAGGACTTTCGCCCTATTGCCCTCACAAGTTGTGTCTGCAAACTCTTTGAACGTATGGTTAACGTTCGTCTGATGTGGTTCCTGGAACACCATCACCTCCTCTCCCCTTCTCAATTTGGTTTCCGCAAGTGCCGCAGCACGACAGATGTCCTGGTGAACTTGGAGGTCTATATTCGTACTGCTTTTGCTGCGAAGACCTCCGTTGTTGCCGTCCTTTTTGACCTGGAAAAGGCTTACGACACCACTTGGCGTTATCATATTCTATCCCAGCTTCATTCTTTTGGCCTTCGTGGTCATCTCCCTCTCTTTCTCCGCAGCTTCCTCTCTCGTCGTTCCTTTCGGGTGCGCCTTGGTACCGCTCTCTCTGCCTCTTTTCAGCAATACGAAGGTGTGCCCCAGGGTAGTGTTCTGAGCACTACTCTTTTTCTGGTTGCCCTCAATGGTCTTCTTTCCTCTCTTCCTTCAGGTGTCTTCTCCGCTCTCTATGTCGATGATCTTACCCTTTGCTGTCAGGGTGATGATTCACCTCTCCTTCAGCGCCGGCTTCAACTTGCGATTGATGCCGTGTCGTCTTGGGCCACTGATCATGGCTTCAAGTTCTCTACTTCTAAGACTTGTGCCATGTCTTTTACTCGGAAACGGGTCGTTCTTCGTCCCTCTTTGTCACTTTATGGTCATCCCCTTGAGTACAAAGATTCCGCGAAGCTTTTGGGGTTATTCCTTGACACTCGTTTGTCTTGGTCTCCCCATATCTCTTACCTCCGTGTTGAGTGCTCTAAGGCCCTTACCCTCCTTCGAGTATTGTCCCATACTTCTTGGGGAGCGGATAGGCGCACTCTCCTTGCTTTGCATTCCTCTCTCGTCCTGTCTAAGCTCGATTATGGTTGCCCTGCTTACTCTTCTGCTTCTCCTTCTGCTCTTCGCCGTCTTGATGCTTTGCACCATACTGGGGTTGCGCCTCAGTTCTGGTGCCTTTCGTTCGACTCCCGTCCTTAGCTTGTATGTTGACACTGGCTTCCTATCTCTCCAGGACCGCCGTGATCGCTACTGTCTTCGCTATCTTGCGCGGTCCTTGCAACATCCTTCCTCTCGCCTCTGTCGTGCTTTAACTTTTACCCCTCCTGCGGTTCCTGTTCCTCTTCACCACCTCCCTCTTTCTGTCCGGTTATCTCGCTTACAGGATTCTCTTTCCGTTCGTGTTTCTATGTTTCTCCTCGTGTTGTTCCTTCTTTGCCCCCGTGGAGAGTCCCCCTTCCGCAGTTTTGTACGTCCTTGACCCGCGTCACTAAAGCTTTTACCCCTCCTACGGTTCTAAAACGCCTTTTCCTTGAGCACTTTTCTTCTCACTCCCGCTCCGTTTCTGTCTTCACCGATGGGTCTAAGTCTGCGGACGGTGTTGGCTACTCTGTTGTTTTTCCTGATCGCACTTATATGTGTCGCTTACCTCCGGAGACTAGCATCTTTACGGCGGAGCTTTATGCTATTCTCTATGCTCTTCGTCTCCTGCTTTCTCGTTGTCAGTCTTCTTTTGTGGTTGTTGTTGACTCTCGTAGTGCCCTCATGGCTCTCGGGTCCTTTAATCCGGTTCATCCAGTAGTTGTCGAGATCCAGCATTGGCTGTTTCTTGTTCACAGTAAGTTTAAGTCGGTTGAGTTTTGTTGGGTTCCCAGCCATATTGGTGTGTCTTTAAATGAGCGTGCGGATGCTGCCGCCAAGGAAGCTGTCCGCTCTTGTCCCATCTCTCGTAAAGGTATTCCTTATTCCGACTTTTACCCGGTTATCCATTCCTCCATCCTTACCCGTTGGCAGGCTTCTTGGTCGTCTGTTACTGGTAACAAACTCCGTACTCTTAAATGTTGTGTTTCCTCGTGGCCATCCTCCTACCACCGTAACCGGCGGTGGGAAACTGCTCTGGCGAGGTTGCGTATCGGCCATACTCGCTTAACCCATGGTCACTTGATGGAGCACCGCCCTGCTCCTTATTGTCCTAATTGCATTGTCCCTCTTACGGTCGTGCATGTCCTTCTTGAATGTCCTGCCTTCCGGGACGAGCGTATGTCTTGACATGACAAGTGACCGCCCCTCGCGGTCACTTGTCCCTCAATAGAATTCTTGGTGACTCCAATACTTTTGATATCGTTTGCCTTATGCGATTTTGTTCTCGTATTGGTATCCTTGGTGATATTTAGCGCCCTCTGATTATTCCGCACATTTGATGGTGCTACATAGCCTTCCCGGTTTGGTGCCTTCTTTTGATAATTACTTACTTACTTATCTTTACCCCTAGACTTCTGTTGGCAAGGCCGATTTAAATATTTTATGTACACTGCTGGGAGAAGAACCTTATTTAGTCTCAAGGGTGGTAACAGTACTCACTTATTTGTCTCACCTATTTGTGCTGGGGTGGTTGAGCTCCGGCTTTTTGATCCTACCTCTCAACAGTCAATCAACTGGTGTACAGGTTCCTGAGCCAATTGGGCTCTATCGTATCTACACTTGAAACTGTGTATGGAGTCTGCCTCCACAACATCACTTCAATGTGTCAACCACTCTGACACTAAAAAAGTTCTTTCTAATATCTCTGTTTCTCATTTGGGCACTCAGTTTCCATCTGTGTCCGCTAGTGCGTGTGCCCGATGTGTTAAATAGCATAACCTTATCTATCCTATCAATTTCTTTGTGAATCTTTTATGTGGTGATCATGTCCCCCCTAACTCTTTTTGTCTTTCAGCGACGTGAGGTTTAACTCCCATAGTCTCTCCTCGTAGCTCATACCTCTCAGCTCGGATACTAGTCTGATGGCAAACCTTTGAACCTTCTCCAGTTTAGTCTTATGCTTAACCAGATATGGACTCCACGTTGGAGCTGCATACTTCAAGACTGATCTGACATATGTGGTATAAAATGTTCTGAATGATTCCTTACATAAGTTTCCAAATGATGTTCTTATTTTGGCCAACCTGGCATATGCCGCTGATGTTATCCTCTTGATATGGGCTTCAGGGGACAGATCTGGCGTGATATCACCCCCAAGTCTTTCTCTGTGACTCTTGAAGAAATTCATCTCCCAAATGATATCTTGTATCTGGTCTCTTCCTCCCTACACCTATCTTCATTACATTACATTTGCTTGGGTTAAACTCTAACAACCACTTGCTCGACCATTACTTCAGTTTCTCTAGGTCTTCTTGAAGCCTCAAACAGTCCTCCTCTGTCTTAATCCTTCGCATAATTTTGGCATCGTCAGCAAACATTGAGAGGAAAGAGTCTATGCCCTCCGGAAGATCATTTTCGTAAATCAGAAACAGGATAGGACCAAGTACCCCTGTGGGACTCCACCGATGACTTCACGCCAACTTGAAATCTCACCCCTCATCGTCTACTCTCTGCTTCGTATTGCTTAGGTACTCCCTTATCCACTGGAGCACCTTTCTAGCTACACCTGCCTGTCTCTCCAGCTTATGTACCAGCCTCTTATGCGGTAATGTGTCAAAGGCTTTCCGACAATCCAAGAAAATGCAGTCCGCCCACCCTTCTGTTTCTTGCTTAATCTTTGTCACCTGGTCGTAGAATTCTATTAAGCCAGTCAGGAAAGATTTACCCTCCCTGAATCCATGTTGGCAATTTGTCACGAAGTCCCTTCTCTCCAGATGTGTTACTATGTTTTTTTCTCATGATCTCCATCACCTTGCATGGTATACAAGTCAAGGACACTGACCAGATATGGACTCCATGCTGGAGCTGCATACTCCAGGATTGGTCTGACATATGTGGTATAAAATGTTCTGAATGATTCCTTACATAAGTTTCTAAATGCTTAGAAAGTTTAGTGCCTCTTGTCTGTCACCCTTTTTGTATATTGGGACCACATTAGCCATCCTCCGTATTTCTGGTAGGTCTACCGTCTCCAGTGACCAACTATATACTATGGAGAGTGGCAAGCAAAGTGCCTCTGCACACTCTTTCAATACCCATGGTGAGATCCTGTCTGGACCAGCAGCCTTTCTCACACCCAGATCCAACAGATGTCCCATGACCTCATTTCTCATAATTTCGAACCCTTCCAAGGCCGCCTTTTTTACTGCCCGCTCTCGTAGTGCAGTGACGTTACCTTGTTTTATTGTGAAGACCTCCTGGAACCTTTTGTCGAGTTCTTCACTCACCTTTTTAATTCTCAGTATACCTGTCCTCGCCTGTTCTAAGTTTCATTACCTGTTCTTTCACTGTTGTTTTCCTCGTGATGTGACTGTGGAGAAGCTTTGGTTCGGTCTTGGCTTTGCTTGCTGTATATTTTTCATAATTTTTCTCTGCTTCTCTTCTCACACTAACATACTCTCTCCTAGTTTTATGGTATCTCTCTCTACTGTCTGGTGTTCTGTTATTTCGGAAATTCCTCCATGGCCTTTTGTTCAGTTCCTTTGCTTCCATACATGCACTATTAAACCATGGATTCTTCTTTTGCTTCTCGGATTTTTTCCTTTTGGGCCGGAATAAACCTGTTTATTGCCTCCTGACACTTTTGGGTGACACAGTCCATCACATCTTGTACAGACTTAGCGCTGAGGTCTATGTTCCATGGTATATCCCTTTGGAAACTTGTCAACTCATAATTTTCCATTTCGGTATGCTAGCCTTTTGTTTCCTAGTTTCTTTTTGGGGGAGATAAATTCTAGCTGTATCAGGTACTCAAAGATCAATACAATGTGATCACTCATTCCCAAGGGTGCTTCCATCTTGACTTCCCTTATATCCCACTCATTTAGGGTAAATATCAGATCAAGCATGGCTGGTTCATCTTCCCCTCGCATTCTTGTCGGTCCCTTGATGTGTTGGCTTAGAAAGTTTCTTGTTGCCACGTCCAGCAGCTTAGCTCTCCGTGTATCTGGTCCTTCATGTGGTTCTCTGTTCTCCCAATCTATCTTCCCGTGGTTGAAGTCTCTCATGATTAGTAGTCCAGATCCATTCCTACTAGAAACAAATGCTGCTCTCTCTATAATGTTAATGTTTATTATGTTAATGTTGCCATGTTGTTTCTATCATATTCCTGTCTGGGTCTTCTGTCATTTGGTGGTGGGTTAAATATGACTACGACTAGAATTTTTTGTCCTCCAGTTGCTATGGTTCCTGTTTTGTTGTCACTAAAACATTTACAGCCCTGAATAACCATCTCAAAACCCCAGCATTTTCTTACCAGTAAAGCTACACCACCACTACCTCTTCCTTCTCTCTCTTTCCTCACAACACAGTAGTCCTGTGGGAACACTGCATTTGTTATGATTTTCGTTAGCTTTGTTTCTGTGAGTGCTTTTTTGTCTGGGTTTTCTTCTAATACCCATTCTCCAAGTTTATTTGCATTATTTGTAATCTCATCTATATTAGTATACATTGCCATGAGGCTCACTTTCTTCTGTCCCTTCTCATATCGTCTCCTTGGTGAGCGTTCAGCTGATAGGGGAAGCTGTTCTATGGGTGTGAGGATTTGAGAGGTAGATACAAAGGTGTACTCACTTAGTTGTGCTTGCGGGGGTTGAGCTTTAGCTCTTTGGTCCCGCCTCTCAACCGTCAATCAACAGGTGTAAAGGTTCCTGAGCCTATTGGGCTCTATCATATCTACACTTGAAACCGAGTATGGAGTTAGCCTCCACCACATCACTCCCTAATGCATTCTATTTGTCAACCACTCTGACACTAAAAAAGTTCTTTCTAATATCTCTGTGGCTCATTTGGGCACTCAGTTTCCACCTGTGTCCCCTAGTGCGTGTGCCCCTTGTGTTAAATAGACTGCTTTATCTACCCTATCAATTCCCTTGAGAATCTTGAATGAGGTGATCATATCCCCCCCCCTAACTCTTCTGTCTTCCAGCGAAGTGAGGTTTAATTCCCGTAGTCTCTCCTCGTAGCTCATACTTCTCAGCTCGGGTACTAGTCTGGTAGCAAACCTTTGAACCTTTTCCAGTTTGGTCTTATCCTTGACTAGATATGGACTCCATGCTGGGGCTGCATACTCCAGGATTGGCCTAACATATGTGGTATACAAAGTTCTGAATGATTTCTTACACAATTTCTGAATGCCGTTCTTATGTTGGCCAGCCTGGCATATGCCGCTGATGTTCTCCTCTTGATATGGGCTGCAGGAGACAGGTCTGGCGTGATATCAACCCCCAAGTCTTTTTCTTTCTCTGACTCTTGAAGTATTTCATCTCCCAGATGGTACCTTGTATCTGATCTTCTGCTCCCTACACCTATCTTCATTACATTACATTTGCTTGGGTTAAACTCTAACAACCATTTGTTTGACCATTCCTACAGCTTGTCTAGGTCTTCTTGAAGCCTCAAGCAGTCCTACTCTGTCTTAATCCTTCTCATAATTTTGGCATCGTCCGCAAACATTGAGAGAAATGAATCAATACCCTCCGGGAGATCATTTACATATATCAGAAACAAGATAGGACCGAGTACAGAGCCCTGTGGGACTCCACTGGTGACTTCACGCCAATCTGAGGTCTCACCCCTCACCGTAACTCTCTGCTTCCTATTGCTCAGGTACTCCCTTATCCACTGGAGCACCTTCCCAGCTACACCTGCCTGTCTCTCCAGCTTATGTACCAGTCTCTTATGCGGTACTGTGTCAAAGGCTTTCCGACAATCCAAGAAAATGCAGTCCGCCCAGCCTTCTCTTTCTTGCTTAATCTTTGTCACCTGGTCGTAGAATTCTATTAAGCCAGTCAGGCAAGATTTACCCTCCCTGAACCCATGTTGGCGATTTGTCACGAAGTCCCTTCTCTCCAGATGTGTTACCAGGTTTTTTCTCACGATCTTCTCCATCACCTTGCATGGTATACAAGTCAAGGACACTGGCCTGTAGTTCAGTGCCTATTGCCTGTCGCCCTTTTTGTATATTGGGACCACATTCGCCGTCTTCCATATTTCTGGTAGGTCTCCCGTCTCCAGTGACTTACTATACACTATGGAGAGTGGCAAGCAAAGTGCCTCTGCACACTCTTTCAGTACCCATGGCGAGATCCCATCTGGACCAACAGCCTTTCTAACATCCAGATCCAGCAGGTGTCTCTTGACCTCCTCTCTCGTAATTTCAAACTCTTCCAAGGCCGCCTGGTTTACCTCCCTTTCTCCTAGCACAGTGACCTCACCTTGTTCTATTGTGAAGACCTCCTGGAACCTCTTGTTGAGTTCTTCACACACCTCTTTGTCATTCTCTGTATACCTGTCCTCGCCTGTTCTAAGTTTCAAAACCTATTCTTTCACTATTGTTTTCCTTCTTATGTGACTGTGGAGTAGCTTTGGTTCGGTCTTGGCTTTGTTTCCTATATCATTTTCATAACTTTTCTCTGCTTCTCTTCTCACCCTGACATAGTCATTCCTGGTTCTGTGGTATCTCTCTCTGCTTTCTGGTGTTCTGTTATTCCGGAAGTTCCTCCACGCCCTTTTGTTCAGTTTCTTTGCTTCCATACATGCCCTATTATACCATGGATTCTTTTGTTGCTTCTCGGATTTTTCCTTTTGGGCCGGGATGAACCTGTTTACTGCCTCCTGACACTTTTGGGTAACATAGTCCATCATATCTTGTACAGAATTATCTCTGAGGTCTGTGTCCCAAGGTATTTCCCTTAGGAAACTTCTCATCTCTTCATAATTCCCTTTTCGGTATGTCAGCCTTTTCTTTCCTAGTTCTTTTTTTGGGGGAGATAATTCCTAGCTGTGTGTGTGTGTGTGTGTGTGTGTGTGTGTGTGTGTGTGTGTGTGTGTGTTTGTGCGTGTGTTTGTGTTTGTGTGTGTGTGTGTGTGTTTGTGCGCGTGCGCACGTGTGTGCGTACTCACCTATTTGTGCTTGTACCCACCTATTTGTGCTTGCAGGATCGAGAATTGGCTCTTGGATCCCGCCTTTCCAGCCATCGGTTGTTTACAGCAATGACTCCTGTCCCTTTCCCTATCATACCTAATTTTAAAAGTATGAATAGAGTTTGCTTCCACAACCTGTTCCCCAAGTGCATTCCATTTTTCCACTACTCTCACGCTAAAAGAAAACTTCCTAACATCTAGATGAGTGGCGCTGCCCAATAAACTCGCCCCTCGGGGCAAAATTTAATTTAAAAATCTCTGACTCATCTGAGTTTCCAGTTTCCACTTCTGTCCCCTCGTTCTGTTATTATTACGTGTGAACATTTCATCTATTTCCACTTTGTCAATTTCCCCTGAGTATTTTATATGTTCCTATCATATCTCCTCTCTCCCTTATTTTCTCTTGTGTTGTAAGGTTCAGTTCCCTCAGACGTTCTTCTTATCCCATCCCTCATAACTCTGGGACAAGCCTCGTCGCAAACCTCTGAACCTTCTCCAGTTTCCTTATGTGTTTCTTCAGGTGGGGGCTCCATGATGGCGTGGCATACTCTAAGACTGGTCTCACGTAGGCAGTGTAAAGCGCCCTAAAAGCCTCCTCACTTAGGTTTCTGAATGAAGTTCTAATTTACGCCAGTGTAGAGTACGCTGCTGTCGTTATCTTATTTATATGTGCCTCAGGAGTTAGATTAGGTGTCACATCCACTCCCAGGTCTCTTTCTCAAATCGTTACAGGCAGGCAGTTCCCCTTCATTGTGTACTGTCCCTTTGATCGTCTATCACCTGATCCCATTTCTATAACTTTACATTTACTGGTGTTGAACTCCAGTAGCCATTTCCCTGACCATCTCTGCAACCTGTTTAAGTCCTCTTGGAGGATCCTACAATCCTCATCTGTCACAACTTTTCTCATTAATTTTGCGTCATCTGCAGACATTGACATGTATTATTCCACTCCTGTAAACATATCCATTACGTAAATTAGAAAGAGGATTGGACCCAGCACCGATCCTTGAGGTACTCCACTCGTTACTGTTCGCCAGTCCGACTTCTCGCCACTTACCATTACCCTCTGGCTCCTTCCTGTTAGGTAGTTCCTCACCCATGCTAGGGCCTTTCCGCTTACTCCTGCCTGCCTCTCAAGTTTGTATAGCAGTCTCATGTGCGTTACTGTATCAAAGACCTTCTGGCAGTCTAGAAATATGCAGTCTGCCCAGCCTTCTCTGTCCTGCCTTATCCTTGTTACCTTGTCATAGAATTCTAAAAGGTTTGTTAGACATGATTTCCCTGTCCAGAGCCCATGTTGGTGCTTGTTTGCAAACCAAATGCTTTCCAGGTT
>WNGS01008763.1:39786-57028 GCA_020271785.1 Procambarus virginalis
TGTGACCGTGTTCCCCCCCTTCTAATTCTCCCACCCTGCTGTAAGAGTCATGTCCACTATTCCCGAGCGTTCTCTACATTGCAGGCATCAATTGAACATATGTGGGAGAGAACAGTATTCTCGATGAGCCGAGAAATTTGCGAAAATGTAGTATTTTGGCCTGTGGGATAGGCCCTTTAGGGAGCCAATAGGGCGCTGGCGAGTCTGTTCTCCCGCCAAAACTGTGTGACGTCAGTGGCGCCAGATTGGTCACCGTCAGCGACGTGGCACTGGGAGCCAATGAAAACCACTTTGGGAAAAGTGACGTCACATAGGCATGGGGGGTCCGGCCGTTTGGCGCCGTGGCGATATCAGTCTTTCACGACACGTCCGAGAGGTAGGACGCGCGATCGGTCGTCCTGTCAGAGTGACGGATTTACCGAACTCCTGGGATGTAAGCGTCTCCAGTTGTTGGCACGCACTCTGTGAGGTCTTCCTGCAACCCAGATGTGGCTCAGATAAGGAATTGACAGAATATTGAGCAACAAGTGCTCAGGGACAGGTGCGTTGCAAGAAGTGGGCCGGGCATCGACGTGTGTCGTCGTTGGCGGTTCACCAGTATAAGAGACAGCTTAGTGGCCGGGCCACCCACCGTGAGTGAACCGGGTTGACAGCCTTGTCAACCAGGTTGAACGTGTGATCGACGATCCTGTCAAGTTTGACAGTAACCCCACGTGGTGGAACCCTACGAGTCAACAGTTGGATGCAAGCACGTCGAGAAGTCTTCCCAAATACCTAGCGATATATCTAGACGACGAGGGAATTGACAGTGTTGTGAGCTTCAAGTGCTCTGAAGTCGGGTGCTGTGCGTGTGGAGCTTAAGCAGCATCGTCTGGGACGGCTGATAACTTCACAGTGACTTCGTAGTGGTGAGAGGCAGTTCCTCTGGGAGTACAGTGACAAGGACTAATTGGGAAACGTACGACGACCGCCGAGACGTAGGCTGGCTGCCGTAGTTGGGAGGAAAGTTGACGGCCAGGAGACCGACTTCAACCCTGCGACGTACTGTAGAGGAAGGAGCACGGACCTGCTGTGTACAGAAGCGGCGAGACGCGACATCCTAAGGCGTGGGCTTGTGTTTCTGGATGGTGAACGAGGCGAGAGCCTGGACCAGGAGCTACAACCCAACTGTCATCCTAGGATAGGTGAAGTAGGTGTTTACAGTTACCCTCCCATTTCCCCTTTAGTTAGCTATATATTTTCTTGTCAGGATTTTATATGTCGTGAGCAAGTCTCACCTGAGTTTAAGTCACAGAGAGCACAGTGTGCGGTGAGCCTGCTCAGAGCGCTCACAGTATCAGTGTACATATATATCTATGTGTGGGTATGTGCAAGCACCAAGATTCATCAGAGAATTTACTGTGACTATTATTAATTTACAGTGAGTATTATTATTATATATATATTGGTAGTAAACCAGATATTGGTGTGTTGATCTCTATAATCTATTGATATAAATGCCTGTGGATTGATCTCTATAATCTATTGATATAAATGCCTGTGGATTGATCTCTATAATCTATTGATATAAATGCCTGTGTGTTGATCTCTATAATCTATTGATATAAATGCCTGTGTGTTGATCTCCATAATCTATTGATATAAATGCCTGTGTGTTGATCTCCATAATCTATTGATCTATTGATATAAATGCCTGTGTGTTGATCTCCATGATTTATTGATATAAATGCCTGTGTATTTGATCTCCATGATTATATATATATATGTGCCTGAAATTTGATTACTGATTTATATATGACATGACTGTGTACTGAATAATATCATATACGTGAAGTGATTGCCAGTGATATCTCTGTGAGAGGAAGTATAGATATAAAGAAAAGTTCAGTGATCAAGTGAGGGCATTCACAGTAAATATTATTAAGAATAGAGTAATCTTTTGGTACGGTGAAAAGCCACTGTGAGAGTATTGTGAATAAGATGTTGACCGTGAGGCCAGTGAAATCATAAGTAAGCCATGTGAATGTTGAATAGTGTTTTGGAAAAAGTTAAATAAACGGGGATCGTGACAGAATTAGAAAACAAGTACTAGACTGTTCCCACGATCGCGAGGGTCCCGGTCAGCTGACATCTGACAGGAGACGCGTGGCGCTGCCGATGTTACCATATCGGTGCGCTCTAGAATATTATGCTATGAATGGAGCAATTGTCATATATTATTCCTGATACATTGATGCATATATATTTCTCGTTGTCTTTTAAGTAAAATACCAAAACTCTTTGGTGTTTGATATCATCCCCTCCATTTATCTTGTGACCGTGTAATGAAGTAAAGCAGAGTGACCTGCCTGATACCATATTACTGGAATTTGCTCTTGCCACAATTACACCTTAAGTAAAATACCAAAACTCTTTGGTGTTTGATATCATCCCCTCCATTTATCTTGTGACCGTGTAATGAAGTAAAGCAGAGTGACCTGCCTGATACCATATTACTGGAATTTGCTCTTGCCACAATTACACCTGACCACTGCAGTGTTACTGGACACTTGAAAACCAGTTGGCGACCTTGAAGGCTGCATAAGAGTTTGGTGTCGGGGCGGGCCACAGATTGAGGGAACGATCTGTGCCCTCACTCATCTTGCAATTTAAAGGCCGGTTGTGAGACCGACTGGGGTACTCTCCGAGGCCAGCAGTGGAGCCTAGAGGATCGAGGGAAGATCCGCCGAACGACGGTGAGTAAGGGTTATTGTTGGAGCAACCACCTGGAAAGGAGATCCAGTCTACTGTTGCTTTAACCCTTCGCTAACGAGAACACCGTGAAACCCCGACATTGGCGACCTTGCCAGGATAAAGAGCAAGATCAAGGTGGTAATTGTGGTATTAAATATCAGGCCCAAGTTTTCATTCATTGTCACAAGATGGAGGGTGATAAAGTAGCCAGGTTTATAGACACGAGAGACGAGCAAGTACTGGAGGAGTGCACCAAGGCACAGCTGCAGATGATCGCCGACCACTTTGGGATCAAGTTGAGAGCTTCCAAAGTGGGAGAGAGAAGACTTGAGATCATGGCACAGCTCAAGGCACGTGATGAAGCCTTAGGAGAGGAACGGCCACAAACACCTGCCAGTGGAGGAGAGAACTTGAGTACCGGTGGCAGCAGCCGGGGATCCAGTGG
Source organism: Procambarus virginalis (assembly GCA_020271785.1). Classification (NCBI taxonomy): domain Eukaryota; kingdom Metazoa; phylum Arthropoda; class Malacostraca; order Decapoda; family Cambaridae; genus Procambarus; species Procambarus virginalis. The sequence goes on from WNGS01008763.1 coordinate 42,965, forward strand.
CAGCAGGCGCAGTATCAAGCTAGAAATAATGAAGATGCAGATAGAAGCACAGCTGCGCAGAGAAGAAAGGGAAGCACAGCTGCAACGAGAAGAAAGAGAAGCACAGCTGCAACGAGAAGAAAGAGAAGCACAGCTGAGGCACGAGGAAGCAGAGAGAGAAGCACAGCTGAGGCGCGAGGAAGCAGAGAGAGAAGCTCAGCTGAAGCGCGAAGAAGCACAGCTGCGCAGAGAAGAACGAGAGGCACAGCAGCAAAGAGAAGAACGAGAGGCACAGCAGCAAAGAGAAGAACGAGAGGCACAGCAGCAAAGAGAAGAACGAGAGGCACAGCAGCAACGAGAAGAACGAGAGGCACAGCAGCAACGAGAAGAACGAGAAGCACAGCTGAAGGAGCGCGAGATAGACGCTAGGACGAAGCTGCAGGAGGTTGAAGCTAACAAGGAGATTGAGCTGAAGCGAGCTGAGCTGGGACTAGTTCCAACTACCCCACCACAACAGCCGGAAGACCGCCGAGTGAGAGAGAGGGATTTGCCCGTCTTCGTGCCTAATGAGGCTGAGGGCTTCTTCGAGCATTTCGAAAGGGTCGCTACGTTGAAGAAGTGGCCGAGGGCAGAGTGGGCGGAGCTAGTTCAGGGAAGGCTCACTGGTGAGGCTCGTGAAGCTTACAACATGCTCGATCTCCAGGAATGTACCAACTATGATGCAGTAAAACGGGCCGTGCTCCATTCGTTCAAGCTGACGCCGGAGTGCTATAGGAAAAGGTTCAGAGAATGTACCCGATCGCCAGGAAAATCGTATGCAGAGACGGCGAGGGACATGGAAAGGAAATTCTTGAAATGGCTGGAGTCGGAAGGAGCAAGATCGGCTGAACAGATCAAGAGGCTAATGGTCATGGAAAAATTCATGTCCGTGCTCTCTCCCGAGATTAGGGTGAGAGTAAAGGAAGCGGACATCAAGGACCCGAGAGCCGCAGCCGATCGAGCAGACATGCTAGAGGAAGCTTTACGTCCATGTCGAGAGGGACAGCACCGACCGCCCGCATTCTCCAGTTATGGGAGGAGTAATAGAAGGTCGGACGGTTGGAGGACAGGACCGAGTTATCCTAAGTCCTACCCCTCGAATGGAAACGGCAGAGGACAGAAGAGTGCTGTGGTGTCATGTTCACAGAAAATGGTACCATCCGTTTTCTATGTGCGGCGGCTGGACGCCACTAGAGAGGTAAACAGCACACAGGACGCCTGCCAAGCTTGGGAGCTACTCTATCATGTAATCGTCTGTTAAGTATTAAAGTCAGTAACCAGGAATGACTTTACATCAACCTTACTACCAAGACTATCTCAGCTATACACAGACACCACACTGGCGACGACGATGAACTGGGAACGCAGGTATTTTGTTCAACAAAACACAAGGAAGGAGCATGCTGTCTCGCCCAGAGGAGGAAGGAGAAGCTGTCTGTGAGCACCATACCCGATGCTGTATGCAACCCCATGCTGTGTGCCGACTGTTGCTGTGTGCTGATCGTTGCTGTGTGCTGGCCGTTGCTGTGTGCTGGCCAATGCTGTGTGCTACCCAAGCTGTGCTGAGTGTTGCTGTGAGAGAGGAATCTGCCGACGCTGTGTACGAAACGACGCTTTGATGCAGTGTACAAAACCCGATGTTTTGGTTACGAAACGACGCTCCGTGCTACAAAATTCTTCACGCTGTGAACCTACTGCTGCCTACTGCTGCCTACTGCTGCCAACTGCTGCCAATTGCTGTACCAACTGCTAACAACTGCTGTGTTGCTGTGAGTAGGAACAACACATGTACACAAGGGCTAGGTAAGAAGTCAGTTGCTGCTGTGTTGTGCACTGTTGTGAACTTTTGCATTAAAATGCTTGTGTGCTTTGCAAAATTAAAGTAATTACAGTGAATTCTTAAATAACATATACAGTGCAGTAAGTGTTATATATTCTGAGGAACATTTTAAGTGATAAATTTACATTTATTCAGTAAAAATGGCAAATATACCTCAGTTTCCTGCATTTGATCCTGACTGTGACCAGACAAACCTGTCACAGAGGTGGGTCAAATGGCTTAAAAGGTTTGAAAATTTGTTGATAGTTTCTGACATCAAAAGTGCTGAAAGAAAGCGTGCCTTTCTGCTTCATTATGCAGGTGATAGAGTTTGTGATATCTTTGATACACTGAAAGATACTGGTGGTGCCAAAGATTATGACACTGCCAAGGCCAAATTAACTGAGCATTTCAAACCAAGGCAAAATACTGCTATGGAAATTATGCATTTCAGGAGAGCAAAACAACTCTCTAATGAAACTGTTGATCAATACCATACACGTCTGCAGGGTTTAGCAACCCATTGTGAGTTTGCTGATGTTGACAAAGAAATCAAACAGCAAATAATTGAAACATGCACATCTACACGTCTTCGTCGAAGAGCTCTAGAACTTGTTGATGATGAAAGTTCTCTTACCAAGATACTGGATATGGCTCGTCGAATGGAAGATGCTGCACGTGATGCTCGTGTCATGGAGTGCAGTGCCAACAACGGTTCTGCCACTGTTACTAACAGTCATGAAGTATGTAAGGTTCAGGGAGTACACCATGATCATAGAAGATATCATGCCAAACCTAACATTAAATTGAGCCGAGAACCACATCACAACTGGAGTCATGGAACAAGACTCAAGCAGTCACAACGACTCACATCAGAGGTTGTCAACAATAAATGTTACAATTGTGGAGGAGACTACCCACACCAAGATAATGTTTGTCCTGCACAAGGTAAGAAGTGCTATGAGTGTAGAAAACTAAATCATTTTGGTGCTATGTGTCGTTCCGCACTAAAGAAACCACAATCAATAAATAAAAGCAATGTACGAGGATCAAGTCATAGGAGTCGAGGTGGCAAACACAATATTGCACCTCAAATCAAGAATGTTAATAATATACAAGACAACATTTCATTACAACCAGTCTCAGATGACAGTGAATGTGATTATATTTATGGAGTACAATCAATCACAAAATGGAATGATCTTCCAAACAACCCAGAGACTATAGTATACATTGCTGGCATTTGTCTCAAAATTCTCATTGACACTGGATCAAACATTGACACCATTGCTGAGTGCCACTATGAAAAATTTAAAAAACAATTCCCAAAGCTTGAAAACTATAATGGCAAAGCCACTGCCTATGCTTCAAAGGTAGCCTTACCAGTGATTGGAACTTTCACTGCAGAGATTAAGTCAAAGAATGCAATGCTCATTACTACATTCCATGTTGTTAGGAATGCAAAGGAGTCTTTACTCAGTTACAAGACTTCAACCAAATTGGGGCTACTTCAGCTTTCTAATGCTGTAGCAGTGGAATCTGCAAACAATGTTGATGCTATTGTTGCTGAATTTTCTGATCGGTTTAAATCCATAGGTTGTTATACTGATAGCAAGGTACATCTGCATATCAACCCAGATGTAATTCCAGTTGCCCAACCACATCGCCGACAACCATTCCATACTCGCAAGAAAGTCGATGCCGAACTGGATAGGCTGATAGAACTAGATATCATTGAACCGGTAACAGGCCCAACACCATGGGTAAGCCCAATTGTCACTCCACCAAAGCCGAAGAATCCAGATGAGATACGCATTTGTGTAGACATGCGTGTTCCCAACAAGGCAATAATGCGTGAACGCCATCCTACACCCACTGTAGATGATATGATTTACCGCTTGAATGGTGCAACTGTATTCAGCAAGTTAGATTTAAACAAGGGCTATCATCAGCTTGAACTTGATGATGAGAGTCGATTCATCACAACGTTTACGACACATCGAGGTCTGTATAGGTACAAGCGCCTGAGTTTTGGTATTAACAGTGCTGCTGAAGTATTCCAGCACATCATCAGCCAGGTATTGCAAGATATACCTAATGCTGACAACATGTCTGATGACATCATTGTTTATGGCCGTACCCAAGCTGAACACGACAAAGCTCTTCGTGCAACATTGCAACGCTTACGAGAAAAGAATTTGACGCTAAGCCGAGCAAAGTGTGAGTTCAATCAACATAAAATTGAATTCTTTGGACATGTACTTAGTGACAAAGGTCTATCTCCAGATCCTAAGAAAGTTGCAGATATCAAGAATGCTGCACCTCCTTCAACATCCACTGAAGTACATAGTTTTCTGGGAATGGCAAACTACTGTTCTCGCTTCATTCCAGATTTTGCTACCATTACGAAGCCTCTACGTGAGCTCCTGAAGAAAAATGCATCATGGTACTGGAGCGATGTCGAGCAAAATGCATTTGATGCTGTGAAAGATGCACTAGTAGAAAATGCGACTGCTGCATACTTTGATCCATCAATGGACACTGAGTTAACGGTGGATGCTAGTCCTGTTGGTTTAGGTGCTGTGTTAGCCCAACACAAACCTGGTCAACCAGATTCAAGAGTAGTAATTGCCTATGCCAGCCGTTCTCTCACAGATGTTGAGCAACGATACAGTCAGACAGAGAAGGAAGCTCTTGCTCTTGTATGGGGCTGTGAACACTTCAATGTGTATCTGCTTGGTGCACCCTTTACCACGATAGTCACTGACCACAAACCGTTGGAGACCATCTTCAATAATCCAAAGTCCAAACCACCAGCTCGCATTGAGAGATGGGCTCTTCGTCTGCAACCATACAACTTTACGGTGAAATACAAGCCAGGTGCAGGCAATCCCGCTGATTACATCAGTCGACATCCTGCCAACAGTTTCACCATCACCAAGCATCAGCAAGTTGCCGAGGAATATGTACACTCTGTAACCTGTGATGCAGTCCCCAAGGCTCTCACTCTTGATGAAATACGTACTGCAACCCTAGAGGACCCAACTCTGCAAGCAACAGTGGATGCATTGACTAAGAAAAAGTTTCCACGCATCCCACCCTCAGGAGTTGACCAAGATGCATTCAAAGCACTTGAACGCATCCAGACAGAATTAAGTGTTACGCAACAACGCGACACCGTGCTGCGAGGTACTCGTATCGTCATTCCAGCTGTTCTCCAGCAACGTGCTCTGAAGCTTGCACATCAAGGACACCAAGGTCTTGTAAGGACCAAACAGCTGCTACGAGAAAAGGTGTGGTTTCCTGGCATTGATCGTCAAGCTAATGCATGATGCCTGTGTCCCTTGCCAAGCTGCAGTGGATACTTCAAGACCAACACCTCTACAACCTTCACCACTACCTGCTGCACCATGGATGGAAGTATCGATGGACTTCTGTGGACCGCTACCAACTGGAGAGTACTTGATGGTAGTCATTGATGATCACTCACGTTATCCAGAAGTAGAAATCATCACTTCCACATCTGCAAAGGCTGTCATCCCGAAACTCGACAAGATCTTTTCAAACTTTGGCATTCCTGAAGTTGTCAAGACGGACAATGGACCGCCATTTAATGGACAAGACTTTGTCAACTTTGCTGAGCATATTGGATTCAAACACCGCCGTGTGATGCCACTACATCCTCAAGCAAATGGAGAAGTAGAGAGATTCATGCAACCTCTCATGAAAGCTGTACGCTGTGCTCATGCCGAAGGACGATCCTGGAAACAAGCTATGTATGCTTTTCTCAGGAACTACCGTGCAACACCGCATGGAACACTGGGCAAGTCGCCTGGCGAACTTTTATTTGGACGTCCTATGAGAATCGCACTACCTGTCATGCCAGCCAAGGTAACGGATAAACGTCTCGCTCAGAAGGATGCACTAGCCAAGGGCAAAATGAAAATTGCTCATGATCAACGTGCAAAGGAACAATTCATAAAGGTTGGAGATACTGTTCTCGTTAAAAAGAAAAAAGAGGGAAAGTTAGATATGCCGTATGATACAAAACCATATAAAGTGATTAGTGTAAAAGGAACTATGGTAACAGCGAGTAATAGAGATCATAGTATAACACGTAATATGGCTTATTTCAAAGTGATTCCAACTAGTGTAGAAAATGATGAAGTGCAAAGTCGTGCAAAAGAAAAAGAAAAAATGAGTTATAACTCGATAAACAATTCATCGAGGGATATTCTTGTACTTAAGGACTCTCGTCCAAAACGACATGTTAAACGCCCTACACGATATGATGATTAATTGTGTTCCTATGTAATGCAAAGTATTTACTTGTTATGCTGAACTAAATTTAATATTGTTTGAATAATGCAGATCTCTCATTCAATATTTTGTAACTTTGTATTACAGTTTCTTTCATGTTTGTTTAACATTGCATATGTATTTTTAACATTGAAATCCTTTGTGGTAAAGATTGTTTAAATTCTTTGTGTGTTTAATTAATGTTAAATGTATGCAATATCTCTTGATATGTTAATAACTTACTTTGTGTCAATAACTTTGCTTTGTGCTACAAGCATGGTAGACATCCTGTATTCATTCTTTTTAAAGAAAAGGAGGGATGTCATGTTCACAGAAAATGGTACCATCCGTTTTCTATGTGCGGCAGCTGGACGCCACTAGAGAGGTAAACAGCACACAGGACGCCTGCCAAGCTTGGGAGCTACTCTATCATGTAATCGTCTGTTAAGTATTAAAGTCAGTAACCAGGAATGACTTTACATCAACCTTAATACCAAGACTATCTCAGCTATACACAGACACCACATGTGGAACCGCCGAAGAAGTCACCGAGGGAGAGCTCAAGAGATCTTGTTATCGTTACGGCCGGAGAAGCTGAGCATGAGTCTTTGGAAGGCGCAAGAGAAGTCCGCGGAAGAAGAAGGATCCGTTGTTTCAACTGCGGGTTAATAGGACACATGGCGCGCGAATGCAGACGTCCTAAGCAGCGGGGTTACGTTGCTTTTGTACGGGTAGAGGATCAGTTAGCCGAAGGAGTGCGGGATGGACCTGTACGTAAGAAGGCTAACCCATTCGTGCGTGAGGGAACTGTAAGGGTGGGGGACGCAGACCCCATCCCGGTAATGATGCTGAGAGATACTGGGGCGGAATTTACCCTGGTGAGCAGAACCCTTTTCCCTGAGTGTCACGAGAATGCCTGTGTAGGTGAGGCAAGTGTGACCACTGTGGGAGGCCCAGTGCAGATGCCTCTACACCAGGTAACCCTGAGTTCGGATTATGGATGCCAAACCCTAGTAGTGGGGGTCTGTGCGACGATGCCCACGAGGGAGGCACAGGTCATTTTGGGAAATGACGCATGTGGAGGACGTGTCCTACCGAACCTCGTGAAGGACGAGGAGTGCTTGGAGCACCTAGAGAAGAAAGGCGAAGTGTTCGACGCCTGTGGGGACGAGAAAGGAATCGCCATGGAGGCGTTCCCTGTCTGTGCTATGATTCCGAGGCAGCGCGAAGGACAAGGAGGACGTGGATCTGATAAGGCCGACGAGGAGACGACCGACGGCCTGGAAAATGATCACCTCGTCATGGAACCAGGAGAGCGAGTGGAGGGCGAAGGCAGCCCAGAAGGTGAGGTACAGGTGACCCTCACCGGTTCTCCAGGGATGGACCGCACTCGTCTCGAGGAGGTGCAGCAGGCAGAATCCCCCAAGTTGATTTGTAAGGTCAAAGGAGGACGTATTGGTCCCGAGAAAGCTACTCACTTTAACAGGCAAGAAGGCATATTAGTAAGACAGTGTAAACCTGTAAGGATGGAGGTCGGAAAAGCCTCTCCAGGTGTGAGAGACCAAGTAGCATTGCCAGCCAAGTGCAGAGCGGCAGTGTTGAGTCCGTTGCACGCTGTTGACTCTGCGGGTCACCTAGGGATGACCACGATGCGACGTCCAACGTCGAGAGAAGTGGCTGGGCAACTACAACATCTTTTCTCTTGGGTGAGGAGGCCCAGGGAAGATCAGGCCGACAGTGGAAATATGTTCCGGTCTGAGTGTGTCAGACGAACAGTGATAAATCGGGGAGTGATGCAGATTCGGTCGTCGCCCTACCGATCGCAGTCGAAGGGGACGATCGGAAGATTCCACTCCACCTCAGAGACAACTCTGAGAATGTTCTGCGTAGAGCAGGAAGACGAGTGGGAAGAGGCAGCGGGCCCTGTTTTGTTGGCCATTCGCAAAGCAGTGGCAGAACCGTTAAACTTCTCACAGTTCCAGCTGGTGAACGGACGTGAGGTGTGGAGCCCTCGGTCCGCAATAGGTAAGCAGTGGACGCCAAAGGATGACCTTGAAGATGGTCTGCAGACACATGAGGAGTGTCACACATTGGCAGCTGCAATACTGGCTGGAAGCCAAGATTTTCAGTGGAAAGGACAACGTAGTCGCAGATGCGTTGTCCCGCATGCACTAACCAGACATGACTCTTATTTTAAGGGGAGGGGTATGTGACGGTGTTCCCCCCCTTCTAATTCTCCCACGCCTGCTGTAAGAGTCATGTCCACTATTCCCGAGCGTTCTCTACATTGCAGGCATCAATTGAACATGTGTGGGAGAGAACAGTATTCTCGATGAGCCGAGAAATTTGCGAAAATGTAGTATTTTGGCCTGTGGGATAGGCCCTTTAGGGAGCCAATATGGCGCTGGCGAGTCTGTTCTCCCGCCAAAACTGTGTGACGTCAGTGGCGCCAGATTGGTCACAGTCAGCGACATGGCACTGGGAGCCAATGAAAACCAACTTTGGGAAAAGTGACGTCACATAGGCATGGGGGGTCCGGCCGTGTTGGCGCCGTGGAGAGATCAGTCTTTCACGACACGTCCGAGAGGTAGGACGCGCGATCGGTCGTCCTGTCAGAGTGACGGATTTACCGAACTCCGGTGGATGTAAGCGTCTCCAGTTGTTGGCACGCACTCTGTGAGGTCTTCCTGCAACCCAGATGTGGCTCAGATAAGGAATTGACAGAATATTGAGCAACAAGTGCTCAGAGGACAGGTGCGTTGCAAGAAGTGGGCCGGGCATCGACGTGTGTCGTCATTGGCGGTTCACCAGTATAAGAGACAGCTTAGTGGCCGGGCCACCCACCGTGAGTGAACCGGGTTGACAGCCTTGTCAACCAGGTTGAACGTGTGATCGACGATCCTGTCAAGTTTGACAGTAACCCCACCTTCGTGGAACCCTACGAGTCAACAGTTGGATGCAAGCACGTCAAGAAGTCTTCCCAAATACCTAGCGATATATCTAGACGACGAGGGAATTGACAGTGTTGTGAGCTTCAAGTGCTCTGAAGTCGGGTGCTGTGTGTGTGGAGCTTAAGCAGTGTCGTCCGGGACGGCTGATAACTTCACAGTGACTTCGTAGTGGTGAGAGGCAGTTCCTCTGGGAGTACAGTGACAAGGACTAATTGGGAAACGTACGACGACCGCCGAGACGTAGGCTGGCTGCCGTAGTTGGGAGGAAAGTTGACGGCCAGGAGACCGACTTCAACCCTGCGACGTACTGTAGAGGAAGGAGCATGGACCTGCTGTGTACAGAAGCGGCGAGACGCGACATCCTAAGGCGTGGGCTTGTGTTTCTGGATGGTGAACGAGGCGAGAGCCTGGACCAGGAGCTACAACCCAACTGTCATCCTAGGATAGGTGAAGTAGGTGTTTACAGTTACCCTCCCATTTCCCCTTTAGTTAGCTATATATTTTCTTGTCAGGATATTTTATATGTCGTGAGCAAGTCTCACCTGAGTTTAAGTCACAGAGAGCACAGTGTGCGGTGAGCCTGCCCAGAGCGCTCACAGTATCAGTGTACATATATATCTATGTGTGGGTGTGTGCAAGCACCAAGATTCATCAGAGAATTTACTGTGACTATTATTAATTTACAGTGAGTATTATTATTATATATATATTGGTAGTAAACCAGATATTGGTGTGTTGATCTCTATAATCTATTGATATAAATGCCTGTGGATTGATCTCTATAATCTATTGATATAAATGCCTGTGGATTGATCTCTATAATCTATTGATATAAATGCCTGTGTGTTGATCTCTATAATCTATTGATATAAATGCCTGTGTGTTGATCTCCATAATCTATTGATATAAATGCCTGTGTGTTGATCTCCATAATCTATTGATATAAATGCCTGTGTGTTGATCTCCATGATTTATTGATATAAATGCCTGTGTATTTGATCTCCATGATTTATATATATATGTGCCTGAAATTTGATTACTGATTTATATATGACATGACTGTGTACTGAATAATATCATATACGTGAAGTGATTGCCAGTGATATCTCTGTGAGAGGAAGTATAGATATAAAGAAAAGTTCAGTGATCAAGTGAGGGCATTCACAGTAAATATTATTAAGAATAGAGTAATCTTTTGGTACGGTGAAAAGCCACTGTGAGAGTATTGTGAATAAGATGTTGACCGTGAGGCCAGTGAAATCATAAGTAAGCCATGTGAATGTTGAATAGTGTTTTGGAAAAAGTTAAATAAACGGGGATCGTGACAGAATTAGAAAACAAGTACTAGACTGTTCCCACGATCGCGAGGGTCCCGGTCAGCTGACATCTGACAGGAGACGCGTGGCGCTGCCGATGTTACCATATCGGTGCGCTCTAGAATATTATGCTATGAATGGAGCAATTGTCATATATTATTCCTGATACATTGATGCATATATATTTCTCGTTGTCTTTTAAGTAAAATACCAAAACTCTTTGGTGTTTGATATCATCCCCTCCATTTATCTTGTGACCGTGTAATGAAGTAAAGCAGAGTGACCTGCCTGATACCATATTACTGGAATTTGCTCTTGCCACAATTACACCTGACCACTGCAGTGTTACTGGACACTTGAAAACCAGTTGGCGACCTTGAAGGCTGCGTAAGAGTTCGGTGTCGGGGCGGGCCACAGATTGAGGGAACGATCTGTGCCCTCACTCATCTTGCAAATTAAAGGCCGGTTGTGAGACCGACTGGGGTACTCTCCGAGGCCAGCAGTGGAGCCTAGAGGATCGAGGGAAGACCCGCCGAACGACGGTGAGTAAGGGTTATTGTTGGAGCAACCACCTGGAAAGGAGATCCAGTCTACTGTTGCTTTAACCCTTCTCTAACGAGAACACCGTGAAACCCCGACAGTAGGGAAGGTGGTGATGGGTAGGGATTGTGGTGAAGGGTCGGTAAAGTGGTGAAGGGTAGGGAAGGTGGTGAAGGGTAGGGAAGATGGTGAAGGGAAGGGAAGGTGGTGAAGGGTAGGGAAGGTGGTGAAGGGTAGGGAATGTGGTGAAGGGTAGGGAATGTGGTGAAGGTGGTGAAGGGTAGGGAAGGTGGTGAAGGGTAGGGAAGGTGGTGAAGGGTAGGGAATGTGGTGAAGGGTAGGGAATGTGGTGAAGGTGGTGAAGGGTAGGGAAGGTTTTGAAAGGTAGGGAAGGTGGTGAAGGGAAGGGAATGTGGTGAAGGTTCGGTAAAGTGGTGAAGGGTAGGGAAGGTGGTGAAGGGTAGGGAAGATAGTAAAGGGTAGGGAAGGTGGCGAAGGGTAGGGAAGGTGGTGAAGAATAGGGAAGGTGGTGAAGGGTGGTGAAGGTGGTGAAGGGTAGGGAAGGTGGTGAAGGGTAGGGAATGTGGTGAAGGGGTAGGGAAGGTGTTTAATGGTGGGGAAGGTGGTGAAGGTTAGGGAAGATGGTGAAGGGTAGGGAAGGTGGTGAAGGGTAGGGAAGGTGGTTAAGGGTAGGAAAGGAGGTGAAGGGTAGGAAAGGTGGTGAAGGGTAGGGAAGGTGGTGAAAGGTTAGGGGAAGATGGTGAAGGGTAGGGAGGGCGGTGAAGGGTAGGGAAGATGGTGAAGGGTAAGGAAGGTGGTGAAGGGTAGGGAAGGTAGTGAAGGGTAAAGAAGGTGGTGAAGGGGTAGGGAAGGTGTTTAATGGTGGGGAAGGTGGTGAAGGTTAGGGGAAGATGGTGAAGGGTAGGGAAGGTGGCAAAGGGTAGGGAAGGTGGTGAAGGGTAGGGAAGGTGGTGAAGGGAAGGAAAGGTGGTGAAGGGAAGGGAAGGTGGTGAAGGGTATGTAAGACGGTTAAGGTTAGTGAAGGTGGTTAAGGTTAGGGAAAGTGGCGAAGGGTAGGGAATGTGGTGAAGGGCAAGGAAGGCGGTGAATGGTAGGGAAAGTGGTGAAGAGTATGGAAGGCGGTGAAGGATAGGGAAGGTGGTGAAGGATAGGGAAGGTGGTGAAGGGTAGGGAATGTGGTGAAGGGTAAGGAAGGCGGTGAAGGGTAGGGAAGGTAGTGAAGGGTAGGGACGGTGGTGAAGGGTACGGACGGTGGTGAAGGGTAGGGAAGGTGGTAAAGGGTAGGGAAGGTTGTGAAGGGTAAGGAAGGTGACACACACACACCACCATGTTCCTCCCTGGTGACACACACACACACACCAACATGTTCCTCCCTGGTGACACACACACACACACCACCATGTTCCTCCCTGTTGACACACACACACACCACCATGTTCCTCCCTGGTGACACACACACACACACCACCATGTTCCTCCCTGGTGACAAACACACACACACCACCATGTTCCTCCCTGGTGACACACAAACACCACCATGTTCCTCCCTGGTGACACACACACACACACCACCATGTTCCTCCCTGGTGACACACACACACACCACCATGTTCCTCCCTGGTGACACACACACACACACAACACCATGTTCCTCCCTGGTGACACACACACACCACCATGTTCCTCCCTGGTGACACACACACACACCACCATGTTCCTCCCTGGTAAACACACACACACACACCAACATGTTCCTCCCTGGTGACACACACACACACACCACCATGTTCCTCCCTGGTGACACACACACACACACCTACATGTTCCTCCCTGGTGACACACACACACACACCACCATGTTCCTCCCTGGTGACACACACACACACCACCATGTTCCTCCCTGGTGACACACACACACACACACACACACACCACCATGTTCCTCCCTGGTGACACACACACACACACACACACCACCATGTTCCTCCCTGGTGACACACACACACACACCACCATGTTCCTCCCTGGTGAGACACACACACACACACACACCACCATGTTCCTCCCTGGTGACACACACACACACCACCATGTTCCTCCCTGGTGACACACACACACACACCAACATGTTCCTCCCTGGTGACACACACACACCACCATGTTCCTCCCTGGTGACACACACACACCACTATGTTCCTCCCTGGTGACACACAAACACCACCATGTTCCTCCCTGGTGACACACACACACCACCATGTTCCTCCCTGGTGACACACACACACACACCACCATGTTCCTCCCTGGTGACACACACACACACCACCATGTTCCTCCCTAGTGACACACACACACACACACACACACACACCCATGTTCCTCCCAGGTGACACACACACACACACACACACCACACACACACCACCATGTTCCTCCCTGGTGACACACACACACAACATGTTCCTCCCTGGTGACACACACACACACACCACCATGTTCCTCCCTGGTGACACACACACACACACACCACCATGTTCCTCCCTGGTGACACACACACACACACCACCATGTTCCTCCCTGGTGACACACCACACACACACACCCACTCATGTTCCTCCCTGTGTGACACACACACACACACACACCATGTTCCTCCCTGGTGACACACACACACACACACACACACACACACCACACTGTTCCTCCCTGGTGACACACACACACACCACCACCCACACCATGTTCCTCCCTGGTGACACACACACACCCCCATGTTCCTCCCTGGTGACACACACACACACCACCATGTTCCTCCCTGGTGACTCACACACCACCATGTTCCTCCCTGGTGACTCACACACACACACACCACCATGTTCCTCCCTGGTGACACACACACACACACCCCAATGTTCCTCCCTGGTGACACACACACACACCACCACCATGTTCCTCCCTGGTGACCACACACCACCATGTTCCTCCCTGGTAGACACACACACACACCAATGTTCCTCCCTGGTGACACACACACACACACACACCACCATGTTCCTCCTGGTGACACACACACACACACCACCATGTTCCTCCCTGGTGACAA
>WNGS01008764.1:0-25021 GCA_020271785.1 Procambarus virginalis
GAATATATTTTCGTTCATTTTTTTCGCACAGTTCCAATACTTTTATTTGTTTTTACATGCTCATCCTATGTATAGTGAACCGTACACTATATTATGGATGTAAAACATCTGTACTGTCCGAAGACACTGTGTTACGTGCATGACACTTGTGTACACATATGCAGCACATATTTACTATGTTCATGCTAATTTATGTATATATACAATCTATTTACACACTATACACTGTCACACACTATATACCTTCACCATCAACACTTCAGAACACCGCGAGTGAGAGCTGCCACACCCAGCCAGCCCTCCCTCACTTCTACAACATTGTATTCGCCAACTTTGCCCCCTCCATCATACAGTTATTCACACCAATGTTTCATGTTCATTTATGTATATTTACAACATATGTACACACTATACACTGTCACACACCATATACATTTACCATCAACACATTCAGAACATCGCGTAGCAGCTGCTTCGCCAATAGGAGCTGCCTCGTATGGGCCAATAGGAGCTGCCTCATATGGGCCAATAGCTGCCTCATATGGGCCAATAGCAGCTGCCTCGTATATGCCAATAACAGCTGCGTCGTATGGGCCAATAGGCATTTGGCCATGAACACATTCAGAACACCTCGAGTGAGAGCAGCCACACCCAGCCATCTCCCTCACTCCAACATCTTACTCGCCAACATTGCTCCTCCCACCATACTGTTATAGTTCTTATTACACATGTTCTATATACCTATCTACATGTTTTATTTACCAGAACTATGCAAGTAAGCCGGTATTGTGTCCAAACAGTACAGTGGCCACCATACACTGCATGAAAAATCACACAGCAGACGACGCTACGATTACGTCACATCCCTCACCAAAATAGCTCCTCTCAACATTCTCCTGTTGCTGTTCTTACACTATATACACACTATATATACCCATGTACACATGTTTTGCCCATAGCGAACCACTAAGCTAGTATGGTGAGCAAAACAAGAGTGGCAGCCACACACACGCGCAATGAGGATACCTCAATTCTCGCCCTCCCTCCCTCACCAAAATTCCTCCTTCCACAGTACTACGCACAACGCTAATTATAACCACAATCTTGGTCACTAATTCCTATAAATGAATAATTGACCATACGTTTATTTTGAAAAGGAACCTAAGAAATTGTTTGAAGATTCCTAGATGGACGAAATAATGCTGTGGTGCTGTGGCAAGCGCTGTGAACATCGTGAACAGCATTGAATCACTGATATTTGAACATTGTACCCAGTCATTATCACACTCAGGCTCTTCTATAATACTATCATGGCTAAATAATACAAGTTATATATATATTTTGACATTATTAGGCGATGCTGTGGTCACACACTGAACAGCAGTGCTGTGTGCTTATGCTGCGAGCGCCAGCCTTGGTTGCTCACTCACTACTGAGGCTCCCACACCCGGGAATGTGGACCACGATTTTTTTTAAAGATGGCGTCTGTTTACAAGAGCCCTGAGGAAGCTGATGTGAACTCCATGTAGCCGCGGGAGTTTTGAATCGAACATGAAAAATACAAATACCCAGAGGCGCGTTGCGCAAACCAGACGCGAGCCTGCAGGCGTGTTGCGCAGTTAAAGGGTTAAGATATGGGCACCATATGACTGCAGCATATTCCACCTGTGGTCTTACAAAAGTCATGAATAATTTCTTTAGTATTTCACCATCCATGTATTTAAAAGCAATTCTGAAGTTAGAAAGTGTAGCACAGGCTCCTCACACAATATTCTTAATGTGGTCCTCAGGTGACAGTTTTCTATCTAGAACCACCCCTCGATCCCTTTTTTTGGCAGAATTCTTTAAAGATTTCTCACATAATTTATAGGTTGTGTGGGGTCTATGTTCTCCAATTCCACATGCCATAACATGGCATTTATTCACATTAAATTCCATTTGCCAAGTGGTGCTCCATATACTTACAGTGGTACCTCGGAATATGAGTGCCCCTGTATACGAATTTTTGGAATATGAGCAGGATTTGCTCTGAAAATTTGCCTCAGAAGGCGAGGGTGTTGATACGCGTACAGGCCAACCTAGCACGTGGTGGTACGGCGATCACCCCTCAGTTTACCAGTGCCTTGCACCCAGTGACTATCCCGCCTCAATTCTTCACCAGGATTTTCAGTGTTTTGTTGGATTTTTTGTCATTTGACCATAAAAGTTGTTATTATACATCTCACCATGGGTCACAAGAAAGCCAGTGGTAAGGATCAAGGCAAGAAAGTGCATGTGAGGATGACAATAGAAGAAAAACAAAAGATCATTCGGAAGCATGAAAATGGTACACGTGTTGTTGAACTTTGTAGGCAGTACAACAAATCCATGTCAACGATATGCATTATACTTAGCAAGAAAAGGACATTATGAGTGCTAACGTGGCAAAAAGCGTAAGAACAATGACGAAACGAAGACCACAAATACTTGAAGTGGAGATTAAGAAGTTGAAGATTAAGAAGTGGTGTCAGATGTGAGAAGAAATGCAAACTTTTATTGAAAAGTCTCACACAGAGAAAGCTGTAGTAGGGCATTGCATTAATCTTTTCAATGACAATGTGATGCCTCACTACAGAGACATCTTGCGAAAAAGGGAAAAACAATCTTCCATGGACAGATTTGTTGTGAGAAAATTGAGCAGTGAGCCACAACCAGGACTTAGTGGTGTGCAGGCAAAACGTACCAGAGAATGCACCCCAGAGAGGTCCTCACTGCCTGATCTTATAATGGAAGGGGACTCCATTTCCAAACAGTAACACCTCTCCTCCTCCCCCTCCTCATCATCTTCCATACGCCAACAGCATTCATCAACAAGGGTAAGTAATAACTTGAACATAGTTTTGTAGGTTTATTTAGATAAATTAGGTATAAAATTTTGTTTCAATTGAGGTTCTTGGGTAGTCGGGAACGGATTAATTCATTTCCCATTATTTCTTATGGGAAAAATAGCTTCAGATTACGAGTTTTCGGAATATGAGCTGTCTCCAGGAACAGATTAAACTCTTAAACTGAGGTACCACTTTATTTTGTCCAGGTCTTCTTGAAGGGCATGACAATTATCTAGGCTTCTTATCTTCCCTATTATCTTAGCATCATCAGCAAACATGTTCATATAATTCGGAATTCCATCTGGTAGATCATTTGTGTAGACAATGAACATTATCGGTGCAAGAACTGAACCACTTGTGGCATTCCTCCAATCCGATACATTGCCTCTGATTACGGCCCTCATTTTTCTATCAGGAAATTTTTCATCCATGTTAGAAGCTTACCTGTCACCCCTCCAATATGTTCCAGTTTCTAGAACAACCTCTTATGTGGAACTCTGTCAAAAGTCCTTTTTAGGTTCAGGTAGATGCAGTCAACTCAACCATCTCTTTCCTGTAAAATCTCTGTGGCTCAATCATAGAAACTGAGTAAATTCATTACACAGGATCTTCCCGATCAAAAACCATACTGTCTGTCTGATATTATATCATTTTTTTCCAGGTTATCTACCCATTTAGTTTTAACTATTTTTTCCTATATTTTGACAATTACACTTGTCAATGATACAGGTCTATAATTGAGGGGGGGTCTTCCCTGCTGCCACTTTTGTAGATTGGAACTATGTTAGCCTTTTTCCACACATCAGCTACAACTCCTGTAAACAGGGATGCCTGAAAAATCAGTTGAAGTGGAATGCTGAGCTCTGGTGAACATTCTCTCAGAACCCATGGTGAAACTCCATCTGGACCAACTGCCTTGTTCTCACTTCGCTCCTTGAGCATTTTTTCCACTTCATCTCTAGACACCTCTATGTGCTCTATGTTGTTCTCTGGAATTCTTATTGTGTCTGGTTCCCTGAAGATTCCATTTTGTTCAAACACACTTTGGAACGTTTCGCTTAATGTTTCACACATTTCTTTTTCATTTTCCGTGAATCTATTTCCCATTTTTATCCTTTGAATATTATCCTTTACCTGCAATTTGTTGTTTATGAATTTATAGAATAGACCTGGTTCTGTTTTACATTTGTCCACAATCCCTTTTTCAAAATTTCTTTTGGCCTCTCTCATCACTGATGTGTAGTTGTTCTATAAAGATTTTCAATCCTATTCGAATTTCAAAGTACTGTACAAAGAATTTCAATCCAAATCGGTGGCTTTTGGAGGGAATATACTGCTTGAAGGCAAGACGTCCTTTGAAAAGCACTGGGGATTCGTCAATCATCAGCTTCTGAGCTGGTACGTAGAAATCCCTGTACTTTCCGATAAGTTCATTCAGGACGTGCCTTACCTTCCAAAGTCTATCATCATTTGCAAAGTGAAGACACCTGAGGATTATTGCAAATTGGTCTCGAGACATATATTTGCCGAACATCGGTGTTGGAACAGTATGGTCTTTGCTCCAATAATGGTCGATTACGTGTTTGACACAATGTTTCATCAACATACTTAGTGCCAAAAACACATACATTTCACCTACAGTCGTATCTTTCCATCGCTGCAAACGTGAATAATTGAATAACTCCTCCTCATCAATGAGATCAGTCTCATATTTGTTCGTTTCATGAACAATATGTTCCATTAGCAGCTCATCAAAATATGCAGTAAAATAGTCCATTTCACACATATCTGCACCTTTTATCAGGGAAAATGTCTAATTCCAACATCCGAATTATCAAAACAGGAATTTGTGGAACAAAATCTGTCCCATCACTCCACACAAAAACACCTGGTGTCTTTCGAGAGCCAAAAGCAGCACTACGGCAAGGAAACCGTGGACCAGGAGCTGAAGCAGGTCTAGGAACAGTAGGGGCGGTGACGAAAAATTACTCGATGTGGAGGGTCTTTGTTCATGTGGTGCCATGCGGTGCCGCATGGCTTGGCCAGATGCTGCTGACGCGACAATTTGTCGCTTGGCAACACCAAACACTCCACTTCCACTAGCGACACTGAAACTATTTTCCGATTCTAAGTCACTAAAACCGGAAAATGATTCACCTTCTTCAGGCTCTTTGAGCAAAACATCAATATCTTGCAAGGTAGCACATGAACTGTGTGGTCTGGCACAAAGTGGGGTCGAGTGAGGGCGAGGAGGCATGGGCGAGATGCTAGGACTAGCCCTGGTGGAGCCAGCATGTTCACACTCGTCGTCGGTCGTATCCACCTCTGAGGGCTGTGTGTAGTCATGATCAAAGTCAGAGTCATCACTATCCGGGAACAAATTCTTATTAATTTCGTCCTCGGTCAACTTTATTTAATATCAGGGAATAATATCAGGTAATAATAAACAGGGAACATACAAACATTCCATGGGAAACTGTTTTAAGTAATACAAGTCCTACAGAAGGAATAGAAAAACTGACTTCGGAAGCGTATAAAGTCTGTCTGAACATGTTCCCTTGAGGAAAGCCAGAAAGAGATCTAACGTAGAAAGAGAACGCAGACGACAGTATAAATGCAGGAAAAAAATAACAGAACTGCTTATGCAGACACAAATTTCCCGTCAAAGAAGGAATAATTTAAATAGGGAGATTGAAGAAATCGAGCGGAAATTGAACCACTCATATGAAACTGAAGAAAGGCAGTTAGAACAGAAAGCAATTCAGGAAATAAAGAAAAATCCAAAATATTTCTTCTCATATGCGAAATCAAAAGCAAAAACCACTGCCAGTATTGGACCTATTCGTACAAGTGAAGGTTCATACACGGAGGATGACAAAGAAATTAGTGAAATCCTAAAAAAGCAGTACGAGGACATGTTTAGCACTCCAATAAACAACATGAAAGTGGAAGATCCAGATAATTTCTTTATGCGGGATATTCAAACCCCTGTAAATATAACTGATATCAACACGAGCGCACTAAATTTTGAAAGAGAAATTGAAAACATGCCAATGCACTCGGCCCAGGTCCTGACTCATGGAATTCAATATTTATAAAGAAATGCAAAGGCCCGGTAGCACAGGCACTCAGTATAGTGTGGAGGAAGAGCTTGGACATGGGGGAGATACCAGATGCACTTAAAGTAGCAGACATAGCCCCTCTACACAAGGGAGGGAGCAAAGCATTGGCAAAGAATTATAGACCAGTTGCACTAACATCGCACAACATAAAAGTATTTGAGAGAGTGATTAGGAGTCAGGTCACCAATTTCATGGAGACCAATGACCTTCACAACCAGGCCAACATGGATTTCGAGTGGGAAGATCGTGCCTCTCACAGCTACTTGAGCACTATGACAAAGTCACTGAGGCATTAGAAGAAAAACAGAATGCTGATGTGATATACACGGACTTCGCAAAGGCTTTCGATAAATGTGACCATGGCGTGATAGCACACAAAATGAAGTCAATGGTAATAACCGGTAAAGTAGGACACTGGATACTCAGTTTTCTGTCAAACAGGACTCAGCGAGTAACGGTCAACCATATAAATCTACTCCAAATGCAGTTAAAAGCTCTGTACCTCAGGGTACAGTCCTTGCACCGCTGCTTTTCCTTATTCTCATATCAGATATAGACAAAAATACAAGTCACAGCTTCGTATCATCCTTTGCAGACGACACAAAAATCAGTATGAAAATTACCTCGGCTGAAGACATTGAAAAACTTCAAGCTGATATTAATAAAGTTTTCGACTGGGCATCAGAAAATAACATGATGTTTAACAGTGACAAATTCCAGGTACTCAGGTACGGTAAAAATGAGGACCTTAACCCTTAACATGCTCGGGGTCTAATATACTGCTATCCGCACAGGCGCATGTCATTTTGAAAAAAAAAAAAATTTTTTTTTTTCTAATCTGTTAAGTTTCGTTCACTGATCACGGGAAAAATAAAAAAAAATTCTATTGTACTTACTTTTGTTGCAATAGAGCCGTAAAGTTCATCGATGACGTCACACTCTGCATGTTCTCTCATGCAGTAGACGCCCGAGAGGTGTTGCGCGGCGTCCCGCAACAGCCAGAGTTGCCACAAATATATTTTCGCGCTATTTATTTACAATGTCTAGGCGCATTTTATCCATTTATTTTGCACTAAATTTGTTTCAAATAATGTTTGAACATATTTTGTATCAATAATTGTTGCATATTTGAGTATACACAGGCGCACACATCTGTTTTCAATTACGACAATATAATATGTCATTACAGTCTATTATATTGTATGTTCTGCTTATATTTGTATATATTTACACACACGCACACGCTAACTGCTTATATGTTTACATATTTACACACTCGCACACGCTGTACACACTTTGCAGCACACTTAGAAGTTTTCTAGACTGTGGTAGTCATTGAAGCAGTCGACAGCACATAATGGGATACCACACGTTTCACACCATGTTTGTACTAGCTTCCGTTTCTGGTCTCGACGTGTCGTTGTTTTACACACCAAGCAATCACGTTGGCCTATTGCACGCTTCCCAGCTGGTGGCAAATACTTGAGTCTGTGTGCTAGGAAGCCTTCAGTGTGAGCGAGGCGTGGAGTACCAGCATGCTGCAACAGTGGGTTTATGATGGGCCGCTGAATCCCTGGGACATCTTTTGCAAACTTTCCTAATAACTGTATTGTAGCATCAAATACAAAGTCACGGAAAGTGGGCTTACGTCCAGTCCTCACAAGGTACATGTTGAAACAGTTCAGCATGCTCATGTCCACAAGATGGAAGAACACTTTTTTCGTCCACCTACATGTCTTCCGCACACACTCTGCAGTGCCAATCATCATGTCTGATTTATCAATCAACCGCATGTTGATATTATAGTCTAAAACACAGTTTGGCTTATATAGTGGTGCGTTTGTTTTATGGCTCACTTTCCCACTGTTCACCATTGTTCCATCATGAATTGTTGTCAACAAGTTCACCTCTCGTTTGTCTTTCCACCGAACTGACAGAATTTGATCACATTTCCTTCTCTGACACTCACCAACTGCAATGTCGGTGTCAAACACAGGCATTTCCCTTCGTTGTGGCTTTACTGTACCAACCAATCCGGTTCTATTTTCTAGCAAGAACCGAGCTAGCAAGGGACTTGTATAGTAATTATCCGTGTATAAAATGTGTCCCTTGTTCATCCACGGAGCCATGATGGTCTTCACTACACTACCCGAGAATCCATGTTCGTCGTTACCGGGAATGTCTACATCACTAGCCGAGTACAAAATCATGTGTAACACGTATCCTGTCTCACAATCACAAAGAACAAAAAATTTCAGGCCAAATCGGTTTCGTTTTGAGGGAATGTACTGTTTGAATGGAACACGTCCCTTGAAAAGTACGAGAGATTCATCAACCACCAGCTTCTGTGCTGGTACGTAAAAATCTCTGAATTTTCCAATAACATCGTTCATGTAGTGCCTCACTCGCCACAGTCTATCATCAGGTGTTCGGTCCTGAACACTTCCAAAATGTAAACACCTGAGGAGTATCTGAAACCTGTCTCGTGACATATATTTACCGAATAAAGGTGTTGGCACTGTATGGTCCTTGCTCCAATAGTCACTTATTGCATGTTTGTGACAGTGCTTCATCAACAAACAGAGTGCCAAAAACACATACATTTCCGCAACTGTGGTATTTTTCCAACGCTGCAGTCGTGAAAATTCTGTGATTTCCCTCTCAATCAGGTAAGCAGCATGCAGGTTCGTTTGGTGTACAATGTATTCCATGAGTGGTTCATCATAGAATGCTGTAAAATATTCCATCTCAGCCATGTCCTCACCTTGATTAGGGAAAAGGTTTGTAATCCCTACATCTGTATCGTCAAAGTGAGGAATATTAGGAATAAAATCGTCACCATCACTCCACTCAAGTACACCAGGCGTCCTGCGAGATGCAGATGAAAGACGGCGAGGAAGCGATGCATACCGGCGACCAGGAGCTGAACACCGTCTGCGAGAAGCACGGCGGCTACGTGCACATGAGGTGGGTGCACGTAAGGTGGGTTCTGGTGAGGTGGATGCACGTGAGGTGGGTGCACGTGAGGTGGGTGCACGTGAGGTGGGTGCACGTGAGGTGGGTGCACGTGAGGTGGGTGCACGTGAGGTGGGTGCACGTGAGGTGGGTGCACGTGAGGTGGGTGCACGTGAGGTGGATGCACGTAAACACGAGGGTCTTGGTCCCTCATGTGCTGCCATGCGGTAGCGCTTGGCTGGGCGAGATGCTGCTGACGCGACAATTTCTCGCCCAGTTACACCACTGGTACCAGCCACAGGCTCAATAAAACTGTGATCTGAGTCACTAAACCCAGAAAAGGAGTCACCTCCCTCTGACTCGTCATCCTCAAACAGATAATTCCACAGGAACTGTGAGGTCGTGGTAGAACTGGGGTAGAAACTGGGCGAGGAGGCAAGGGTGAGGGTAGAGGCCTCGCCTTGGCATGGCGAGAATTCTCACTCTCACTGCTGCTGCTACTATCACCCGACAACTGTGTATAATCCTCGTCGTTGTCAGAATCATCAAACACACTTTCCTCACCTTCAGAAAATAATTCGTGGGCTATTTGCTCTGGGGTGAGGGATTGCGTGGTGCGTGCCCGTGAGGCGTTTGACCGTGCGCTCGCCATGGTGACCGTCGCTAAACTGAGGCCTCCCAGGCCTTCGGAGCGTGAGCGGGAATTTTTTTCAAAATGGCCGCTGTTTACTATAGCCCGTGGGCAGCGTATGGGAACCCCAGATACCCGGCGGGACATTCAAATCGTGCGCGGTACCCATACACGTCATTTGACGTGAAGCGCAGTTTACTGGTACAACGCCTAGCACATCATATGACGTGAAGCGCACTTTAAGGGTTAAACATAATACAGAGTACAAAACACAATCAAATGTATCCATAGTAGGAAAACAGCATGTAAAGGATTTGGGAATAATAATGTCTGACGACTTAACGTTTAAGGAGCATAACCAAGCAAATATTGCGACAGCCAGAAAAATGATAGGATGGATTACGAGAACTTTCAAATCCAGGGATCCCATCACAATGGTTGTACTCTTCAAGTCACTTGTGTTGTCCCATCTTGAGTACTGCTCAGTACTCACTTCCCCCTTCAGAGCAGGAGAGATTGCTGAAATAGAGGGAATACAGAGAACATATACGGCACACATAGACGAGGTAAAACACCTAAATTATTGAGATCGTCTCAAAGCTCTCCAAATGTACTCACTAGAAAGAAGACGAGAGAGATATCAAATAATATACACATGGAAGATACTGGAGGGCCAAGTACCAAATCTGCACAGTAAAATAACGACGTACTGGAGTGAACGATATGGAAGAAAATGCAGAATAGAACCAGTGAAGAGCAGAGGTGCCATAGGCACAATCAGAGAACACTGTATAAACATCAGAGGTCCGCGATTGTTCAACGTCCTCCCAGCAAGCATAAGAAATATTGCCGGAACAACCGTGGACATCTTCAAGAGGAAACTAGATTTATTCCTCCAAGGAGTGCCGGACCAACCGGGCTGTGGTGGGTATGTGGGCCTGCGGGCCGCTCCAAGCAACAGCCTAGTGGACCAAACTCTCACAAGTCAAGCCTGGCCTCGGGCCGGGCTTGGGGAGTAGAAGAACTCCCAGAACCCCATCAACCAGGTATCAACCAGGTCAGAGGTTGCAAGGAACGCCTCGTTGAGCGGGGTCGGTCGTTGGAACTTGATGCACTCGCCATGGTGTCCGCCGGGTAACTGAGGCCTGTACACATAGGGGACCCACGCTGGATTTTTTTCCTAGACGGGGTTTGTTTATGGTCGGTTGAGGCTCGCCGATGATTACTCCTATCCCATGCGGGGCATTTAAATTATAGCGCTAGACACGAAATCATATACTGTAATCCCGCGATTATCCGGGAATCGAACATCCGAAAACACCTTAATACGGCCAAAATCGCAATCGGATAAAGTTATCACAATATCCGGCCAAAATAGCCACAGGAACCGGATTAACGAGAGTTTCGACGGATAAAATTTTGGGGCCCGGTTAATGTCCTGCCGAAATTACACTATCCAGTCAGTTGCCCGGATGATCGAGGCTTTTTCCGTATATGAAAACATGAGGCGGGCCATACGGTATTAATCCCGTCTGCCCGTGACTCGAGGCGCATGGTGTAGGAGGGGGTGGGGTGGGTGGGTGGTGTCGGGAGGGTGGGAGGAGAGCGTCGGGAGGGACCACCTGTGTACAGGAATTACAATTAATTTTAGAACAAAAACAAATGAAATAAGTACTAGTAATTATGTATAACAATAAATAAGTTTTCTAAAAGCAATGTGCACAGGCTGAAGTTTCCTTAAAAAATATTCTCCTGGCAGCCTACGTAAGGTGGTATAGCTGCCCCACGCCAAGTGGACCCTCCAACACTGGTCAACCCATGTGCGTCCATCCCTCGTGTTATACACAGTGCTGCGCCATTAGTGAAATATTTTTTAAATAACTTTTTTATTTTCATAGTAACTTTGAACATTTTTGGCCAAGACTATGTCTGGTAGGAGCATCAATCGTTCTGTAGGTGTTAAGAGGAAGAAAGTTGTCCTAACAATTAAAGACAAGTTACTGTTATACACCTCAACGAGTGAGGCGTCACAGTACTGCGCCATTAGTGAAATATTTTTTGAAATATCTTTTTTATTTTCATAGTAACTTTAAACATTTTTGGCCAAGACTATGTCTGGTATCAGCATCAATCGTTCTGGAGGTGTTAAGAGGAAGAAGGTTGTCCTGGCAATTAAAGACAAGTTACGTGTTGTTCAACCAGTGAGGCGTCACAGGCAGCCATGCCTTCAACAAGTGAGGCGCCACAGGCAAGCCAAGCACCTTCAACCAGTGAGGCTTCAGCAGCTGGCAGTCAAAACTAACTATGCTTAATGAACTGTACAGTAATTTTAAGTGTTAATTTTAGTGTTGTGTTAGTATAGGTTACGTAAATTGTTAACAATTCTTAACTTCAAGATGTGTGGCATCAATCAAGAAGACGAACACCAACAAGGTAAGTTGAGGTTTCTAGTTGAATATCTAATAATTATATGTGGCAAGGCAATTCAAATTATGTTGTTTGTAGTATAAAAATTGTTGAAAATGGTCACTTTTGGACTCGTAGGTGAAAAAGTACCATTATCCGAAAAACGTGATAATCCGGTTGGGGGTCCTTCCCATATAGTCCGGATGATCGAGTGGAGACAGTATAAATGATGTGCGCGGTTTCGGTTTTGTCACTGATATCACATATAAATAATTTGCGCGGTCTAAGGGTTAATTAACCTGTTAATCTATGTTCCTTGATCATGGAAAAACAATAAGAAAATCCTATGTGCCATATTTTGGCTGCAATAGGTCGGGGAAGTCTGGCAAAAAAAGAGGAACTGACTCAGCAAGCGTCGGGGAAGTTTTGCTTCGCCGTAGCTGTCAGCTGGGGGAAGGGGGGAGTTGCCACAAAGATATAATTACCTAATTTTTTCAATGTCTCTGATTTTCTCTCTTTTTTTTTTTTGCTGTAATATTATTCAATAGTGTGTAGTGTGATATATTTATATAATAAAATGTGTGAATCATCGCTGTACTCAAAATTATGGTATGCAAATTATTGATTCAATTATGTTCATAAAACAGTGAACAAATACTTTGTTGGATATTACACTATATACACAGGTTATATATACGTATCTGCATGTTTTGTTCACCATAACGAATTACTGAGTTGATAATGCGGTCAAAAAGCAATGATGAGTGGCCACATCAGACAGAAGAAAGAGAAGACAGAAGAAAAAGAGGTGATATGATCACTACATACAAAATAGTAACAGGAATTGATAAAATCGATAGGGAAAATTTCCTGAGACCTGGAACTTTAAGAACAAGAGGTCATAGATTTAAACTAGCTAAACACAGATGCCGAAGAAATATAAGAAAATTCACTTTCGCAAACAGAGTGGTAGACGGTTGGAACAAGTTAGGGGAGAAGGTGGTGGAGGCCAAGAAAGTCAGTAGTTTAAAAGCGTTATATGACAAAGAGTGCTGGGAAGACGGGACACCACGAGCGTAGCTCTCATCCTGTCACTACACTTAGGTAATTACATCTGCCAGCCAACCACTCGTCACCACTTCCTCCTCCCACCATATTGTTTTTGCTTTTATTCGCTATATACAGACATTATATATAAGTATCTACATGTTCTGTTCACCTAACTCAATAGGTGCAAAGACACGCTACTAAGTGGCTCCCAGAACTGAAGGGCAAGAGCTACGAGGAGAGGTTAGAGGCATTAAATATGCCAAAACTAGAAGACAGAAGAAAAAGAGGTGATATGATCACTACATACAAAATAGTAACAGGAATTGATAAAATTGATAGGGAAGATTTCCTGAGACCTGGAACTTTAAGAACAAGAGGTCATAGATATAAACTAGCTAAACACAGATGCCGAAGAAATATAAGAAAATTCACTTTCGTAAACAGAGTGGTAGACGGTTGGAACAAGTTAGGGGAGAAGGTGGTGGAGGCCAAGACCGTCAGTAGTTTCAAAGCGTTATATGACAGAGTGCTGGGAAGACGGGACACCACGAGCGTAGCTCTCATCCTGTAACTACACTTAGGTAATAAATGTTCGTCTAAGTTGGTATAGTGCACAAAGAGCATAGTGCCACCCTAACACAGCATGACAAGTCAGGAAGATGACACCACCTCCTCACCAAAATGGCTTCTCCCAACACTCCTTTTGCTGGTATTACACTACATATACACATTATATATAAGTATCTACATTTGTGTTCACCATAAGGAACCACTAAGTTGGTATGCCGAGTCAAAAAGCAGCAAGGAGTGACCACCACACACCAGCCAGCCCCCGCCACTGGCTGCCACTCCCTCCCTCCCCTCACCTGACTCCCCAACATTCTCTTCCCACCATATTGTTTTTTGCTTTTATTCACTATAGACAGACGTTATATATAAGTATCTGCATGTTTTGTTCGTCACAGAGAACCACTAACCTGTTATAGTGAGTCCAGACAGTAAAAGGTGGTCACACAGAGTCAGCAGATAACACACTACCTCCCTCCCCATCAAGATTATTCCTCCCACTACAGCGCTAATTATCACAACAATCCTGCTATTATTAGAATCCTGGACATTTTTATCACTGTCAGGGGTCTTCTGTAATACTATCATCGCAAAATAATAGCAAGTACATATATATTTTGACATTTTTATGCGATGCTGTGGTCACAAGCTGAACAGCAGTGCTGTGAGCTCATGCTGCGTGGATCAGCCTTGGTGGCTCACTCAGTACTGAGGCCCCAACACCTGGGAATGTTGCTCACATTTTTTTTTTTTAAATGGCGTCTGTTTACAAGGGCCCTGATGAAGGTGAGGTGAACCCCGTGTATCCACGGGCTGTTTAAATATTGAGTAGTACTCAACACGTCATATGACATGATGCGCAATTTTGGGTAAGTTACTCAACACGTCATATGAGGTGTTGCGCAGTATAAGGATTAAGAAGGTGGAGAGCGGTGTCCCAAAAAGTGTTGTGTGCACTGAATATGGCATTAGCAGAAATTACTGTTTTTTTATCTTCTTAACCACCGTGCTGCGCTAAGTTTATTGTGAAATTCCCTCGGTGCGCATGAAATCAAGTGTTCCTAAAAAATAATCATTTCTTTTTAAAATAATGAATTCCCTTCCCTGAACACGTGTATATGAAAATTAATGTCAAATTCCACTTACTTTGGCCGTGAGGACGTAGACAAGGTGCGATGTGACGTCTTCAATGGCTGGTCATTCGTGCGTGACACGCCCAAACATGGTCCCGCGGGCCATTCAGGACCCGCCAGTTGCCACATTTATATTTACAAATATTATTTCTATGTATTTTCAATGCTTTTTAATGTTTTTTTTCGTATCGTATCAGATGTATATAAAGTATAACGTTCATAATGTTCCATGGAACTATGATACATGTGTCACTAAAGTGTCCTCAATAAAGGTTTATTGTTGCAATATTACTTGTTCTACATTCACTAATAATACATTATATACAGTTTCACACACTACAGTATTTATAAAGTAACACACTGTATTACACTCTTAGTATTTAGCAAGCGAGTGATATTCAAAGAAGCAGTCCATGAGACACAGCAGGACTTTTCACTTGACGCACGTGGTACACACAGATTTTCACCTCCCTGGTTTTCGTTCTGAGTGCTTACAAACAATGCACTCACATATGCCTTTGGCCTTAGTTCCTGTAGGTGGTAGGTAGGCAGGCTTGTGAATTGCAAAAGCCTCTTAACCAGCCAGTCTATTGAAAACTAAATGCGCTCTAGTTGGGGTATGATAAAACTGTCCTTACACTATCTTCCTGGCCATACTTGACGAGTAATTGGGACAGCAGAGCTTGACTAAACACTCGAATTGATGGTTTTTTGCCCGTTTTCATCAAAAACATGTTGAAACAGTTGAGCACTGTTACGTCCACAAGATGAAAGAAGAATTTTCTTGTGCACTTTACAGTTCTGCGGACACACGCGATGGCATCAACCATCATGTCACATTTATCTACAAGACTCATATTTATATTGTAGTCAATGATACAATCTATTTTCAAGCATTTCACCAGTGTGAATAGTTGTCAACACATTGACTTCACATTTGTCTTTCCAACGCACTGCTAATATTTTGTCACATTTTCTAAGTTCACAATCACCAACACCAATATTATTTAAAAAAACTGGCATTTCTTTCCTATTTATCTTTACAGTGCCACACACTCCCGTGTTATGTTCAAGCAAGAACTTTGTTAGCAAGGGGCTCGTGTAATAACTGTCAGTGTACAGAATGTGTCCCTTGTTCAGCAGTGGTTCCATTAGCGGCTTCACTACACTGCCAGAAAACCCCAGAGGATCCTCTGAGGGTATGTCTACGTCTGTACCAGAATTTAATATCATATTGATCACTATTCCGGTTTCACAGTCGCACAGTACAAAAAGTTTTGAGGCCAAAACCTTGCTGTTTCAATGGGATGTACTGTTTGAAGAGCAGATGTCCCTTGAAAAGAATTAGGGATTCATCAATGACAACATTCTGTCCAGGTACAAAGTAATCAAAAAATTTCCCTCTGAGATCATTGAACACTTTTCGCACTTTCCAAAGTCGATCATTTCTATAAAAAATTTCAAGGTTTTCAAAGTGTAGGCACCGTAGTAGTAGCAGGAACCTGTAATTACCTAAGTGTAATTACCTAAGTGTAGTTACAGGATGAGAGCTACGCTCGTGGTGTCCCGTCTTCCCAGCACTCTTTGTCATATAACGCTTTGAAACTACTGACGGTCTTGGCCTCCACCACCTTCTCCCCCAACTTGTTCCAACCGTCTACCACTCTGTTTGCGAAAGTGAATTTTCTTATATTTCTTCGGCATCTGTGTTTAGCCAGTTTATATCTATGACCTCTTGTTCTTGAAGTTCCAGCTCTCAGGAAATCTTTCCTGTCGATTTTATCAATTCCTGTTACTATTTTGTATGTAGTGATCATATCACCTCTTTTTCTTCTGTCTTCTAGTTTTGGCATATTTAATGCTTCTAACCTTTCCTCGTAGCTCTTACCCTTCAGTTCTGGGAGCCACTTAGTAGCATGTCTTTGCACCTTTTCCAGTTTGTTGATGTGCTTCTTAAGATATGGGCACCAAACAACAGCTGCATATTCTAGCTTTGGCCTAACAAAAGTCATGAACAATTTCTTTAGTATATCCCCATCCATGTATTTAAAAGCAATTCTGAAGTTAGAAAGCATAGCATAGGCTCCTTGCGAAATATTCTTTATGTGGTCTTCAGGTGATAGTTTTCTATCTAGAACCACCCCTAGATCTCTTTCTTTATCAGAGTTCTTTAAAGATTTCTCACATAATATATAGGTTGTGTGGGGTCTATGTTCTCCTATTCCACATTCCATAACATGACATTTATTAACATTAAATTCCATTTGCCAAGTGGTGCTCCATATACTTATTTTATCCAGGTCTTCTTGAAGGGCATGACAATCATCTAAATTTCTTATCCTTCCTATTATCTTAGCATCATCAGCAAACATGTTCATATAATTCTGTATACCAACTGGTAGATCATTTATGTAGACAATAAACATCACTGGTGCAAGAACTGAACCCTGTGGTACTCCACTTGTGACATTTCTCCAGTCCGATACATTGCCTCTGATCACAGCCCTCATTTTTCTATCAGTCAGAAAGTTTTTCATCCATGTTAGAAGCGTACCTGTCACTCCTCCAATATTTTCCAGTTTCCAGAACAACCTCTTATGTGGAACTCTGTCGAAAGCCTTTTTTAGGTCCAGATAGATGCAGTCAGCCCAACCATCTCTTTCCTGTAATATCTCTGTTGCTCGATCATAAAAACTGAGTAAATTCGATACACAGGATCTACCAGATCGAAAACCATACTGTCTGTCTGATATTATATCATTTCTCTCCAGGTGTGCTACCCATTTAGTTTTAATTATTTTTTCCAATATTTTGACTATTACACTTGTCAATGATACAGGTCTATAATTAAGGGGGTCTTCCCTGTTTCCACTTTTGTAAATTGGAACTATGTTAGCCTTTTTCCACACATCAGCTACAACTCCTGTAAACAGGGATGCCTGAAAGATCAGTTGAAGAGGGATGCTGAGCTCAGGTGCACATTCCCTCAGAATCCATGGTGAAACTCCATCTGGACCAACTGCTTTGTTCTTATTTAGCTCCTTGAGAATTTTTTCAACTTCGTCTCTAGACACCTCTATGTGCTCTATGTTGTTCTCTGGAATTCTAATTGTATCTGGTTCCCTGGAGATTTCATTTTGTACAAACACACTTTGGAACTTTTCGTTTAATGTTTCACACATTTCCTTTTCATTTTCCGTGAATCTATTTCCCATTTTCAACCTCTGAATATTATCCTTTACCTGCAATTTGTTGTTTATGAATTTATAGAATAGACCTGGTTCTGTTTTACATTTGTCTGCAATCCCTTTTTCAAAATTTCTTTCTGCCTCTCTCCTCACTGCCGTGTAGTTGTTTCTCGCATCTTTGTATCGCTGGTATGTTTGGGGGTTTGGCCTCTTCCTGTATTGATTCCATTTTTGTGTCTTTTGGTCTCTGGCCCTCTCGCACTTTCTGTCGAACCAATCCTGTTTCCTAGTTCTGCTTCTCTGTTTTGGTATAAATTTTTTTGTGCCTTTATCATATATTTCACAAAACTTGACATACATCTCATTCACTTCCTTGCCTAGCAACAAGTCTGTCCAATTATACTCCCTAAAAATTTTCTAAGGTTGCCATAATGTCCTCTCCTAAAGTCAGGTTTTTCAATTGCATCGACCATCATATTTTCTTCCAGATTATAACGCATTGCATACTTTATCCCCAAAAGACATGGTCACTTTTACCCAAGGGAGGAAGGTACTGAATGTCAAATATTTCTTCCTCCTTCCTGGTAAATATCAAATCTAGCATGGAGGGAACGTCACCTTCCCTCATCCTCGTAGCTTGTTTAACATGTTGATACAAGAATGTTTCCAGGATGAGGTCTACAAATTTACAGGTCCAGAAATCTTCTGTTTTAGCTTCATATGCTTCCCAGTCTATGGATTTCAAGTTGAAGTCGCCGACTATCAACAGTCGTGAACTATCGTTATCCGCTCTCGCTATGATCTCTCTCATTATCGTTATAAGACCTTCTCGTTTACTATCTAGCTCCTCCTTTGACCATGTGCTGCTTAGCGGTGGACTATATGCATTTATGATCACTAGTTTATCATCCTCATGGCAGATCTCTAGTCTCGTGACATGTATTTGTTGAACAAAGGTGGTGGAACAGCAGCTTCTTTGTTCCAATAATCCTGTATGACTTGCTTCTCTGAATGTTTTTGGAGCATACATAGAGCAAAGAACACATACAGCTCAGCCACAGTGGTGTCCTTCCAATGTATCATACGTGAAGCCTGTAATATTCCTCCTTCAATAAGTTGCCCTGCATATCTGTTTGTTTCGGCAACAAGATGTTGCATGAACTGCTCATCGAAATATGCACAAAAATATTCCATTTCCGTCATGTCTTCGCCTGTGTACGGGAACATGGGTGCAACTCCCACGCCACTATCATCAAATTGAGGTTTGTGCGATACAAAAATATCACAGTCCTCCCACACAAATTCAGCCGTTCTCCTTGTAGCACCGCGACAATTGACTCCACTACGGGTGCGTTTTCTTGCACTAAATCTCCTTTGGGGAGGAGTTGGAGGTCTTCTACCTTGTCTACTAGTAGGGCGAGCAGGGAAGGTAGATGTAGAGGCATCACTGTCATCAGTGTCGTTGTGAGGGGATACATGGCGGCGCTTGGCAGGGTGACCTGATGAGACAGCAGATCTGCGCCCGGTAACACCGCGACGACGGCAGCTGCTAACCCTTGCCTCATCTATGCTACTTGTATCAGAAGCAGCATCACTAAACCCAGAAAATGACTCGATAGTATCAAATGAACAAATCCACAAGGGTCGTGACGAGGATTCGAACCTACGTCCGAGAGCATCCCAGACATTGCTTTAATCGATTCACGCTATTGTAATTTCTGTGTGTAATGAAGTAAGGGTGAAGAGGTAGAACGGCCTATTGACATAGCTCGAGTGCATGGGGAAGTTGTGTAAAACCCTGGTTTGTGTCTCAGAGAGACTGCAGGATTCAAGTTCTGTAGAACTTCTGGTTTCAACTCTTTTTACCATGTCGTAGCTCAGTCGATTAAGGCAATGTCTGGGCTGCTCTCGGACGTAGGTTCGAATCCTCATCATGGCCCTTGTGGATTTGTTCATTTGATGCATCATGCTATTGTGATTTCTGCGTGTAATGAAGTAAAGGCGAAGAGGTAGAACAGCCTATTGACATAGCTCGAGTGCATGGGGGAGTTGTGTAAAACCCTGGTTTGTGTCTCGGAGAGGCTGCACGATCCAAGTAAGTTCAGTAGAACTTCTGGTATCAACTCTTTTACCATGTCATAGCTCAGTTGATTAAAGCAGCGTCTGGGATGCTCTCGGACGTAGGTTTGAATCCTCGTTACAGCCCTTGTGGATTTGTTCATTTGATGCATCACACTATTGTGATTTCTGTGTGTCAAAAGTATCATTTTCGTCAAATATGGGAGATGGAGGAGGTGGTGGTGGTGGGGATAATACTGGCAAGGGTGATGACCTGTGATGCTTCACTGTGCATACAGCTCGCCCTGAATGAGTTAGCACTGAGCTAGCACTCACTGTATCGTCTTCATCTGTCTCTGTTTCACTTCCACTGGACCCTTGTGTTATGTCTATCAACCCTTGGTCATCAATATAATATTCCACTTCATCTTCAAACAATAAACTGTTCATCTCCCCTGGAGAAAGCGGTTTTGCAACAGCTTGTTCCACAGGTGCCTAAGAGCTGGAGGTGCGTGCATCAGCCATGGTTGCTCGATCAAAACTGAGGCTACCCTCAGGCCTGGGGCATTCTGGGATTTTTTTTCAAAATGGCCGCCACTCACTAACGGCCTGAGGCATTCATCTCGTACACAACCAACTGCACGCGTTTCGAATGGGTACCAAAAAATCAAAGAGGTTTTCTCGGTTGGCGCAGTTTCCACCGACCGAGAATACTCGGCTGGCGCAGTTAAGTGGTTAAGGCTAAACATATAATTTTTTCTATTTCTCTAAATAAAAGTTGTAAGGAAATACAAAGTAGAAAGTTAGTGAGTAAAGCAAAAGTGGAGAGTGTTGATACTGCAGTGTGGGAGTGTTACAAGCAGAGGTTTGTTAGGCGAGCGAGAAGAAGTCAGTAGCAGGCTGGCTGCTAGTGGAAAATGCACATGAATTTCACCAAAGCAATGAAAATTACTAAAAAGTGAGTATACAGTGATGGATGACTCAGAAGCTTTAAAACCCGCCATGGCATTAGATTCATTAAAGTACATGGTGAAAGACAATCTGCTGACACTGTTGGTGTTGACGAGTATTCAAGTAATTTTGTGGAGATGGTGCAGGAACAAAATTTATCTCCAGAGTAAATTTATAATGCTGACGAGACAGGTTTATAATGGCGTATGCTACCCCACAGACATGATGGCCCATAGTGGTGAGGACGATCCTTTAGGTGGTTATAAAACAGAACAGAGTTTCTTTGTTGAGCTGTGCAAATGCTGCTAGCATGAACAAATTGAAATTACTTGTGATTGAAATTACCAAAAACCCCAGGGCTTTAAAGTCAGCTAGATGCCTCCTGTGATTTATAAAGACCAGCCAAGTGAGTGGATGTCTAAGTAATATTTGCCGAGTGGTTTAATAAGAACTTTGTTCCCAAGGTGAAGGAGCACCTGAAAAGTGTTGGCTTCCTGCAAAACAGCAAAGTTGTGCTGCTGCTAGATAATAGTTCAACGCATCCATGAGGTGATGAGCTAGTAAATGGCAATATCATTTGAACATTCTTACTACCCAATACAACTT
Organism: Procambarus virginalis; assembly: GCA_020271785.1. Classification (NCBI taxonomy): domain Eukaryota; kingdom Metazoa; phylum Arthropoda; class Malacostraca; order Decapoda; family Cambaridae; genus Procambarus; species Procambarus virginalis. Next base: position 21,535 of record WNGS01008764.1, read on the forward strand.
CTCTGATTCAACCCATGGATCAAAGAATAATTAAGACCCTTAAACACCACTACAAAGAGAATGTTTGCCAAATGTTTTAATAATCAGCTAGGAACAATTAAGGACTTTTATAAAGTCTTCACAATAAAGTCAGCTATCATGGACTATAGCTAGTGCATAGGATGAGGTACAGCAAAAATAATAAGAAATGGTTGGAAAAAAACTTGGCCCACGTCAAGTCTGTTTCTGAGGAAGATGACAAGGCAGATTTTGAAGGATTGCGGTGAGGAAAGTTAGCAAGAGGAAAAAATTAAGAAAGGAACGCCTAGCCTATGTCAGGGGATTAAGTCCCTCAAACAGGGAGCAGAATTGGTGACTGAAACAATATTAGATGACATAGATAGGTGGATAGATTTTGACAAAGAAACGTCTTCGTCATTTATGGACAATTTGTCATTTTGGCAGTTATGAACACGAATAACAGTGAGTTTGAAACTAAGAACACGATGAGCTGTACAATTTGTATATGAAGTTTTTGAAGACTAGATCAAAGGGAATGATGAAAAAATGCCAATCAAAGTATTTGCAAAGGCTTCAAGAAAGCTGCATTGCCTCACCAACACCTGCACGTTGCTGTCTGGTGAAAGAACACCTAAAGGTGAAGGAAATAATGACTGCCAATCCACAAGAAGTTGACATAATAACACTAAAGATCTGCCATGAAGATGATAAATAATGATCATAAATGCATATAGTCAACCGCCAAGCAGCACATGGTCAAAGGAGGAGCTAGATAGTAAACGGAAGGTCTTAAACAATAATGAGAGAGATTATAAACAAGAGCGGATAACAATAGATCAGACTGTTGATAGTCGGGACTTCAACTTGATGAATCCATAGACGGGAAGCATTTGAAGCTAAAACAGGAGATTTTTGGACTGTAGATTGTAGACCTTATCCTGGAAACATTTATTGTATCAACAAGTTAAGCAAGCTATGAGGATGAGGGAAGGGGTGGTCCCCTCATGCTAGATGATATACCAGGAAGAGGAGAGATATTTACCTGGTTGATACCTGGTTGATGGGGTTCTGGGAGTTCTTCTACTCCCCAAGCCCGGCCCGAGGCCAGGCTTGACTTGTGAGAGTTTGGTCCACTAGGCTGTTGCTTGGAGCGGCCCGCAGGCCCACATACCCACCACAGCCCGGCTGGTCCGGAACTCCTTGGAGGAATAAATCTAGTTTCCTCTTGAAGATGTCCACGGTTGTTCCGGCAATATTTCTTATGCTTGCTGGGAGGACGTTGAACAACCGCGGACCTCTGATGTTTATACAGTGTTCTCTGATTGTGCCTATGGCACCCCTGCTCTTCACTGGTTCTATTCTGCATTTTCTTCCATATCGTTCACTCCAGTACGTTGTTATTTTACTGTGTAGATTGGGACCTGGCCCTCCAGTATCTTCCAGGTGTATATTATTTGATATCTCTCTCGTCTTCTTTCTAGTGAGTACATTTGGAGAGCTTTGAGACGATCCCAATAATTTAGGTGCTTTATCGCGTCTATGCGTTGTATATGTTCTCTGTATTCCCTCTATTTCAGCAATCTCTCCTGCTCTGAAGGGGGAAGTGAGTACTGAACAGTACTCAAGACGGGACAGCACAAGTGACTTGAAGAGTACAAGCATTGTGATGGGATCCCTGGATTTGAAAGTTCTCGTAATCCATCCTATCATTTTTCTGGCTGTCGCAATATTTGCTTGGTTATGCTCCCTAAACGTTAGGTCGTCAGACATCATTATTCCCAAATCCTTTACATGTGTTTTCCTACTATGGGCACATTTGATTGTGTTTTGTACCCTGTATTATGTTTAAGGTCCTCATTTTACCGTACCTGAGTACCTGGAATTTGTCACTGTTAAACATCATATTATTTTCTGATGCCCAGTCGAAAACTTTATTAATATCAGCTTGAAGTTTTTCAATGTCTTCAGCCGAGGTAATTTTCATACTGATTTTTGTGTCGTCTGCAAAGGATGATACGAAGCTGTGACTTGTATTTTTGTCTATATCTGATATGAGAATAAGGAAAAGCAGCGGTGCAAGGACTGTACCCTGAGGTACAGAGCTTTTAACTGCACTTGGACTAGATTTTATATGGTTGACCGTTACTCGCTGAGTCCTGTTTGACAGAAAACTGAGTATCCAGCGTCCTACTTTACCGGTTATTCCCATTGACTTCATTGTGTGCTATCACGCCATGGTCACATTTATCGAAAGCCTTTGCGAAGTCCGTGTATATCACATCAGCATTCTGTTTTTCTTCTAATGCCTCAGTGACTTTATCGTAGTGCTCAAGTAGCTGTGAGAGGCACGATCTTCCCGCTCGAAATCCATGTTGGCCTGGGTTGTGAAGGTCATTGGTCTCCATGAAATTGGTGACCTGACTCCTAATCACTCTCTCAAATACTTTTATTATGTGCGATGTTAGTGCAACTGGTCTATAATTCTTTGCCAATGCTTTGCTCCCTCCCTTGTGTAGAGGGGCTATGTCTGCTACTTTAAGTGCATCTGGTATCTCCCCCGTGTCCAAGCTCTTCCTCCACACTATACTGAGTGCCTGTGCTACCGGCACTTTGCATTTCTTTATAAATATTGAATTCCATGAGTCTGGACCTGGGGCCGAGTGCATGGGCATGTTTTCAATTTCTCTTTCAAAATTTAGTGCGCTCGTGTTGATATCAGTTATATTTACAGGGGTTTGGATATCCCGCATAAAGAAATTGTCTGGATCTTCTACTTTCATGTTGTTTATTGGAGTGCTAAACATGTCCTCATACTGCTTTTTAGGATTTCACTAATTTCTTTGTCATCCTCCGTGTATGAACCTTCACTTGTACGAATAGGTCCAATACTGGCAGTAGTTTTTTGCTTTTGATTTCGCATATGTGAAGAAGTATTTTGGATTTTCTTTATTTCCTGAATTGCTTTCTGTTCTAACTGCCTTCTTCAGTTTCATATGAGTGTTTCAATTTCCGCTCGATTTCTTCAATCTCCCTATTTAAATTATTCCTTCTTTGACGGGAAATTCGTGTCTGCATAAGCAGTTCCGTTATTCTTTTCCTGCGTTTATAGTGTCTTCTGCGTTCTCTTTCTACGTTGGATCTCTTTCTGGCTTTCCTCAAAGGAACATGTTTCAGACAGACTTGATACGCTTCCGAAGTCAGTTTTTCTATTCCTTCTGTAGGACTTTTATTACTTAAAACAGTTTCCATGGAATGTTTTTAAGTTCCTGTTATTATCTCCCAGTCTATCCTTTTTTATATAAAATTGAATTTACTGAATAGCCCCTCTCGCTTTATCACGTTTTAGGTCTATTTGAGTATTGATGGTAGTTGCACTTCAATGAGCTTGTGATCTGAATATGTGGTATTGATATCGTAATGTCTCTGATAATGTCTTGTCATTGTTCGTAAAGACCAGATCTAGAATATTTTCATTTTCGTTGGCTCG
>WNGS01008766.1:6709-29792 GCA_020271785.1 Procambarus virginalis
ACATGCATGCAGTGTTGTTACATGCAGGCAGTGTTGTTACATGCAGGCAGTGTTGTTACATGCAGGCAGTGTTGTTACATGCAGGCAGTGTTGTTACATGCAGGCAGTGTGTTGCATGGGCAGTGTTGTTACATGCAGGCAGTGTTGTTACATGCAGGCAGTGTTGTACATGCAGGCAGTGTTGTTACATGCAGGCAGTGTTGTTATATGCAGGCAGTGTTGTTACATGCAGGCAGTGTTGTTACATGCAGGCAGTGTTGTTACATGCAGGCAGTGTTGTTACATGCATGCAGTGTTGTTACATGCAGGCAGTGTGTTACATGATGCAGTGTTGTACATGCAGGCAGTGTTGTTACATACAGTGCAGTGTTGTTACATGCAGGCAGTGTTGTACATGCAGACAGTGTTGTCACATTTATGCAGCATTGTTACATGCTTGCAGTGTTGTTACATGCATGCAGTGTTGTTATATGCAGGCAGTGTTGTTATATGCAGGCAGTGTTGTTACATGCATGCAGTGTTGTTACATGCAGGCAGTGTGTTGTTCATGCATGCAGTGTTGTTACATGCAGGCAGTGTTGTCACATGCATGCAGTGTTGTTACATGCATGCAGTGTTGTTACATGCAGGCAGTGTTGTTCATGCAGGCAGTGTTGTCACATGCAGGCAGTGTTGTTATGCAGGCAGTGTTGTCACATGCATGCAGTGTTTTACATGCAGGCAGTGTGTCACATGCATGCAGTGTGTTACATGCATGCAGTGTTGTGTACATGCATGCAGTGTTGTTACATGCATGCAGTGTTGTCACATGCATGCAGTGTTGTTACATGCAGGCAGTGTTGTTACATGCATGCAGTGTTGTTATATGCAGGCAGTGTTGTTACATGCAGGCAGTGTTGTCACATGCATGCAGTGTTGTTACATGCATGCAGTGTTGTTACATGCAGGCAGTGTTGTTACATGCAGGCAGTGTTGTTACATGCATGCAGTGTTGTTACATGCAGGCAGTGTTGTTACATGCATGCAGTGTTGTCACATGCATGCAGTGTTGTTACATGCAGGCAGTGTTGTTACATGCATGCAGTGTTTATATGCAGGCAGTGTTGTTACATGCAGGCAGTGTTGTTACATGCAGGCAGTGTTGTTACATGCATGCAGTGTTGTTACATGCAGGCAGTGTTGTTACATGCAGCAGTGTTGTACATGCAGGCAGTGTTGTTATATGCAGGCAGTGTTGTTACATGCATGCAGTGTTGTCACATGCATGCAGTGTTGTTACATGCAGGCAGTGTGTTACATGCATGCAGTGTTGTTACATGCAGGCAGTGTTGTTACATGCAGGCAGTGTTGTTACATGCATGCAGTGTTGTTACATGCATGCAGTGTTGTTACATGCATGCAGTGTGTCACATGCATGCAGTGTTGTTACATGCAGGCAGTGTTGTTACATGCATGCAGTGTTGTTATATGCAGGCAGTGTTGTTACATGCAGGCAGTGTTGTTACATGCAGGCAGTGTTGTTACATGCATGCAGTGTTGTTACATGCAGGCAGTGTTGTTACATGCAGGCAGTGTTGTTACATGCATGCAGTGTTGTTACATGCAGGCAGTGTTGTTACATGCAGGCAGTGTTGTCACATGCATGCAGTGTTGTTACATGCATGCAGTGTTGTCACATGCAGGCAGTGTTGTTACATGCAGACAGTGTTGTTACATGCAGCAGTGTTGTTACATGCAGGCAGTGTTGCTACATGCAGAGAGTGTTGTTACATGCAGGCAGTGTTGTTACATGCAGGCAGTGTTGTCACATGCATGCAGTGTTGTTACATGCAGGCAGTGTTGTTATATGCAGGCAGTGTTGTCACATGCAAGCAGTGTTGTTATGTGCAGGCAGTGTTGTTATATGCAGGCAGTGTTGTTACATGCAGGCAGTGTTGTTATATGCAGGCAGTGTTGTTACATGCAGGCAGTGTTGTTACATGCATGCAGTGTTGTTACATGCAGGCAGTGTTGTCACATGCATGCAGTGTTGTCACATGCAGGCAGTGTTGTCACATGCAGGCAGTGTTGTCACATGCAGGCAGTGTTGTTACATGCATGCAGTGTTGTCACATTTATGCAGCATTGTCACATGCTTGCAGTGTTGTTACATGCAGACAGTGTTGTTATATGCAGGCAGTGTTGTTACATGCAGGCAGTGTTGTTACATGCAGGCAGTGTTGTTACATGCATGCAGTGTTGTTACATGCAGGCAGTGTTGTTACATGCAGGCAGTGTTGTTACATGCAGGCAGTGTTGTTATATGCAGGCAGTGTTGTTATATGCAGGCAGTGTTGTTATATGCAGGCAGTGTTGTTATATGCAGGCAGTGTTGTTATATGCAGGCAGTGTTGTTACATGCAGGCAGTGTTGTTACATGCATGCAGTGTTGTTACATGCAGGCAGTGTTGTTACATGCATGCAGTGTTGTTACATGCAGGCAGTGTTGTTACATGCAGGCAGTGTGTTACATGCAGGCAGTGTTGTAGTATGCAGACAGTGTTGTCACATTTATGCAGCATTGTCACATGCTTGCAGTGTTGTTACATGCATGCAGTGTTGTTATATGCAGGCAGTGTTGTTATATGCAGGCAGTGTTGTTACATGCATGCAGTGTTGTTATATGCAGGCAGTGTTGTTACATGCATGCAGTGTTGTTACATGCATACAGTGTTGTCACATGCATGCAGTGTTGTTACATGCATGCAGTGTTGTTACATGCAGGCAGTGTTGTTACATGCAGGCAGTGTTGTCACATGCAGGCAGTGTTGTTATATGCAGGCAGTTTGTCACATGCATGCAGTGTTTTCACATGCAGGCAGTGTTGTCACATGCATGCAGTGTTGTTACATGCATGCAGTGTTGTCACATGCATGCTGTGTTGTTACATGCATGCAGTGTTGTCACATGCATGCAGTGTTGTTACATGCAGGCAGTGTTGTTACATGCATGCAGTGTTGTTATATGCAGGCAGTGTTGTTACATGCAGGCAGTGTTGTTACATGCAGGCAGTGTTGTTACATGCATGCAGTGTTGTTACATGCAGGCAGTGTTGTTACATGCAGGCAGTGTTGTTACATGCATGCAGTGTTGTTATATGCAGGCAGTGTTGTTACATGCATGCAGTGTTGTCACATGCATGCAGTGTTGTTACATGCAGGCAGTGTTGTTACATGCATGCAGTGTTGTTATATGCAGGCAGTGTTGTTACATGCATGCAGTGTTGTTACATGCATGCAGTGTTGTTACATGCATGCAGTGTTGTTACATGCAGGCAGTGTTGTTACATGCATGCAGTGTTGTCACATGCAGGCAGTGTTGTCACATGCAGGCAGTGTTGTTACATGCATGCAGTGTTGTCACATGCAGACAGTGTTGTTACATGCAGACAGTGTTGTTACATGCAGGCAGTGTTGTTACATGCAGGCAGTGTTGCTACATGCAGAGAGTGTTGTTACATGCAGGCAGTGTTGTTACATGCAGGCAGTGTTGTCACATGCATGCAGTGTTGTTACATGCAGGCAGTGTTGTTATATGCAGGCAGTGTTGTCACATGCAGCAGTGTTGTTATATGCAGGCAGTGTTGTTATATGCAGGCAGTGTTGTTACATGCAGGCAGTGTTGTTATATGCAGGCAGTGTTGTTACATGCAGGCAGTGTTGTTACATGCATGCAGTGTTGTTACATGCAGGCAGTGTTGTCACATGCATGCAGTGTTGTCACATGCAGGCAGTGTTGTCACATGCAGGCAGTGTTGTTACATGCATGCAGTGTTGTCACATTTATGCAGCATTGTCACATGCTTGCAGTGTTGTTACATGCAGGCAGTGTTGTTATATGCAGGCAGTGTTGTTACATGCAGGCAGTGTTGTTACATGCAGGCAGTGTTGTTACATGCATGCAGTGTTGTTACATGCAGGCAGTGTTGTTACATGCAGGCAGTGTTGTTACATGCAGGCAGTGTTGTTATATGCAGGCAGTGTTGTTACATGCAGGCAGTGTTGTTATATGCAGGCAGTGTTGTTATATGCAGGCAGTGTTGTTACATGCAGGCAGTGTTGTTACATGCATGCAGTGTTGTTACATGCATGCAGTGTTGTCACATGCAGGCAGTGTTGTTACATGCAGGCAGTGTTGTCACATGCAGGCAGTGTTGTTACATGCAGGCAGTGTTGTTACATGCATGCAGTGTTGTTACATGCAGGCAGTGTTGTTACATGCAGGCAGTGTTGTTACATGCAGGCAGTGTTGTTACATGCATGCAGTGTTGTTACATGCAGGCAGTGTTGTTACATGCAGGCAGTGTTGTTACATGCATGCAGTGTTGTTACATGCAGGCAGTGTTGTTACATGCAGGCAGTGTTGTTACATGCATGCAGTGTTGTTACATGCAGGCAGTGTTGTTACATGCATGCAGTGTTGTCACATGCAGGCAGTGTTGTTACATGCAGGCAGTGTTGTTACATGCATGCAGTGTTGTTACATGCAGGCAGTGTTGTTACATGCATGCAGTGTTGTTACATGCATGCAGTGTTGTTACATGCATGCAGTGTTGTTACATGCATGCAGTGTTGTCACATGCATGCAGTGTTGTTACATGCAGGCAGTGTTGTTACATGCATGCAGTGTTGTTACATGCAGGCAGTGTTGTTACATGCAGGCAGTGTTGTTACATGCAGGCAGTGTTGTTACATGCATGCAGTGTTGTTACATGCAGGCAGTGTTGTTACATGCAGGCAGTGTTGTTACATGCATGCAGTGTTGTTACATGCAGGCAGTGTTGTTACATGCATGCAGTGTTGTCACATGCATGCAGTGTTGTTACATGCATGCAGTGTTGTCACATGCAGCAGTGTTGTTACATGCAGGCAGTGTTGTTACATGCAGCAGTGTTGTTACATGCAGGCAGTGTTGTTACATGCAGGAGTGTTGTTACATGCAGGCAGTGTTGTTACATGCAGGCAGTGTTGTCACATGCATGCAGTGTTGTTACATGCAGGCAGTGTTGTTATGCAGGCAGTGTTGTCACATGCATGCAGTGTTGTTACATGCAGGCAGTGTTGTATATGCAGGCAGTGTTGTTACATGCAGGCAGTGTTGTCACATGCAGGCAGTGTTGTTACATGCAGGCAGTGTTGTTACATGCATGCAGTGTTGTCACATGCATGCAGTGTTGTCACATGCATGCAGTGTTGTTACATGCAGGCAGTGTTGTTACATGCAGGCAGTGTTGTTACATGCAGGCAGTGTTGTTACATGCAGGCAGTGTTGTTACATGCATGCAGTGTTGTTACATGCAGGCAGTGTTGTTACATGCAGGCAGTGTTGTTACATGCAGGCAGTGTTGTTACATGCAGGCAGTGTTGTTACATGCAGGCAGTGTTGTTACATGCAGGCAGTGTTGTTACATGCAGGCAGTGTTGTTACATGCAGGCAGTGTTGTTATATGCAGGCAGTGTTGTTACATGCAGGCAGTGTTGTTACATGCAGGCAGTGTTGTTACATGCAGGCAGTGTTGTTACATGCATGCAGTGTGTTACATGCAGGCAGTGTTGTTACATGCAGGCAGTGTTGTTACATGCAGCAGCAGTGTTGTACATGCAGGCAGTGTTGTCACATGCAGCAGCATTGTCACATGCAGGCAGTGTTGTTACATGCAGGCAGTGTTGTTACATGCAGGCAGTGTTGTTACATGCAGGCAGTGTTGTTACATGCAGGCAGTGTTGTACATGCAGGCAGTGTTGTTACATGCAGGCAGTGTTGTTACATGCAGGCAGTGTTGTTACATGCANGGCAGTGTTGTCACATACTGGCAGTGTTGTCACATACATGCAGTGTTGTCACATACATGCAGTGTTGTCACATGCAGGCAGTGTTTTCACATGCAGACAGTGTTGTCATATACATGCAGTGTTGTCACATGCAGGCAGTGTTGTTACATGCAGGCAGTGTTGTCACATTCATGCAGTGTAGTCACATTTATGCAGTGTAGTCACATTCATGCAGTGTAGTCACATTCATGCAGTGTTGTAATATGCAGGCAGTGTTGTCACATGCTGGCAGTGTTGTCACATGCAGGCAGTGTTGTTATATGCAGGCAGTGTTGTTACATGCATGCAGTGTTGTTATATGCAGGCAGTGTTGTTACATGCATGCAGTGTTGTTACATGCATACAGTGTTGTCACATGCATGCAGTGTTGTTACATGCATGCAGTGTTGTTACATGCAGGCAGTGTTGTTACATGCAGGCAGTGTTGTCACATGCAGGCAGTGTTGTTATATGCAGGCAGTTTGTCACATGCATGCAGTGTTGTCACATGCATGCAGTGTTGTCACATGCAGGCAGTGTTGTCACATGCATGCAGTGTTGTTACATGCATGCAGTGTTGTCACATGCATGCTGTGTTGTTACATGCATGCAGTGTTGTCACATGCATGCAGTGTTGTTACATGCAGGCAGTGTTGTTACATGCATGCAGTGTTGTTATATGCAGGCAGTGTTGTTACATGCAGGCAGTGTTGTTACATGCAGGCAGTGTTGTTACATGCATGCAGTGTTGTTACATGCAGGCAGTGTTGTTACATGCAGGCAGTGTTGTTACATGCATGCAAGTGTTGTTATATGCAGGCAGTGTTGTTACATGCATGCAGTGTTGTCACATGCATGCAGTGTTGTTACATGCAGGCAGTGTTGTTACATGCATGCAGTGTTGTTATATGCAGGCAGTGTTGTTACATGCATGCAGTGTTGTTACATGCATGCAGTGTTGTTACATGCATGCAGTGTTGTTACATGCATACAGTGTTGTCACATGCATGCAGTGTTGTTACATGCAGGCAGTGTTGTTACATGCATGCAGTGTTGTTATATGCAGGCAGTGTTGTTACATGCAGGCAGTGTTGTTACATGCAGGCAGTGTTGTTACATGCATGCAGTGTTGTTACATGCAGGCAGTGTTGTTACATGCAGGCAGTGTTGTTACATGCATGCAGTGTTGTTATGTGCAGGCAGTGTTGTTACATGCATGCAGTGTTGTCACATGCATGCAGTGTTGTTACATGCATGCAGTGTCGTCACATGCAGACAGTGTTGTTACATGCAGACAGTGTTGTTACATGCAGAAAGTGTTGTTACATGCAGGCAGTGTTGCTACATGCAGAGAGTGTTGTTACATGCAGGCAGTGTTGTTACATGCAGGCAGTGTTGTCACATGCATGCAGTGTTGTTACATGCAGGCAGTGTTGTTATATGCAGGCAGTGTTGTCACATGCAAGCAGTGTTGTTATGTGCAGGCAGTGTTGTTATATGCAGGCAGTGTTGTTACATGCAGGCAGTGTTGTTATATGCAGGCAGTGTTGTTACATGCAGGCAGTGTTGTTACATGCATGCAGTGTTGTTACATGCAGGCAGTATTGTCACATGCATGCAGTGTTGTCACATGCAGGCAGTGTTGTCACATGCAGGCAGTGTTGTCACATGCAGGCAGTGTTGTTACATGCATGCAGTGTTGTCACATTTATGCAGCATTGTCACATGCTTGAAGTGTTGTTACATTCAGACAGTGTTGTTATATGCAGGCAGTGTTGTTACATGCAGGCAGTGTTGTTACATGCAGGCAGTGTTGTTACATGCATGCAGTGTTGTTGCATGCAGGCAGTGTTGTTACATGCAGGCAGTGTTGTTACATGCAGGCAGTGTTGTTATATGCAGGCAGTGTTGTTATATGCAGGCAGTGTTGTTATATGCAGGCAGTGTTGTTATATGCAGGCAGTGTTGTTATATGCAGGCAGTGTTGTTACATGCAGGCAGTGTTGTTACATGCATGCTGTGTTGTTACATGCAGGCAGTGTTGTTACATGCGGCAGTGTTGTACATGCAGGCAGTGTTGTTACATGCAGGCAGTGTTGTTACATGCAGGCAGTGTTGTATATGCAGACAGTGTTGTCACATGCATGCAGTGTTGTCACATGCATGCAGTGTTGTTACATGCATGCAGTGTTGTATATGCAGGCAGTGTTGTTATATGCAGGCAGTGTTGTACATGCATGCAGTGTTGTTATATGCAGGCAGTGTTGTACATGCATGCAGTGTGTTACATGCATCAGTGTTGTCACATGCATGCAGTGTTGTACATGCAGGCAGTGTTGTTACATGCAGGCAGTGTTGTTACATGCAGGCAGTGTTGTCACATGCAGCAGTGTTGTTATATGCAGGCAGTTGTCACATGCATGCAGTGTTTTCAATGCAGGCAGTGTTGTCACATGCATGCAGTGTTGTTACATGCATGCAGTGTTGTTACATGCATGCAGTGTGTTACATGCATGCAGTGTTGTCACATGCATGCAGTGTTGTTACATGCAGGCAGTGTGTTACATGCAGGCAGTGTTGTTATATGCAGGCAGTGTTGTTACATGCAGGCAGTGTTGTTACATGCAGGCAGTGTTGTCACATGCATGCAGTGTTGTCACATGCAGGCAGTGTTGTCACATGCAGCAGTGTTGTTACATGCATGCAGTGTTGTCACATGCATGCTGTGTTGTTACATGCATGCAGTGTGTCACATGCATGCAGTGTTGTTACATGCAGGCAGTGTTGTTACATGCATGCAGTGTTGTTATATGCAGGCAGTGTTGTTACATGCAGGCAGTGTTGTTACATGCAGGCAGTGTTGTTACATGCATGCAGTGTTGTTACATGCAGGCAGTGTTGTTACATGCAGGCAGTGTTGTTACATGCATGCAGTGTTGTTATATGCAGGCAGTGTTGTTACATGCATGCAGTGTTGTCACATGCAGGCAGTGTTGTTACATGCAGGCAGTGTTGTTACATGCATGCAGTGTTGTTATATGCAGGCAGTGTTGTTACATGCAGGCAGTGTGTTACATGCATGCAGTGTTGTTACATGCATGCAGGTTGTCACATGCAGCAGTGTTGTTACATGCATGCAGTGTTGTTATATGCATGCAGTGTTGTTATATGCAGGCAGTGTTGTTACATGCATGCAGTGTTGTACATGCATACAGTGTTGTCACATGCATGCAGTGTTGTTACATGCATGCAGTGTTGTTACATGCAGGCAGTGTTGTTACATGCAGGCAGTGTTGTCACATGCAGGCAGTGTTGTTATTGCAGGCAGTTTGTCACATGCATGCAGTGTTGTCACATGCAGGCAGTGTTGTCACATGCATGCAGTGTTGTTACATGCATGCAGTGTTGTCACATGCATGTGTGTTGTTACATGCATGCAGTGTTGTCACATGCATGCAGTGTTGTTACATGCAGGCAGTGTTGTTACATGCATGCAGTGTTGTTATATGCAGGCAGTGTTGTTACATGCAGGCAGTGTTTGTTACATGCAGGCAGTGTTGTTACATGCATGCAGTGTTGTTACATGCAGGCAGTGTTGTTACATGCAGGCAGTGTTGTTACATGCATGCAAGTGTTGTATATGCAGGCAGTGTTGTTACATGCATGCAGTGTTGTCACATGCATGCAGTGTTGTTACATGCGGCAGTGTTGTTACATGCATGCAGTGTTGTTATATGCAGGCAGTGTTGTTACATGCATGCAGTGTTGTTACATGCATGCATGTTGTTACATGCATGCAGTGTTGTTACATGCAGCAGTGTTGTCACATGCATGCAGTGTTGTTACATGCAGGCAGTGTTGTTACATGCAGGCAGTGTTGTTACATGCATGCAGTGTTGTTACATGCACAGTGTTGTTACATGCAGACAGTGTTGTTACATGCAGGCAGTGTTGTTACATGCGGCAGTGTTGCTACATGCAGGCAGTGTTGTTACATGCAGGCAGTGTTGTTACATGCAGCAGTGTTGTCACATGCATGCAGTGTTGTTACATGCAGGCAGTGTTGTTACATGCAGGCAGTGTTGTTACATGCATGCAGTGTTTTTACATGCAGGCAGTGTTGTTACATGCATGCAGTGTTGTTACATGCAGGCAGTGTTGTTACATGCAGGCAGTGTTGTTACATGCAGGCAGTGTTGTTACATGCAGGCAGTGTTGTTACATGCATGCAGTGTTTTACATGCATGCAGTGTTGCATATGCATGCAGTGTTGTTACATGCAGGCAGTGTTGTTACATGCAGGCAGTGTTGTTACATGCGGCAGTGTTGTTACATGCAGGCAGTGTTGTCACATGCATGCAGTGTTGTTACATGCAGGCAGTGTTGTTACATGCAGGCAGTGTTGTCACATGCAGGCAGTGTTGTTACATGCATGCAGTGTTGTCACATGCAGGCAGTGTTGTTACATGCATGCAGTGTTGTTACATGCATGCAGTGTTGTTATATGCAGGCAGTTTTTCACATGGGCAGTGTTGTTACATGCAGGCAGTGTTGTTACATGCATGCAGTGTTGTTACATGCATGCAGTGTTGTCACATGCAGGCAGTGTTGTTACATGCAGGCAGTGTTGTTACATGCAGGCAGTGTTGTTTACATGCAGGCAGTGTTGTACATGCAGGCAGTGTTGTCACATGCTGGCAGTGTTGTCACATGCATGCAGTGTTGTCACATACATGCAGTGTTGTCACATGCAGGCAGTGTTTTCACATGCAGACAGTGTTGTCATATGCATGCAGTGTTGTCACATGCAGGCAGTGTTGTTACATGCAGGCAGTGTTGTCACATTCATGCAGTGTAGTCACTTTATGCAGTGTAGTCACATTCATGCAGTGTAGTCATTCATGCAGTGTTGTATATGCAGGCAGTGTTGTCACATGCTGGCAGTGTTGTCACATGCAGGCAGTGTTGTAGTATGCAGACAGTGTTGTCGCATTTATGCAGCATTGTCACATGCTTGCAGTGTTGTTACGTGCATGCAGTGTTGTTATATGCAGGCAGTGTTGTTACATGCATGCAGTGTTGTTACATGCATACAGTGTTGTCACATGCATGCAGTGTTGTTACATGCATGCAGTGTTGTTACATGCAGGCAGTGTTGTTACATGCAGGCAGTGTTTTCACATGCAGGCAGTGTTGTTATATGCAGGCAGTTTGTCACATGCATGCAGTGTTGTCACATGCAGGCAGTGTTGTCACATGCATGCAGTGTTGTTACATGCATGCAGTGTTGTCACATGCATGCTGTGTTGTTACATGCATGCAGTGTTGTCACATGCATGCAGTGTTGTTACATGCAGGCAGTGTTGTTACATGCATGCAGTGTTGTTATATGCAGGCAGTGTTGTTACATGCAGGCAGTGTTGTTACATGCAGGCAGTGTTGTTACATGCATGCAGTGTTGTTACATGCAGGCAGTGTTTTTCATGCAGGCAGTGTTGTTACATGCATGCAGTGTTGTTTATATGCAGGCAGTGTTGTTACATGCATGCAGTTTGTCACATGCATGCAGTGTTGTTACATGCAGGCAGTGTTGTTACATGCATGCAGTGTTGTTATATGCAGGCAGTGTTGTTACATGCAGCAGTGTTGTTACATGCATGCAGTGTTTCACATGCATGCAGTGTTGTTACATGCAGGCAGTGTTGTTCATGCATGCAGTGTTGTCACATGCAGGCAGTGTTGTCACATGCAGGCAGTGTTGTTACATGCATGCAGTGTTGTTACATGCATGCAGTGTTGTTACATGCAGACAGTGTTGTTACATGCATGCAGTGTTGTTACATGCAGGCAGTGTTTTATACATGCAGAGAGTGTTGTTACATGCAGCAGTGTTGTTACATGCAGGCAGTGTTGTCACATGCATGCAGTGTTGTTACATGCAGGCAGTGTTGTTATATGCAGGCAGTGTTGTCACATGCAGCAGTGTTGTTACATGCATGCAGTTTTGTTACATGCATGCAGTGTTGTTACATGCAGCAGTGTTGTTACATGCAGGCAGTGTTGTTACATGCAGGCAGTGTTGTTACATGCATGCATTGTTGTTACATGCAGGCAGTGTTGTTACATGCATGCAGTGTTGTCACATGCAGCAGTGTTTTCACATGCAGCAGTGTTGTTACATGCATGCAGTGTTGTCACATTATGCAGTGTTGTACATGCTGCAGTGTTGTCACATGCATGCAGTGTTGTAATATGCAGGCAGTGTTGTCACATGCAGGCAGTGTTGTTACATGCAGGCAGTGTTGTTACATGCAGCAGTGTTGTTACATGCAGCAGTGTTGTTACATGCAGGCAGTGTTGTTACATGCAGGCAGTGTTGTTACATGCAGGCAGTGTTGTTACATGCAGCAGTGTTTTACATGCATGCAGTGTTGTTACATGCAGGCAGTGTTGTTACATGCAGCAGTGTTGTTACATGCAGGCAGTGTTGTTATATGCAGGCAGTGTTGTTACATGCAGGCAGTGTTGTTACATGCAGGCAGTGTTGTTTTATGCAGGCAGTGTTGTTACATGCAGGCAGTGTTGTTACATGCAGGCAGTGTTGTTACATGCATGCAGTGTTGTTACATGCAGGCAGTGTTGTTACATGCATGCAGTGTTGTTACATGCAGGCAGTGTTGTTACATGCATGCAGTGTTGTTACATGCAGGCAGTGTTGTACATGCAGGCAGTGTTGTCACATTATGCAGCATGTCACATGCATGCAGTGTTGTTACATGCATGCAGTGTTGTTACATGCGGCATTTGTTACATGCAGGCAGTGTTGTTACATGCAGCAGTGTTTTACATGCATGCAGTGTTGTCACATGCAGGCAGTGTTGTTACATGCAGGCAGTGTTGTTCACATGCAGGCAGTGTTGTTACATGCAGGCAGTGTTGTTACATGCAGGCAGTGTTGTCACATGCTGGCATGTGTTCACATGCATGCAGTGTTGTCACATGCATGCAGTGTTGTCACATGCAGGCAGTGTTTTCACATGCAGACAGTGTTGTCATATGCATGCAGTGTTGTTACTGCAGGCAGTGTTGTTACATGCAGGCAGTGTTGTCACATTCAGCAGTGTTGTCACATGCATGCAGTGTTGTCACATGCATGCAGTGTTGTCACTGCATGCAGTGTTGTTATATGCAGGCAGTGTTGTCACATGCAGCAGTGTTGTCACATGCAGCAGTGTTGTAGTACAGGCAGTGTTGTTACATGCCAGTGTTGTTACATGCAGGCAGTGTTGTTACATGCATGCAGTGTTGTTACATGCAGCAGTGTTGTTCACATGCATGCAGTGTTTGTTACATGCATGCAGTGTTGTTACATGCAGGCAGTGTTGTTACATGCAGGCAGTGTTGTCACATGCAGGCAGTGTTGTTACATGCAGGCAGTTTGTCACATGCATGCAGTGTTGTCACATGCAGGCAGTGTTGTCACATGCATGCAGTGTTGTTACATGCATGCATGTTGTCACATGCATGCAGTGTTGTTACATGCATGCAGTGTTGTCACATGCATGCAGTGTTTTACATGCAGGCAGTGTTGTTACATGCATGCAGTTGTTATTACATGCAGGCAGTGTTGTTACATGCAGGCAGTGTTGTTACATGCAGGCAGTGTTGTTACATGCATGCAGTGTTGTTACATGCAGGCAGTGTTGTTACATGCAGGCAGTGTTGTTACATGCATGCAGTGTTGTTATATGCAGGCAGTGTTGTTACATGCATGCAGTGTTGTCACATGCATGCAGTGTTGTTACATGCAGCAGTGTTGTTACATGCATGCAGTGTTGTTATATGCAGGCAGTGTTGTTACATGCATGCAGTGTTGTTACATGCAGCAGTGTTGTTACATGCATGCAGTGTTGTTACATGCAGGCAGTGTTGTCACATGCATGCAGTGTTGTCACATGCAGGCAGTGTTGTCACATGCAGGCAGTGTTGTTACATGCATGCAGTGTTTTCACATGCAGACAGTGTTGTTACATGCAGACAGTGTTTGTTACATGCAGGCAGTGTTGCTACATGCAGGCAGTGTTGTTACATGCAGGCATTGTTTTACATGCAGGCAGTGTTTTCACATGCATGCAGTGTTTGTTACATGCAGGCAGTGTTGTCACATGCAGGCAGTGTTGTTACATGCATGCAGTGTTGTTACATGCATGCAGTGTTGTTACATGCATGCAGTGTTGTTACATGCATGCAGTGTTGTTACATGCAGGCAGTGTTGTCACATGCATGCAGTGTTTGTACATGCAGGCAGTGTTGTTACATGCAGGCAGTGTTGTTACATGCATGCAGTGTTTGTCACATGCAGGCAGTGTTGTTACATGCATGCAGTGTTGTTACATGCAGGCAGTGTTGTTACATGCAGGCAGTGTTGTTACATGCAGGCAGTGTTGTTACATGCAGGCAGTGTTGTCACATGCATGCAGTGTTGTTACATGCAGGCAGTGTTGTTACATGCATGCAGTGTTGTTACATGCAGGCAGTGTTGTTACATGCAGGCAGTGTTGTTACATGCAGGCAGTGTTGTTACATGCAGGCAGTGTTGTTACATGCAGGCAGTGTTTGTTACATGCAGGCAGTGTTGTCACATGCAGGCAGTGTTGTCACATGCAGGCAGTGTTGTTACATGCATGCAGTGTTGTCACATGCATGCAGTGTTGTTACATACATGCAGGCAGTGTTGTTACATGCAGGCAGTGTTGTTACATGCAGGCAGTGTTGTTACATGCATGCAGTGTTGTTACATGCAGGCAGTGTTGTTACATGCAGGCAGTGTTGTTACATGCATGCAGTGTTTGTTATATGCAGGCAGTGTTGTTACATGCGGCAGTGTTGTTACATGCAGGCAGTGTTGTCACATGCAGCAGTGTTGTTACATGCAGGCAGTGTTGTTACATGCNTACATGCATGCAGTGTTGTTACATGCAGCAGTGTTGTTACATGCAGCAGTGTTGTTACATGCATGCAGTGTTGTTACATGCAGGCAGTGTTGTTACATGCATGCAGTGTTGTTACATGCATGCAGTGTTGTTACATGCATGCAGTGTTGTTACATGCGGCAGTGTTGTTACATGCAGGCAGTGTTGTTACATGCAGGCAGTGTTGTCACATGCAGGCATTGCATGCATGCAGTGTTGTCACATGCAGGCAGTGTTGTACATGCATGCAGTGTTGTTACATGCATGCAGTGTTGTCACATGCATGCAGTGTTGTTACATGCATGCAGTGTTGTTACATGCATGCAGTGTTGTCACATGCATGCAGTGTTGTTACATGCAGCAGTGTTGTTACATGCATGCAGTGTTGTTTATGCAGGCAGTGTTGTTACATGCAGCAGTGTTGTTACATGCATGCAGTGTTGTTACATGCATGCAGTGTTGTTACATGCAGGCAGTGTTGTTACATGCAGGCAGTGTTGTTACATGCATGCAGTGTTGTTATATGCAGGCAGTGTTGTTACATGCATGCAGTGTTGTCACATGCTGCAGTGTTGTTACATGCAGGCAGTGTTGTTACATGCAGGCAGTGTTGTTATATGCAGGCAGTGTTGTTACATGCAGGCAGTGTTGTTACATTATGCAGCATTGTTACATGCATGCAGTGTTGTTACATGCACGCAGTGTTGTTACATGCAGCAGTGTTGTCACATGCAGGCAGTGTTGTCACATGCAGGCAGTGTTGTTACATGCATGCAGTGTTGTCACATGCAGACAGTGTTGTTACATGCAGACAGTGTTGTTACATGCAGGCAGTGTTGTTACATGCAGGCAGTGTTGCTACATGCAGAGGTGTTGTTACATGCAGGCAGTGTTGTTACATGCAGGCAGTGTTGTCACATGCATGCAGTGTTGTTACATGCAGGCAGTGTTGTTACATGCAGGCAGTGTTGTCACATGCAGGCAGTGTTGTTATATGCAGGCAGTGTTGTTACATGCAGGCAGTGTTGTTCACATGCAGGCATGTTTTTACATGCATGCAGTGTTGTTACATGCAGGCAGTGTTGTTACATGCATGCAGTGTTGTTACATGCAGGCAGTGTTGTCACATGCATGCAGTGTTGTCACATGCATGCAGTGTTTTCACATGCATGCAGTGTTGTTACATGCATGCAGTGTTGTCACATGCATGCAGTGTTGTCACATGCATGCAGTGTTGTTACATGCAGCAGTGTTGTTACATGCAGGCAGTGTTGTTACATGCAGGCAGTGTTGTTACATGCATGCAGTGTTGTTACATGCATGCAGTGTTGTTACATGCAGGCAGTGTTGTTACATGCAGGCAGTGTTGTTACATGCAGGCAGTGTTGTTACATGCAGCAGTGTTGTTACATGCAGGCAGTGTGTTACATGCAGCAGTGTGTTACATGCAGCAGTGTTGTTACATGCAGGCAGTGTTGTTACATGCAGGCAGTGTTTTTACATGCATGCAGTGTTGTTACATGCAGGCAGTGTTGTTACATGCAGGCAGTGTTTTACATGCAGGCAGTGTTGTTACATGCAGGCAGTGTTGTTACATGCAGGCAGTGTTGTTACATGCAGGCAGTGTTGTTACATGCAGGCAGTGTTGTTACATGCATGCAGTGTTGTTACATGCTGCAGTGTTGTTACATGCATGCAGTGTTGTTACATGCATGCAGTGTTGTTACATGCATGCAGTGTTGTTACATGCATGCAGTGTTGTTACATGCAGGCAGTGTTGTTACATGCAGGCAGTGTTGTTACATGCAGGCAGTGTTGTTACATGCAGGCAGTGTTGTTACATGCAGTGTTGTTACATGCATGCAGTGTTGTTACATGCATGCAGTGTTGTTACATGCAGGCAGTGTTGTTACATGCATGCAGTGTTGTTACATGCAGGCAGTGTTGTTACATGCATGCAGTGTTGTTACATGCATGCAGTGTTGTTACATGCAGGCAGTGTTGTTACATGCAGGCAGTGTTGTTACATGCAGGCAGTGTTGTTACATGCAGGCAGTGTTGTTACATGCAGGCAGTGTTGTTCACATGCAGGCAGTGTTGTTACATGCAGGCAGTGTTGTTACATGCAGGCAGTGTTGTCACATGCAGGCAGTGTTGTTACATGCAGGCAGTGTTGTTACATGCAGCAGTGTTGTCACATGCATGCAGTGTTGTTACATGCATGCAGTGTTGTCACATGCAGCAGTGTTGTTACATGCATGCAGTGTTGTTACATGCAGCAGTGTTGTTACATGCAGCAGTTTGTTACATGCAGGCAGTGTTGTTACATGCAGGCAGTGTTGTTACATGCAGCAGTGTTGTTACATGCATGCAGTGTTGTTACATGCAGGCAGTGTTGTTACATGCAGGCAGTGTTGTCACATGCAGGCAGTGTTGTTACATGCATGCAGTGTTGTCACATGCAGGCAGTGTTGTTACATGCATGCATGTTGTTACATGCATGCAGTGTTGTTATATGCAGGCAGTTTTGTCACATGCAGGCAGTGTTGTGACATGCAGCAGTGTTGTTACATGCATGCAGTGTTGTTACATGCATGCAGTGTTGTCACATGCAGGCAGTGTTGTTACATGCAGGCAGTGTTGTCACATGCAGGCAGTGTTGTTACATGCAGGCAGTGTGTTGTACATGCAGGCAGTGTTGTCACATGCTGCAGTGTTGTCACACACATGCAGTGTTGTCACATACATGCAGTGTTGTCACATGCAGGCAGTGTTTTCACATGCAGACAGTGTTGTCATATACATGCAGTGTTGTCACATGCAGGCAGTGATGTTACATGCAGGCATTGTTGTCACATTCATGCAGCGTAGTCACATTTATGCAGTGTAGTCACATTCATGCAGTGTAGTCACATTCATGCAGTGTTTGTAATATGCAGGCAGTGTTGTCACATGCTGGCAGTGTTGTCACATGCAGGCAGTGTTGTAGTATGCAGACAGTGTTGTCACATTTATGCAGCATTGTCACATGCTTGCAGTGTTGTTACATGCATGCAGTGTTGTTATATGCAGGCAGTGTTGTTATATGCAGGCAGTGTTGTTACATGCAGGCAGTGTTGTCACATGCATACAGTGTTGTCACATGCATGCAGTGTTGTTACATGCATGCAGTGTTGTTACATGCAGGCAGTGTTGTTACATGCAGGCAGTGTTGTCACATGCAGGCAGTGTTGTTATATGCAGGCAGTTTGTCACATGCATGCAGTGTTGTCACATGCAGGCAGTGTTGTCACATGCATGCAGTGTTGTTGCATGCATGCAGTGTTGTCACATGCATGCTGTGTTGTTACATGCACGCAGTGTTGTCACATGCATGCAGTGTTGTTACATGCAGGCAGTGTTGTTACATGCATGCAGTGTTGTTATATGCAGGCAGTGTTGTTACATGCAGGCAGTGTTGTTACATGCAGGCAGTGTTGTTACATGCATGCAGTGTTGTTACATGCAGGCAGTGTTGTTACATGCAGGCAGTGTTGTTACATGCATGCAAGTGTTGTTATATGCAGGCAGTGTTGTTACATGCATGCAGTGTTGTCACATGCATGCAGTGTTGTTACATGCATGCAGTGTTGTTACATGCATGCAGTGTTGTTATATGCAGGCAGTGTTGTTACATGCATGCAGTGTTGTTACATGCAGGCAGTGTTGTTACATGCAGGCAGTGTTGTTACATGCATGCAGTGTTGTTACATGCATGCAGTGTTGTTACATGCATGCAGTGTTGTTACATGCAGGCAGTGTTGTTACATGCATGCAGTGTTGTTACATGCAGGCAGTGTTGTTACATGCATGCAGTGTTGTTACATGCATGCAGTGTTGTTATATGCAGGCAGTGTTGTCACATGCAGGCAGTGTTGTTACATGCAGGCAGTGTTGTTACATGCAGGCAGTGTTGTTACATGCAGGCAGTGTTGTCACATGCAGGCAGTGTTGTCACATGCAGGCAGTGTTGTTACATGCAGGCAGTGTTGTCACATGCAGGCAGTGTTGTTACATGCAGGCAGTGTTGTTACATGCAGGCAGTGTTGTCACATGCAGGCAGTGTTGTTACATGCATGCAGTGTTGTCACATGCAGGCAGTGTTGTTACATGCATGCAGTGTTGTTACATGCATGCAGTGTTGTTATATGCAGGCAGTTTGTCACATGCAGACAGTGTTGTGACATGCAGGCAGTGTTGTTACATGCATGCAGTGTTGTTACATGCATGCAGTGTTGTCACATGCAGGCAGTGTTGTTACATGCAGGCAGTGTTGTCACATGCAGGCAGTGTTGTTACATGCATGCAGTGTTGTCACATGCAGGCAGTGTTGTTACATGCATGCAGTGTTGTTACATGCATGCAGTGTTGTTATATGCAGGCAGTTTGTCACATGCAGGCAGTGTTGTGACATGCAGGCAGTGTTGTTACATGCATGCAGTGTTGTTACATGCATGCAGTGTTGTCACATGCAGGCAGTGTTGTTACATGCAGGCAGTGTTGTCACATGCAGGCAGTGTTGTTACATGCAGGCAGTGTTGTTATATGCAGGCAGTGTTGTCACATACTGGCAGTGTTGTCACATACATGCAGTGTTGTCACATACATGCAGTGTTGTCACATGCAGGCAGTGTTTTCACATGCAGACAGTGTTGTCATATACATGCAGTGTTGTCACATGCAGGCAGTGTTGTTACATGCAGGCAGTGTTGTCACATTCATGCAGCGTAGTCACATTTATGCAGTGTAGTCACATTCATGCAGTGTAGTCACATTCATGCAGTGTTGTAATATGCAGGCAGTGTTGTCACATGCTGGCAGTGTTGTCACATGCAGGCAGTGTTGTAGTATGCAGACAGTGTTGTCACATTTATGCAGCATTGTCACATGCTTGCAGTGTTGTTACATGCATGCAGTGTTGTTATATGCAGGCAGTGTTGTTATATGCAGGCAGTGTTGTTACATGCAGGCAGTGTTGTCACATGCATACAGTGTTGTCACATGCATGCAGTGTTGTTACATGCATGCAGTGTTGTTACATGCAGGCAGTGTTGTTACATGCAGGCAGTGTTGTCACATGCAGGCAGTGTTCTTATATGCAGGCAGTTTGTCACATGCATGCAGTGTTGTCACATGCAGGCAGTGTTGTCACATGCATGCAGTGTTGTTGCATGCATGCAGTGTTGTCACATGCATGCTGTGTTGTTACATGCACGCAGTGTTGTCACATGCATGCAGTGTTGTTACATGCAGGCAGTGTTGTTACATGCATGCAGTGTTGTTATATGCAGGCAGTGTTGTTACATGCAGGCAGTGTTGTTACATGCAGGCAGTGTTGTTACATGCATGCAGTGTTGTTACATGCAGGCAGTGTTGTTACATGCAGGCAGTGTTGTTACATGCATGCAGTGTTGTTATATGCAGGCAGTGTTGTTACATGCATGCAGTGTTGTCACATGCATGCAGTGTTGTTACATGCATGCAGTGTTGTTACATGCATGCAGTGTTGTTATATGCAGGCAGTGTTGTTACATGCATGCAGTGTTGTTACATGCATGCAGTGTTGTTACATGCATGCAGTGTTGTTACATGCAGGCAGTGTTGTCACATGCATGCAGTGTTGTCACATGCAGGCAGTGTTGTCACATGCAGGCAGTGTTGTTACATGCATGCAGTGTTGTTACATGCAGACAGTGTTGTTACATGCAGACAGTGTTGTTACATG
Organism: Procambarus virginalis; assembly: GCA_020271785.1. Lineage (NCBI taxonomy): Eukaryota > Metazoa > Arthropoda > Malacostraca > Decapoda > Cambaridae > Procambarus > Procambarus virginalis. The sequence goes on from WNGS01008766.1 coordinate 27,295, forward strand.
CAGGCAGTGTTGTTACATGCAGGCAGTGTTGCTACATGCAGAGAGTGTTGTTACATGCAGGCAGTGTTGTTACATGCAGGCAGTGTTGTCACATGCATGCAGTGTTGTTACATGCAGGCAGTGTTGTTACATGCAGGCAGTGTTGTTACATGCATGCAGTGTTGTTATATGCATGCAGTGTTGTTACATGCATGCAGTGTTGTTACATGCATGCAGTGTTGTTACATGCAGGCAGTGTTGTTACATGCAGGCAGTGTTGTTACATGCATGCAGTGTTGTTACATGCAGGCAGTGTTGTTACATGCATGCAGTGTTGTTACATGCAGGCAGTGTTGTTACATGCATGCAGTGTTGTTACATGCATGCAGTGTTGCTATATGCAGGCAGTGTTGTCACATGCAGGCAGTGTTGTTACATGCAGGCAGTGTTGTTACATGCAGGCAGTGTTGTTACATGCAGGCAGTGTTGTCACATGCAGGCAGTGTTGTCACATGCAGGCAGTGTTGTTACATGCAGGCAGTGTTGTCACATGCAGGCAGTGTTGTTACATGCAGGCAGTGTTGTTACATGCAGGCAGTGTTGTCACATGCAGGCAGTGTTGTTACATGCATGCAGTGTTGTCACATGCAGGCAGTGTTGTTACATGCATGCAGTGTTGTTACATGCAGCAGTGTTGTTATATGCAGGCAGTTTGTCACATGCAGGCAGTGTTGTGACATGCAGGCAGTGTTGTTACATGCATGCAGTGTTGTTACATGCATGCAGTGTTGTCACATGCAGGCAGTGTTGTTACATGCAGGCAGTGTTGTCACATGCAGGCAGTGTTGTTACATGCAGGCAGTGTTGTTATATGCAGGCAGTGTTGTCACATACTGGCAGTGTTGTCACATACATGCAGTGTTGTCACATACATGCAGTGTTGTCACATGCAGGCAGTGTTTTCACATGCAGACAGTGTTGTCATATACATGCAGTGTTGTCACATTCAGGCGGTAGTCACATTTATGCAGTGTAGTCACATGCAGGCAGTGTAGTCACATGCTGCAGTGTTGTATATGCAGGCAGTGTTTCACATGCTGGCAGTGTTGTCACATGCAGGCAGTGTTGTAGTATGCAGCAGTGTTGTCACATTTATGCAGCATTGTTCCATGCTTGCAGTGTTGTTACATGCATGCAGTGTGTTATATGCACAGGCTGTTTTATATGCAGGCAGTGTTTGTTACATGCAGGCAGTGTTGTCACATGCATACAGTGTTGTCACATGCATGCAGTGTTGTTACATGCATGCAGTGTTGTTACATGCAGGCAGTGTTGTTACATGCAGGCAGTGTTGTCACATGCGGCAGTGTTCTTATATGCAGGCAGTTTGTCACATGCATGCAGTGTTGTCACATGCAGGCAGTGTTGTCACATGCATGCAGTGTTGTTGCATGCATGCAGTGTTTTGTCACATGCAGCTGTGTTGTTACATGCACGCAGTGTTGTCACATGCATGCAGTGTTGTTACATGCAGGCAGTGTTGTTACATGCATGCAGTGTTGTTATATGCAGGCAGTGTTGTTACATGCAGGCAGTGTTGTTACATGCAGCAGTGTTGTTACATGCAGGCAGTGTTGTTACATGCATGCAGTGTTGTTACATGCATGCAGTGTTGTTACATGCATGCAGTTTGTTACATGCAGCAGTGTTGTCACATGCATGCAGTGTTGTCACATGCAGGCAGTGTTGTTCACATGCAGGCAGTGTTGTTACATGCATGCAGTGTTGTCACATGCAGACAGTGTTGTTACATGCAACAGTGTTGTTACATGCAGGCAGTGTTGTTACATGCAGGCAGTGTTGCTACATGCAGAGAGTGTTGTTACATGCAGGCAGTGTTGTTACATGCAGCAGTGTTTCACATGCATGCAGTGTTGTTACATGCAGGCAGTGTTTTACATGCAGGCCGTGTTGTTAAATGCATGCAGTGTTGTTATATCATGCAGTGTTTGTTACATGCATGCAGTGTTGTTACATGCATGCAGTGTTGTTACATGCAGGCAGTGTTGTTACATGCATGCAGTGTTGTTACATGCAGGCGTGTTGTTACATGTATGCAGTGTTTGTTACATGCATGCAGTGTTGCTATATGCAGGCAGTGTTGTCACATGCAGGCAGTGTTGTTACATGCAGCAGTGTTGTTACATGCAGCAGTGTTGTTACATGCAGGCAGTGTTGTCACATGCAGGCAGTGTTGTCACATGCGGCAGTGTTGTTATATGCAGGCAGAGTTGTTACATGCAGCAGTGTTTTCACATTATGCAGCATTGTCACATGCTTGCAGTGTTGTTACATGCACGCAGTGCTGTTACATGCATGCAGTGTTGTCAAATGCGGCAGTGTTTCACATGCAGGCAGTGTTGTTACATGCATGGCAGTGTTGTCACATGCAGAGAGTGTTGTTACATGCAGACAGTGTTGTTACATGCAGGCAGTGTTGTTACATGCAGGCAGTGTTG
>WNGS01008766.1:30082-62538 GCA_020271785.1 Procambarus virginalis
GGCAGTGTTGTCACATGCTGGCAGTGTTGTCACATGCAGGCAGTGTTGTAGTATGCAGAGAGTGTTGTCACATTTATGCAGCATTGTCACATGCTGCAGTGTTGTTACATGCATGCAGTGTTGTTATATGCAGGCAGTGTTGTTATATGCAGGCAGTGTTGTTACATGCAGGCAGTGTTGTCACATGCATACAGTGTTGTCACATGCATGCAGTGTTGTTACATGCATGCAGTGTTGTTACATGCAGGCAGTGTTGTTACATGCAGGCAGTGTTGTCACATGCAGGCAGTGTTGTTATATGCAGGCAGTTTTGTCACATGCATGCAGTGTTGTCACATGCAGGCAGTGTTGTCACATGCATGCAGTGTTGTTGCATGCATGCAGTGTTGTCACATGCATGCAGTGTTGTTACATGCATGCAGTGTTGTCACATGCAGCAGTGTTGTTACATGCAGGCAGTGTTGTTACATGCATGCAGTGTTGTTATATGCAGGCAGTGTTGTTACATGCAGGCAGTGTTGTTACATGCAGGCAGTGTTGTTACATGCATGCAGTGTTGTTACATGCAGGCAGTGTTGTTACATGCAGGCAGTGTTGTTACATGCATGCAGTGTTGTTATATGCAGGCAGTGTTGTTACATGCATGCAGTGTTGTCACATGCATGCAGTGTTGTTACATGCAGGCAGTGTTGTTACATGCATGCAGTGTTGTTATATGCAGGCAGTGTTGTTACATGCATGCAGTGTTGTTACATGCATGCAGTGTTGTTACATGCATGCAGTGTTGTTACATGCAGGCAGTGTTGTTACATGCATGCAGTGTTGTCACATGCAGGCAGTGTTGTCACATGCAGGCAGTGTTGTTACATGCATGCAGTGTTGTTACATGCAGACAGTGTTGTTACATGCAGCAGTGTTGTTACATGCAGGCAGTGTTGTTACATGCAGGCAGTGTTGTTACATGCAGAGAGTGTTGTTACATGCAGGCAGTGTTGTTACATGCAGGCAGTGTTGTCACATGCATGCAGTGTTGTTACATGCAGGCAGTGTTGTTACATGCAGGCAGTGTTGTTACATGCATGCAGTGTTGTTACATGCATGCAGTGTTGTTACATGCATGCAGTGTTGTTACATGCATGCAGTGTTGTTACATGCAGGCAGTGTTGTTACATGCAGGCAGTGTTGTTACATGCATGCAGTGTTGTTACATGCAGGCAGTGTTGTTACATGCATGCAGTGTTGTTACATGCAGGCAGTGTTGTTACATGCATGCAGTGTTGTTACATGCAGCAGTGTTGTATATGCAGGCAGTGTTGTCACATGCAGGCAGTGTTGTTACATGCAGGCAGTGTTGTTACATGCAGGCAGTGTTGTTACATGCAGGCAGTGTTGTCATGCAGGCAGTGTTGTCACATGCAGGCAGTGTTGTTACATGCAGGCAGTGTTGTTACATGCAGGCAGTGTTGTCACATGCAGGCAGTGTTGTTACATGCATGCAGTGTTGTCACATGCAGGCAGTGTTGTTACATGCATGCAGTGTTGTTACATGCATGCAGTGTTGTTATATGCAGGCAGTTGTCACATGCAGGCAGTGTTGTTACATGCAGGCAGTGTTGTTACATGCATGCAGTGTTGTTACATGCATGCAGTGTTGTTACATGCAGGCAGTGTTGTTACATGCAGGCAGTGTTGTCACATGCAGGCAGTGTTGTTACATGCAGGCAGTGTTATATGCAGGCAGTGTTGTCACATGCTGGCAGTGTTGTCACATGCATGCAGTGTTGTCACATGCATGCAGTGTTGTCACATGCAGGCAGTGTTTTCACATGCAGACAGTGTTGTCATATGCATGCAGTGTTGTCACATGCAGGCAGTGTTGTTACATGCAGGCAGTGTTGTCACATTCATGCAGTGTTGTCACATTTATGCAGTGTAGTCACATGCATGCAGTGTTGTCACATGCATGCAGTGTTGTTATATGCAGGCAGTGTTGTCACATGCAGGCAGTGTTGTCACATGCAGGCAGTGTTGTAGTATGCAGACAGTGTTGTCACATTTATGCAGCATTGTCACATGCTTGCAGTGTTGTTACATGCATGCAGTGTTGTTTATGCAGGCAGTGTTGTTATATGCAGGCAGTGTTGTTACATGCAGGCAGTGTTGTCACATGCATACAGTGTTGTCACATGCATGCAGTGTTGTTACATGCATGCAGTGTTGTTACATGCAGGCAGTGTTGTTACATGCAGGCAGTGTTGTCACATGCAGGCAGTGTTGTTATATGCAGGCAGTTTGTCACATGCATGCAGTGTTGTCACATGCAGGCAGTGTTGTCACATGCATGCAGTGTTGTTACATGCATGCAGTGTTGTCACATGCATGCTGTGTTGTTACATGCAGCAGTGTTGTCACATGCATGCAGTGTTGTTACATGCAGGCAGTGTTGTTACATGCATGCAGTGTTGTTATATGCAGGCAGTGTTGTTACATGCAGGCAGTGTTGTTACATGCAGGCAGTGTTGTTACATGCATGCAGTGTTGTTACATGCAGGCAGTGTTGTTACATGCAGGCAGTGTTGTTACATGCATGCAGTGTTGTTATATGCAGGCAGTGTTGTTACATGCATGCAGTGTTGTCACATGCATGCAGTGTTGTTACATGCAGGCAGTGTTGTTACATGCATGCAGTGTTGTTACATGCAGGCAGTGTTGTTACATGCATGCAGTGTTGTTACATGCATGCAGTGTTGTTACATGCATGCAGTGTTGTTACATGCATGCAGTGTTGTCACATGCAGGCAGTGTTGTCACATGCAGGCAGTGTTGTTACATGCATGCAGTGTTGTTACATGCAGGCAGTGTTGTTACATGCAGACAGTGTTGTTACATGCAGGCAGTGTTGTTACATGCATGCAGTGTTGTTACATGCAGGCAGTGTTGTTACATGCAGGCAGTGTTGTTACATGCATGCAGTGTTGTTACATGCATGCAGTGTTGTTACATGCATGCAGTGTTGTTACATGCAGGCAGTGTTGTTATATGCAGGCAGTGTTGTCACATGCAGGCAGTGTTGTTACATGCATGCAGTGTTGTCACATGCATGCAGTGTTGTCACATGCAGGCAGTGTTGTTCACATGCAGGCAGTGTTGTCACATGCATGCAGTGTTGTTACATGCAGGCAGTGTTGTTACATGCAGGCAGTGTTGTCACATGCATGCAGTGTTGTCACATGCATGCAGTGTTGTTACATGCATGCAGTGTTGTCACATGCATGCAGTGTTGTCACATGCATGCAGTGTTGTAATATGCAGGCAGTGTTGTCACATGCTGGCAGTGTTGTCACATGCAGGCAGTGTTGTAGTATGCAGACAGTGTTGTCACATTTATGCAGCATTGTCACATGCATGCAGTGTTGTTACATGCATGCAGTGTTGTTACATGCAGGCAGTGTTGTTACATGCAGGCAGTGTTGTTACATGCAGGCAGTGTTGTCACATGCATGCAGTGTTGTCACATGCATGCAGTGTTGTTACATGCATGCAGTGTTGTTACATGCAGGCAGTGTTGTTACATGCAGGCAGTGTTGTCACATGCAGGCAGTGTTGTTATATGCAGGCAGTTTGTCACATGCATGCAGTGTTGTTATATGCAGGCAGTGTTGTTACATGCATGCAGTGTTGTCACATGCATGCAGTGTTGTTACATGCAGGCAGTGTTGTTACATGCATGCAGTGTTGTTATATGCAGGCAGTGTTGTTACATGCATGCAGTGTTGTTACATGCATGCAGTGTTGTTACATGCATGCAGTGTTGTTACATGCAGGCAGTGTTGTCACATGCATGCAGTGTTGTCACATGCAGGCAGTGTTGTCACATGCAGGCAGTGTTGTTACATGCATGCAGTGTTGTCACATGCAGACAGTGTTGTTACATGCAGGCAGTGTTGTTACATGCAGGCAGTGTTGTTACATGCAGGCAGTGTTGTTACATGCAGGAGTGTTGTTACATGCAGGCAGTGTTGTTACATGCAGGCAGTGTTGTCACATGCATGCAGTGTTGTTACATGCAGGCAGTGTTGTTACATGCAGGCAGTGTTGTTACATGCATGCAGTGTTGTTATATGCATGCAGTGTTGTTACATGCATGCAGTGTTGTTACATGCATGCAGTGTTGTTACATGCAGGCAGTGTTGTTACATGCATGCAGTGTTGTTACATGCAGGCAGTGTTGTTACATGCATGCAGTGTTGTTACATGCATGCAGTGTTGTTACATGCAGGCAGTGTTGTCACATGCAGGCAGTGTTGTTACATGCAGGCAGTGTTGTTACATGCAGGCAGTGTTGTTACATGCAGGCAGTGTTGTCACATGCAGGCAGTGTTGTCACATGCAGGCAGTGTTGTTACATGCAGGCAGTGTTGTCACATGCAGGCAGTGTTGTTACATGCAGGCAGTGTTGTTACATGCAGGCAGTGTTGTCACATGCAGGCAGTGTTGTTACATGCATGCAGTGTTGTCACATGCAGGCAGTGTTGTTACATGCATGCAGTGTTGTTACATGCATGCAGTGTTGTTATATGCAGGCAGTTTGTCACATGCAGGCAGTGTTGTCACATGCAGGCAGTGTTGTTACATGCATGCAGTGTTGTTACATGCATGCAGTGTTGTCACATGCAGGCAGTGTTGTTACATGCAGGCAGTGTTGTCACATGCAGGCAGTGTTGTTACATGCAGGCAGTGTTGTTATATGCAGGCAGTGTTGTCACATGCAGGCAGTGTTGTTACATGCAGGCAGTGTTGTCACATGCATGCAGTGTTGTCACATGCATGCAGTGTTGTCACATGCATGCAGTGTTGTCACATGCATGCAGTGTTGTTACATGCAGGCAGTGTTGTCACATGCAGGCAGTGTTGTCACATGCAGGCAGTGTTGTACATGCAGACAGTGTTGTCACATTTATGCAGCATTGTCACATGCTTGCAGTGTTGTTACATGCATGCAGTGTTGTTATATGCAGGCAGTGTTGTTACATGCAGGCAGTGTTGTTACATGCAGGCAGTGTTGTCACATGCAGGCAGTGTTGTCACATGCAGGCAGTGTTGTTATATGCATGCAGTGTTGTTATATGCAGGCAGTGTTGTTACATGCATGCAGTGTTGTTACATGCATGCAGTGTTGTCACATGCATGCAGTGTTGTTACATGCATGCAGTGTTGTTACATGCAGGCAGTGTTGTTACATGCAGGCAGTGTTGTCACATGCAGGCAGTGTTGTTATATGCAGGCAGTTTGTCACATGCATGCAGTGTTGTCACATGCAGGCAGTGTTGTCACATGCATGCAGTGTTGTTACATGCATGCAGTGTTGTCACATGCATGCAGTGTTGTTACATGCATGCAGTGTTGTCACATGCATGCAGTGTTGTTACATGCAGGCAGTGTTGTTACATGCATGCAGTGTTGTTATATGCAGGCAGTGTTGTTACATGCAGGCAGTGTTGTTACATGCAGGCAGTGTTGTTACATGCATGCAGTGTTGTTACATGCAGGCAGTGTTGTTACATGCAGGCAGTGTTGTTACATGCATGCAGTGTTGTTATATGCAGGCAGTGTTGTTACATGCATGCAGTGTTGTCACATGCATGCAGTGTTGTTACATGCAGGCAGTGTTGTTACATGCATGCAGTGTTGTTATATGCAGGCAGTGTTGTTACATGCATGCAGTGTTGTTACATGCATGCAGTGTTGTTACATGCATGCAGTGTTGTTACATGCAGGCAGTGTTGTCACATGCATGCAGTGTTGTCACATGCAGGCAGTGTTGTTACATGCAGGCAGTGTTGTTACATGCATGCAGTGTTGTCACATGCAGGCAGTGTTGTTACATGCAGGCAGTGTTGTTACATGCAGGCAGTGTTGTTACATGCAGGCAGTGTTGTTACATGCAGGAGTGTTGTTACATGCAGGCAGTGTTGTTACATGCAGGCAGTGTTGTCACATGCATGCAGTGTTGTTACATGCAGGCAGTGTTGTTACATGCAGGCAGTGTTGTTACATGCATGCAGTGTTGTTACATGCATGCAGTGTTGTTACATGCATGCAGTGTTGTTACATGCATGCAGTGTTGTTACATGCAGGCAGTGTTGTTACATGCATGCAGTGTTGTTACATGCAGGCAGTGTTGTTACATGCATGCAGTGTTGTTACATGCATGCAGTGTTGTTACATGCAGGCAGTGTTGTCACATGCAGGCAGTGTTGTTACATGCAGGCAGTGTTGTACATGCAGGCAGTGTTGTTACATGCAGGCAGTGTTGTTACATGCAGGCAGTGTTGTCACATGCAGGCAGTGTTGTTACATGCAGGCAGTGTTGTCACATGCAGGCAGTGTTGTTACATGCAGGCAGTGTTGTTACATGCAGGCAGTGTTGTCACATGCAGGCAGTGTTGTTACATGCATGCAGTGTTGTCACATGCAGGCAGTGTTGTTACATGCATGCAGTGTTGTTACATGCATGCAGTGTTGTTACATGCAGGCAGTGTTGTTACATGCAGGCAGTGTTGTTACATGCAGGCAGTGTTGTTACATGCATGCAGTGTTGTTACATGCATGCAGTGTTGTCACATGCAGGCAGTGTTGTTACATGCAGGCAGTGTTGTCACATGCAGGCAGTGTTGTTACATGCAGGCAGTGTTGTTATATGCAGGCAGTGTTGTCACATGCAGGCAGTGTTGTCACATGCATGCAGTGTTGTCACATGCATGCAGTGTTGTTACATGCAGGCAGTGTTGTCACATGCAGCAGTGTTGTTACATGCATGCAGTGTTGTCACATGCATGCAGTGTTGTTACATGCAGGCAGTGTTGTTACATGCATGCAGTGTTGTTACATGCAGGCAGTGTTGTTACATGCAGGCAGTGTTGTTACATGCAGGCAGTGTTGTTACATGCATGCAGTGTTGTTACATGCAGGCAGTGTTGTTTCATGCAGGCAGTGTTGTTACATGCATGCAGTGTTGTTATATGCAGGCAGTGTTGTTACATGCATGCAGTGTTGTCACATGCATGCAGTGTTGTTACATGCAGGCAGTGTTGTTACATGCATGCAGTGTTGTTATATGCAGGCAGTGTTGTTACATGCATGCAGTGTTGTTACATGCATGCAGTGTTGTTACATGCAGCAGTGTTGTTACATGCAGGCAGTGTTGTCACATGCATGCAGTGTTGTTACATGCAGGCAGTGTTGTCACATGCAGGCAGTGTTGTTACATGCATGCAGTGTTGTCACATGCATGCAGTGTTGTTACATGCAGACAGTGTTGTTACATGCAGCAGTGTTGTTACATGCAGGCAGTGTTGCTACATGCATGCAGTGTTGTTACATGCAGGCAGTGTTGTTACATGCAGGCAGTGTTGTCACATGCATGCAGTGTTGTTACATGCAGGCAGTGTTGTTATATGCAGGCAGTGTTGTCACATGCATGCAGTGTTGTTACATGCAGGCAGTGTTGTTACATGCAGGCAGTGTTGTTACATGCAGGCAGTGTTGTTATATGCAGGCAGTGTTGTTACATGCAGGCAGTGTTGTTACATGCATGCAGTGTTGTTACATGCAGGCAGTGTTGTTACATGCATGCAGTGTTGTCACATGCAGGCAGTGTTGTCACATGCAGGCAGTGTTGTTACATGCATGCAGTGTTGTCACATGCATGCAGTGTTGTCACATGCATGCAGTGTTGTTACATGCATGCAGTGTTGTTACATGCAGGCAGTGTTGTTACATGCAGGCAGTGTTGTTACATGCAGGCAGTGTTGTTACATGCAGGCAGTGTTGTTACATGCAGGCAGTGTTGTTACATGCAGGCAGTGTTGTTACATGCAGGCAGTGTTGTTACATGCAGGCAGTGTTGTTACATGCAGGCAGTGTTGTTACATGCAGGCAGTGTTGTTACATGCAGGCAGTGTTGTTACATGCAGGCAGTGTTGTTACATGCAGGCAGTGTTGTTACATGCAGGCAGTGTTGTTACATGCAGGCAGTGTTGTTACATGCAGGCAGTGTTGTTACATGCAGGCAGTGTTGTTACATGCAGGCAGTGTTGTTACATGCAGGCAGTGTTGTTACATGCATGCAGTGTTGTTACATGCAGGCAGTGTTGTTACATGCATGCAGTGTTGTTACATGCAGGCAGTGTTGTTACATGCAGGCAGTGTTGTTACATGCAGGCAGTGTTGTACATGCAGCAGTGTTGTCACATTATGCAGTGTTGTTACATGCATGCAGTGTTGTTACATGCATGCAGTGTTGTTACATGCAGGCAGTGTTGTTACATGCAGGCAGTGTTGTTACATGCAGGCAGTGTTGTTACATGCATGCAGTGTTGTCACATGCAGGCAGTGTTGTTACATGCAGGCAGTGTTGTCACATGCAGGCAGTGTTGTTACATGCAGGCAGTGTTGTTACATGCAGGCAGTGTTGTCACATGCAGGCAGTGTTGTTACATGCATGCAGTGTTGTCACATGCATGCAGTGTTGTTACATGCAGGCAGTGTTTCACATGCATGCAGTGTTGTCACATGCATGCAGTGTTGTTACATGCAGGCAGTGTTGTTACATGCAGGCAGTGTTGTTACATGCATGCAGTGTTGTCACATGCATGCAGTGTTGTCACATGCATGCAGTGTTGTTACATGCATGCAGTGTTGTTATATGCAGGCAGTGTTGTTACATGCATGCAGTGTTGTCACATGCAGGCAGTGTTGTTTATGCAGGCAGTGTTGTTACATGCATGCAGTGTTGTTACATGCAGGCAGTGTTGTTACATGCATGCAGTGTTGTTACATGCATGCAGTGTTGTCACATGCATGCAGTGTTGTTACATGCATGCAGTGTTGTTACATGCAGGCAGTGTTGTTACATGCAGGCAGTGTTGTCACATGCAGGCAGTGTTGTTATATGCAGGCAGTTTGTCACATGCATGCAGTGTTGTCACATGCAGCAGTGTTGTCACATGCATGCAGTGTTGTTGTTGCATGCAGCAGTGTTGTCACATGCATGCAGTGTTGTTACATGCATGCAGTGTTGTCACATGCATGCAGTGTTGTTACATGCAGGCAGTGTTGTTACATGCATGCAGTGTTGTTACATGCAGGCAGTGTTGTTACATGCAGGCAGTGTTGTTACATGCAGGCAGTGTTGTTACATGCATGCAGTGTTGTTACATGCAGGCAGTGTTGTTACATGCAGGCAGTGTTGTTACATGCATGCAGTGTTGTTATATGCAGGCAGTGTTGTTACATGCATGCAGTGTTGTCACATGCATGCAGTGTTGTTACATGCAGGCAGTGTTGTTACATGCATGCAGTGTTGTTATATGCAGGCAGTGTTGTTACATGCATGCAGTGTTGTTACATGCATGCAGTGTTGTTACATGCATGCAGTGTTGTTACATGCAGGCAGTGTTGTCACATGCATGCAGTGTTGTCACATGCAGGCAGTGTTGTCACATGCAGGCAGTGTTGTTACATGCATGCAGTGTTGTCACATGCAGACAGTGTTGTTACATGCAGCAGTGTTGTTACATGCAGCAGTGTTGCTACATGCAGAGAGTGTTGTTACATGCAGGCAGTGTTGTTACATGCATGCAGTGTTGTCACATGCAGGCAGTGTTGTTACATGCAGCAGTGTTGTTACATGCAGGCAGTGTTGTTACATGCATGCAGTGTTGTTATATGCATGCAGTGTTGTTACATGCAGCAGTGTTGTTACATGCATGCAGTGTTGTTACATGCAGGCAGTGTTGTCACATGCATGCAGTGTTGTCACATGCAGGCAGTGTTGTCACATGCAGGCAGTGTTGTTACATGCATGCAGTGTTGTCACATGCAGACAGTGTTGTTACATGCAGACAATGTTGTTACATGCAAGCAGTGTTGCTACATGCAGAGAGTGTTGTTACATGCAGGCAGTGTTGTTACATGCAGGCAGTGATGTCACATGCATGCAGTGTTNGCAGTGTTGTCACATGCATGCAGTGTTGTTATGCAGGCAGTGTTGTCACATGCATGGCAGTGTTGTCACATGCAGGCAGTGTTGTATATGCAGACAGTGTTGTCACATTATGCAGCATTGTCACATGCTTGCAGTGTTGTTACATGCAGGCAGTGTTGTTATATGCAGGCAGTGTTGTTATATGCAGCAGTGTTGTTACATGCATGCAGTGTTGTTATATGCAGGCAGTGTTGTTACATGCATGCAGTGTTGTTACATGCATACAGTGTTGTGTCACATGCATGCAGTGTTGTTACATGCATGCAGTGTTGTTACATGCAGGCAGTGTTGTTTACATGCAGGCAGTGTTGTCACATGCAGGCAGTGTTGTTTTATATGCGGCAGTTTGTCACATGCATGCAGTGTTGTCACATGCAGGCAGTGTTGTCACATGCATGCAGTGTTGTTACATGCATGCAGTGTTGTCACATGCATGCAGTGTTGTTACATGCATGCAGTGTTGTCACATGCATGCAGTGTTGTTACATGCAGGCAGTGTTGTTACATGCATGCAGTGTTGTTATATGCAGGCAGTGTTGTTACATGCAGGCAGTGTTGTTACATGCAGGCAGTGTTGTTACATGCATGCAGTGTTGTTACATGCAGCAGTGTTGTTACATGCAGCAGTGTTGTTACATGCATGCAGTGTTGTTATATGCAGGCAGTGTTGTTACATGCATGCAGTGTTGTCACATGCATGCAGTGTTGTTTACATGCAGGCAGTGTTGTTACATGCATGCATGTTGTTATATGCAGGCAGTGTTGTTACATGCATGCAGTGTTGTTACATGCAGCAGTGTTGTTACATGCAGGCAGTGTTGTTACATGCAGGCAGTGTTGTTACATGCAGGCAGTGTTGTTACATGCAGCAGTGTTGTTACATGCAGGCAGTGTTGTTACATGCAGGCAGTGTTGTTACATGCAGGCAGTGTTGTTTACATGCAGGCAGTGTTGTACATGCAGGCAGTGTTGTTACATGCGTGCAGTGTTGTTACATGCAGGCAGTGTTGTTACATGCAGGCAGTGTTGTTACATGCAGGCAGTGTTGTTACATGCAGGCAGTGTTGTTACATGCATGCAGTGTTGTTACATGCAGGCAGTGTTTGTTACATGCATGCAGTGTTGTTACATGCAGGCAGTGTTGTTACATGCAGGCAGTGTTGTTACATGCAGGCAGTGTTGTTACATGCATGCAGTGTTGTTATATGCAGGCAGTGTTGTTACATGCAGGCAGTGTTGTTACATGCAGGCAGTTGTTACATGCAGGCAGTGTTTTCACATTTATGCAGCATTGTCACATGCTTGCAGTGTTGTTACATGCAGCAGTGTTGTTATATGCAGGCAGTGTTGTTACACATGCATGCAGTGTTTTACATGCAGGCAGTGTTGTTACATGCAGGCAGTGTTGTTACATGCATGCAGTGTTGTTACATGCAGGCAGTGTTGTTACATGCATGCAGTTGTTGTTACATGCAGGCAGTGTTGTTACATGCATGCAGTGTTGTTACATGCAGGCAGTGTTGTTACATGCATGCAGTGTTGTTACATGCAGGCAGTGTTGTTATATGCAGCAGTGTTGTCACATGCAGGCAGTGTTGTTACATGCAGGCAGTGTTGTTACATGCAGGCAGTGTTGTTACATGCAGGCAGTGTTGTCACATGCAGGCAGTGTTGTCACATGCAGGCAGTGTTGTCACATGCGGCAGTGTTGTTACATGCAGGCAGTGTTTTTATGCAGGCAGTGTTGTTACATGCAGGCAGTGTTGTTCACATGCATGCAGTTTAGTCACATTCATGCAGTGTAGTCACATTCATGCAGTGTTGTAATTGCAGGCAGTGTTGTCACATGCTGGCAGTGTTGTCACATGCAGGCAGTGTTGTAGTATGCAGACAGTGTTGTCACATTTATGCAGCATTGTCACATGCTTGCAGTGTTGTTACATGCATGCAGTGTTGTTATATGCAGGCAGTGTTGTTATATGCAGGCAGTGTTGTTACATGCATGCAGTGTTGTTATATGCAGGCAGTGTTGTTACATGCATGCAGTGTTGTTACATGCATACAGTGTTGTCACATGCATGCAGTGTTTGTTACATGCATGCAGTGTTGTTACATGCAGGCAGTGTTTGTTACATGCAGGCAGTGTTGTTACATGCAGGTAGTGTTGTCACATGCAGGCAGTGTTGTTATATGCAGGCAGTTTGTCACATGCATGCAGTGTTGTCACATGCAGGCAGTGTTGTCACATGCATGCAGTGTTGTTACATGCATGCAGTGTTGTCACATGCATGCAGTGTTGTTACATGCATGCAGTGTTGTCACATGCATGCAGTGTTGTTACATGCAGGCAGTGTTGTTACATGCATGCAGTGTTGTTATATGCAGGCAGTGTTGTTACATGCAGGCAGTGTTGTTACATGCAGGCAGTGTTGTTACATGCATGCAGTGTTGTTACATGCAGGCAGTGTTGTTACATGCAGGCAGTGTTGTTACATGCATGCAGTGTTGTTATATGCAGGCAGTGTTGTTACATGCATGCAGTGTTGTCACATGCATGCAGTGTTGTTACATGCAGGCAGTGTTGTTACATGCATGCAGTGTTGTTATATGCAGGCAGTGTTGTTACATGCATGCAGTGTTGTTACATGCATGCAGTGTTGTTACATGCATGCAGTGTTGTTACATGCAGGCAGTGTTGTCACATGCATGCAGTGTTGTCACATGCAGGCAGTGTTGTCACATGCAGGCAGTGTTGTTACATGCATGCAGTGTTGTCACATGCAGACAGTGTTGTTACATGCAGACAGTGTTGTTACATGCAGGCAGTGTTGTTACATGCAGGCAGTGTTGCTACATGCAGAGAGTGTTGTTACATGCAGGCAGTGTTGTTACATGCAGGCAGTGTTGTCACATGCATGCAGTGTTGTTACATGCAGGCAGTGTTGTTATATGCAGGCAGTGTTGTCACATGCAGGCAGTGTTGTTATATGCAGGCTGTGTTGTTATATGCAGGCAGTGTTGTTACAAGCAGGCAGTGTTGTTATATGCAGGCAGTGTTGTTACATGAAGGCAGTGTTGTTATATGCATGCAGTGTTGTTACATGCAGGCAGTGTTGTCACACGCATGCAGTGTTGTCACATGCAGGCAGTGTTGTCACATGCAGGCAGTGTTGTTACATGCATGCAGTGTTGTCACATTTATGCAGCATTGTCACATGCTTGCAGTGTTGGTACATGCAGGCAGTGTTGTTATATGCAGGCAGTGTTGTTACATGCAGGCAGTGTTGTTACATGCAGGCAGTGTTGTTACATGCATGCAGTGTTGTTACATGCAGGCAGTGTTGTTACATGCAGGCAGTGTTGTTACATGCAGGTAGTGTTGTTATATGCATGCAGTGTTGTTATATGCAGGCCTTGTTATTATATGCAGGCAGTGTTGTTATATGCAGGCAGTGTTGTTATATGCAGGCAGAGTTGTTACATGCAGGCAGTGTTTTCACATTTATGCAGCATTGCCACATGCTTGCAGTGTTGTTACGTGCATGCAGTGTTGTTATATGCAGGCAGTGTTGTTACATGCATGCAGTGTTGTTACATGCAGGCAGTGTTGTTACATGCATGCAGTGTTGTTATATGCAGGCAGTGTTGTTACATGCAGGCAGTGTTGTTATATGCATGCAGTGTTGTTACATGCAGGCAGTGTTGTTACATGCATGCAGTGTTGTTACATGCAGGCAGTGTTGTTACATGCATGCAGTGTTGTTACATGCATGCAGTGTTGTTATATGCAGGCAGTGTTGTCACATGCAGGCAGTGTTGTTACATGCAGGCAGTGTTGTTACATGCAGGCAGTGTTGTTACATGCAGGCAGTGTTGTCACATGCAGGCAGTGTTGTCACATGCAGGCAGTGTTGTCTTATGCAGGCAGTGTTGTTACATGCAGGCAGTGTTGTTATATGCAGGCAGTGTTGTTATATGCAGGCAGTGTAGTCACATTCATGCAGTGTAGTCACATTCATGCAGTGTAGTCACATTCATGCAGTGTTGTAATATGCAGGCAGTGTTGTCACATGCTGGCAGTGTTGTCACATGCAGGCAGTGTTGTAGTATGCAGACAGTGTTGTCACATTTATGCAGCATTGTCACATGCTTGCAGTGTTGTTACATGCATGCAGTGTTGTTATATGCAGGCAGTGTTGTTATATGCAGGCAGTGTTGTTACATGCATGCAGTGTTGTTATATGCAGGCAGTGTTGTTACATGCATGCAGTGTTGTTACATGCATACAGTGTTGTCACATGCATGCAGTGTTGTTACATGCATGCAGTGTTGTTACATGCAGGCAGTGTTGTTACATGCAGGCAGTGTTGTCACATGCAGGCAGTGTTGTTATATGCAGGCAGTTTGTCACATGCATGCAGTGTTGTCACATGCAGGCAGTGTTGTCACATGCATGCAGTGTTGTTACATGCATGCAGTGTTGTCACATGCATGCAGTGTTGTTACATGCATGCAGTGTTGTCACATGCATGCAGTGTTGTTACATGCAGGCAGTGTTGTTACATGCATGCAGTGTTGTTATATGCAGGCAGTGTTGTTACATGCAGGCAGTGTTGTTACATGCAGGCAGTGTTGTTACATGCATGCAGTGCTGTTACATGCAGGCAGTGTTGTTACATGCAGGCAGTGTTGTTACATGCATGCAGTGTTGTTATGTGCAGGCAGTGTTGTTACATGCATGCAGTGTTGTCACATGCATGCAGTGTTGTTACATGCAGGCAGTGTTGTTACATGCATGCAGTGTTGTTATATGCAGGCAGTGTTTTTACATGCATGCAGTGTTGTTACATGCATGCAGTGTTGTTACATGCATGCAGTGTTGTTACATGCAGGCAGTGTTGTCACATGCATGCAGTGTTGTCACATGCAGGCAGTGTTGTTACATGCATGCAGTGTTGTTACATGTAGGCAGTGTTGTCACATGCTGGCAGTGTTTTCACATGCAGACAGTGTTGTCATATACATGCAGTGTTGTCACATGCAGGCAGTGTTGTTACATGCAGGCATTGTTGTCACATTCATGTAGTGTAGTCACATTCATGAAGTGTAGTCACATTCATGCAGTGTAGTCACATTCATGCAGTGTTGTAATATGCAGGCAGTGTTGTCACATACTGGCAGTGTTGTCACATGCAGGCAGTGTTGTAGTATGCAGACAGTGTTGTCACATACTGGCAGTGTTGTCACATACTGGCAGTGTTGTCACATTCATTCAGTATTAACACATTTATGGAAAATAATCCACAGCCTGGTACATTAATTCTCGTGTAGAGTTCCCAGAGAGTACTCCCCCACCTGGGCGGCTTATATATATACCTCTCTTAACAATTTCTAACATTCGATCTCTTAAATCAGGAAATCGTAACGAATAACATTTGCTGTTACATTACCATCAATTTTGGGTAATATCATAGCATTTATTAACCTTATAATATATTAATAAATAAACGGTAAGTAAATTGAATAAGGTAAATATTGGCGTCGCCACTCGCGAGCAAGGAGGGCGACGCCATTAGATACACACACAGCGCCTGCAGCCTGACGGCCCCATGAGCACAGCTCTTACTTTTATTTGTGTGTGCTTATATATCAGGTGTCAATTAATCCATTTGTTCCACCATCTCAAGAAATGTATAGAGATAATTCATATAAAAACTAAAGTGCTAGAAGCGCTTCACACATAAGATAATAATACTGTAAATGGTACTAAGTAGGTGAACGCCAAGTGCATATTAGCCTACAACCCCCAAAATACCATGGTCAAACATCCACCAGAGGATATAGAGTCGGCTAAGAAGTTGACTCAAGCACTTGCCTACGTGCTAGGTATGGTGATGATTATTGTGGGGAACCGACTTGTGAGATTTATATTTATTTAATTTATATGAATTTATGTAGAATTTATATTTATATTAATTTATATATTTCGATAGCAATTTGTATCATGTTTAGTGGACTGTATTTCTGCAACATTCTCACAAATCGACTCCTTAGTCGATTGTACATTAGGGGGAGTTTATATTAAATTTATATAATTACAGCCAATCAAACTACAGTATTAAACTACATATATTAGTAATGAAACTTAAGAGGTCTTATCTTCTTGTATGGCAGGCTTAGTCCACCAGGTTTAAACAAGAATGATGACACCAAATAATCCTGGTGCTTGAGGCTAACATCACCACCCCATGTACTGGTTTACCAAGTAACTGTACTGCTTCCTCTTCTTGTTCATGTCAAAGGGCACTTGCTGTAAAGCCGGAATCCTATATATATATGACCAGATATATCAGAGGAAACATTGATATATTATATCATAAGGACCAAGGAATAATTACCTGAATGATGCTGCTTGTCATGCGTGCTAACCGGTTCGCCCTATCTACCTAGCATAACTGGCCAGAAAATTACTAGATAAGAAACGGGTTTCAGGTGTTACACTTCTCTTGTTTAGAAGTTGACTGCGTGTTGTTGATGGAAGAAGCACTAGTTTGATCTCCATAACACTTTGTCCAATGGCGAATTATAGGAGCTGAACTCGCTCCAGCGACTCTGGTCATAAACAATGGCTGACCTCTCACCACTACTGATCTCTGGCTCTTCTTGTCCACTTATCAATAATGGTAGAAAGGTCACATTTACTCTATTTTGGTACTGATAATTAAGTTAATTCAAATGAGGTGTTTTTAGGATGTTAAAAGTCGAAAGACTGCTGCATTAAGAATAATTCCCAACAGAATAGCTAATGAATTTATTAGCGACGTGGCAATGATATCCCGTTTTTTATTGACGGAAAATTTCACTACAGGCTACATTTTCTATGGGTTAACTTGTGTATACAACCCAGCAGCAATATTATCTGCTTATTGTATTTAATATTAGTAAATGGTGTCGGGTTTTCCGACATAAATTATGGTATTGTTAATTTACGTCAATCATATACTTGAGTCATTTACTTGTTAATTTCATGGCTTAATTATTAATTCAATTAATCTTAATTG
Source organism: Procambarus virginalis (assembly GCA_020271785.1). NCBI lineage: Eukaryota > Metazoa > Arthropoda > Malacostraca > Decapoda > Cambaridae > Procambarus > Procambarus virginalis. Next base: position 47,192 of record WNGS01008766.1, read on the forward strand.
TGTCTCTGGGGGCAGATTATTGAAGCTAGAGGTGGTTACCCAAGCATCGACTAACTCGTTTGCTCTGTGAAGAGGGTGAGTGTGTGACACATGGTGGATCTTATCGCCTCTAATTCTTTTAATATCCTTCCATGCCTGGCTGAGGGCAACCCGTTATAAAAATTATGGTATTGTTAATTTACGTCAATCATATACTTGAGTCATTTACTTGTTAATTTCATGGCTTAATTATTAATTCAATTAATCTGAATTGTGTCTCTGGGGGCAGATTATTGAAGCTAGAGGTGGTTACCCAAGCATCGACTAACTCGTTTGCTCTGTGAAGAGGGTGAGTGTGTGACACATGGTGGATCTTATCGCCTCTAATTCTTTTAATATCCTTCCATGCCTGGCTGAGGGCAACCCGTTCTCGCACTTTCGTATAGTCAATATTGACTTATTAAATACGTGCATATGTGACATACTAAACATACTAGTTTGCCTTGAAAAGCTTCATAGAAAACACCGACCTTACCTAACCTTCTTAGTATGTTAAGATAAGCATCTTATTGCTTCGTAATTACAATTATTACTTAACCTATACCTACAATAGGTTAAGTAATATTTGTAATTACGAAGCAATAAGATGCTTATCTTAACATGCTAAGAAGGTTAGGTAAGGTCGGTATTTTCTATGAAGCTTTTTAAGGTAAACTAGTATGTTTACTAAGTCACATATGCACGTATTTAATAAGTCAATATTGACTGTAAGAAAGTGCGAGAACGGGTTGCTGAGGGGGGGGGGTGATAGTTGAGACTGTTAACAAAATTTTCCCAGTTATCTTGCCTGAGCTCTGTCATGCGCTCCCTCGCCTTGGCTAGGACTTTCAGAAAGAGTTCGAGCATTGCTGGTATATGTGTTTCCCGATATGCAAGTCCAACTCTTCTGGTAGTGCGATTCAAAGTACGCAGTTTGGGGTAATTGTAATAGACATGGTGTTTATTACTTTTCATATCGTTCCGACTATTGGATGGTGCGGAGGGCCGACCTAAAGGGTCAGTGAACATCTGAATGTTCTGTACTAGATCGTCGTTAAATGTCTGGACTGTGGAGGGATCATAATTGCTGTACCACTCTGACACATGCGCAACAAAGTCTTCACGTCGAGCAGGAGGAACACTGAGCCGTTTGTGTTTAAAAGTCCCACCGGGCAGGATGGTATTTCCGATACATACAGTAGTCAATCTAGGGTGATGATCTGATAACAAATCTGTTACAATAAATCATGTGAACAACACATGAGAGACATTGAAACCAACACAGAGGTCTAGATTGCCTCCACAAATATGCGTGGGTTCAAGGTTACCCACATTCTGCACATCTTCGTAACTATTTAGTAGCGACAGCAGTTGATTCCCCAGGTCTATTCTGCAAATTCATTAAAAGCATGCTGTAGGTAAAGGATAATATTCAGATGTTGAAATTGGGGGACAGATACACGGAAAATGAAAAGGAAATGTGTGAAACATTAAGCGAAAAGTTCCAAAGTGTGTTTGTACAAAATGAAATGTTCAGGGAATCAGAAACAATAAGAATTCCAGAGAACAACATAGAGCACATAGAGGTGTTTAGAGATGAAGTGGAAAATATGCTCAAGGAGCTAAGCAAGAACAAAGCAGTTGGCCCAGACGGAGTTTCACCATGGGTTCTGAGAGAATGTGCACAAGAGCTCAGCATTCAACTTCAACGGCTTTTTCAGGCATCCATGTGTACAGGAGTCGTAGCAGACGTGTGAAAAAAGCTCACATAGTTCCAATCTACAAAAGTAGCGCCAGGGAAGACCCCTCCCCCAATTATAGACCTGAATCGTTGACAAGTGTAATAGTAAAAATATTGGAAAAAATAATTAAAACTAAATGGGTAGAACACCTGGAGACAAACGCTATAATATGAGAACGTCAATATGGTTTTCGATCTGGAAGAACCTGTGTAACGAATTTACTCAGTTTCTATGATCGAGCCACTGAGATTTTAGAGGAAAGAGATGGTTGGGTTCACTGCATCTATCTGGACCTAAAAAATGATTTTGACAGAGTTCCACATATGAGGTTGTTCTGGAAACTGGAACACATTGGAGGGGTGACATGTAAGCTTCTAACGTGGCTGAAACATTTTCCAACTGATAGAAATATGAAGGAAGTAATAAGAGGAAGTGTATTAGACAGGATACACAATTGAAGTACCATATGAAATGTCACAAGTGGAGTACCACAGGATTCAGTTCTTGCACCGGTAATGTTCATTGTCTACATAAACCATCTACCAAATGGAATACAGAATTATATGAGCATGTTTGCTGATGATGCTTAGATAATAGGGAAGATAAGTAACTTAGATGATTGTCACACCCTTCAAGAAGACCTGGACAGAATAAGTGAATGAAGCACCAATTGGCAAATTGAATTTAATGTAAATAAATGCCATGTTATGGAATGTGGACTAGGTGAACACAGACCCCACACAACCTATAAATTATGTGAGATATCTGTTAAAGAAAGAGATCTAGGGGTTATCTTGAGGTTATCTTGAAATGATTTCGGGGCTTATTTAGTGTCCCCGCGGCCTGGTCCTCGACCAGACCTCCACCCCCAGGAAGCAGTCCGTGACAGCTGACTAACACCCAGGTACCTATTTTACTGCTAGGTAATAGGGGCATAGGGTGAAAGAAACTCTGCCCATTGTTTCTCGCTGGCGCCTGGGATCGAACCCAGGACCACAGGATCACAAGTCCCGCGTGCTGTCCGCTCGCATTTCGAATCTTGCATTTCGATGCAAGATTCTTCTTGCCCCAGGCAGGCCCAGGCAAGACCATCCCCCATCCACTTCCTCGCAAACCCCTGTCAACTACACCACAGGAGAGCGTGCCCTCTCCCCAAGTAATCCCTGCCCGCCACCCTCAAGCACTCCCTGCCCCCTCACCCCCAGGACCCAAGCAGACCCTCATCCTGCCCCAAGCAGACCTGAGCAAGATCTAAGCATTCCATCCCTCACTCCACCTCCACCTGAACCCCTGGCAACTACCTCACAGGAGGATGCACCTACTCAAGTAGCAATGACCATGGAACAACCTCCTACACTTGTAGGGAGTGAGGGTGAAAATGGATATAGGAAAGTGAGCTTCAAGGTAATGTACTCATACATTGATGGGATTATCAATAAAGCAAGTGAACTCGCAGAAAGGGTGCAAGAAGAAAACGCAGATGTAATAGAACTCACGGAAACAAAATTGTCGGGAGTCATAACAGATGCTGTGTTTCGAAAGGACTACTATATAGTAAGGGAAAAGAGGGAAGGGAGAGAAGGTGGAGGAGTGGCCCTGCTGATAAGGAAGGACTGGAGTTTTGATGAGACGGAAATTCCGGCCTGTGATGGGTTTAGAGATTACATAACAGGAACTATAACACTGGGTGGACCTAAGATAATAGTGGAAGTCATTTACAACCCTCCCCTAAATGACAGAAGACCCAGACAGGAGTTTGATAGGAACAACATGGCAACCATTAATATAAGAGAGAGAGCAGCTTCAGTTGCCTGCAGGAATGGCTCAAGACTCTTAATCATGGGCGATTTCAATCATGGAAAAATGGACTGGGAGAATGGGGACCCACACGGTGGTGCAGGTACATGGAGAGCTAAACTCTTGGAAGTGGCAACAAGGAACTTTCTGTGCCAGCACGTCAGGGAACCCACAAGAGTGAGAGGCAATGATGAACCAGCTAGATTCGACTTGATATTCACCCTGAATGAGTCAGAAATAAGGGATGTCAAAGTCGAAGCCCCCATAGGAATGAGTGACCACAGTGTATTGACATTTGAGCACTTGGTGGTGGTAGGGATAACCTATCCAAGGATGGGATCGGAAGGGAAAAGACTAAATTACCGAAGAGGAAAATATGGCGAAATGAGGAATTTCCTAAAGAGAATACCTTGGGAAACAGAGCTTAGAGACAAGATTGTACAGGACATGATGGATTATGTCACCCAAAAGTGCCAGGAAGCTGCAGACAGGTTTATCCCGGTTCAAAATGAGAAAAACGAAAAACAGAAAAATCCAACTTTCAATAAGGAATGTAAGGTAGCGAAGCAACTGAGTAAAAGAACATGGAGAAACTACAGAAATAACAGAACACCGGAGAGCAGGGAGAGATACCAGAGGGCCAGAAATGAGTACCTCAGAGTGAGAAGGGAAGCAGAGAGACAGTATGAAAATGACATTGCGAGTAAGCCAAGACCCAACCAAAGCTGCTCCACAGCCACATCAAGAGGAAAACAGCAGTGAAGGAACAAGTGATGAAACTGAAAAAAGGGAGAACAGATACACAGAGAATGACAAGGTGTGTGAAGAACTCGACAAGAGATTCCAGGAGGTCTTCACAATAGAACAAGGAGTTGCCCCTGTACTAAATGAGGAGGCAAACCAAGCAACCTTGGAGGAATTTGACCTCACCAGTGATGAGGTCAAAAGGTGTCTGTTGGAGCTGGATGCGACAAAGACTGTTGGGCCTGACAGAATCTCACCATGGATACTAAAGGAAGGTGCAGAAGCACTAAGTGTGCCTCTCTCTGTGGTGTATAAACCAACTGGAAACACTGGAAACAGGAGACCTACCAGAAAGTTGGAAGGCAGCTAACATAGTCCCAATATACATGAAGGGTGACAGGCAGGAGGCACTGAACAACAGGTCAGTTTCCCCTAACTTGTATACCATGCAAGGTGATGGAAAAGATCGTGAGGAAAAGGCTCGTAGAGCATCATGAGGGAAATAGCTTTGTAACACACAACCAACATGGGTTCAGAGATGGTAAATCGTGCCTCACAGGTTTAATAGAATTATATGTCAGGCAACAAAAATTAGGCAGGAAAGAGAAGGGTGGGCAGACTGCATTTTCCTGGACTGCCAGAAAGCCTTTGACACAGTACCTCATAAAAGGCTGTTAAAAATGTTGGAGCATCAGGCAAGAGTAAAAGGGAAGTTGCTTCAGTGGATAATGGAGTACTTAAGCAACAGGAAACAGCGATTAACGGTGAAGGGGGAAACATCAGAGTGGCGAGATGTCACCAGCGGAGTCCCACATGGCTCAGTACTTGGACCCATCTTGTTTCTAATATATGTTTCTAACGATCTTCCAAAGGGTATAGACTCATTCCTCTCAATGTTTGCCGATGATGCAAAAATTATGAGAAGAATCAAGACAGATGTAGCCAGATACTACAGGATGACCTAGACAAACTGGAGGAATGGTCCAGAAAATGGCTGCTAAAGTTCAACTCAGGAAAGTGTAAAGTAATGAAATTAGGCGAAGGGAGCAGGAGGCTGAACACAAGGTACCATCTGGGAGGTGAAATCCTGCAAGAGTCAAATTGAGGAGAAAGATCTGGGAGTTGATATCAAACCGAACCTGTCCCCAGAAGCCCACACCGAAAGGATATCATCAATGGCATATACTAGGTTGGCCAACATAAAACTGCCTTTAGAAACTTGTGTAAGGAATTGTTCCGGATCCTATATACCACTTATGTCAGACCAATCCTGGAATATGAAGCTCCAGCCTGGAGTCCATACCCAGTTAAATACAGGGCAAAGATTGAGAAGATTCAGCGGTATGCCACCAGGCTCCTCCTGGAACTGAGAGGAATGACCAACGAGGAAAGGTTAAAGGAGCTGAACCTGATGTCCCTGGAAAACAGAAGAGTAAGGGGACATGATAACCACCTATCAAATTCTCAGGTGAATTGACAGGGTGGACAAAGACAAGCTCTTCAGCACGGGTAGAACACGAACAAGGAGACACAGGTGGAAACTTAATGCCCAATGAGCCACAGAGACGTTAGAAAGAATTTTTTCAATGTCAGAGTAGTTAATAAATGGAATGCACTAGGAAGTGATGTGGTGGAGGCTAACTCCATACACAATTTCAAATATAGGTTTGATAGAGCCCAGTAGGCTCAGGAATCTGTACACCAGTTGATTGACGGTTGAGAGGCAGGACCAAAGAGACAAAGCTCACCCTCGCAAGCAAAACTAGGTGAGTACAACTAGGTGAGTATACACACGCGCACACTCACATAGACACACACACACCCAAATGCACACGTGAACAAACACACACACACACACACACACACACACACTACGTGTGTGTGTGCGTGTTCACGTGTGCCTACTTTCTCTCGTAGTAGGCCAGCGACGGTAGGAGACACACGCGATTAGCGAGGTCCGCGAAAATTCGTCAATTTCCGGGACATTGAAGGATTATTGAGGCTAGATCATAGTATTTGGCCACTCGCAGTGTGTAGCTAGCAGGGTGCTACATAGCATAGTCATATCGCTAGCGATAGTGCGAAGAAACCAAAGTGTAGCTAGTGGAATCACCGGTGCATACAGTGTGGAGGACCGCGTATAGTGACCTGACCTGACGGCCAGGTGGAGACGACCCGCCGTGGAACTGCTGACTGTGTTTGTGGGTGGTGACTGTGACTCCAGAGATTTGTGTAGAAAAGAACCGACATCGTCAATCTACTAGCACTTAGAGAATCACCAAGTGGAAGGCGACATCGAAGCACCATCGTCAACCATACATCATCATTACTCATCTAGTTGTGTGAGCGGGAAACAGACTGGTATGTACCCCCTTTCTGGTCAATTAATCAGGTGTACAGTGTGAGGTAAAATATTATCAAATTCTTGTTCAGGATAGTATATTTTAAATCTCAACATGGCTCATTCTGGGTAGAAGTTACCGCTTACGGGAACTAGTGACACACGCACGCACACACTACGCGCACGCACGCATGCACACACTCAAGCCCACGTACGCATGCACGCACACACACAGGCTAGAAAGGGATNGCTACGATGGATAAATTGAAGATGGTTATGTGTGCTTAGATGGTTATGTGTAGTTTAGATGGTTACTGTGAAGATGGTTATGTGTAGCTTAGATGTTTTGTGTAGTTTAGATGGTTACTGTGAAGATGGTTATGTGTAGCTTTGATGGTTAGTGTAGTTTAGATGGTTACTGTGAAGATGGTTATGTGTAGCTTAGAGGTTATGTGTAGTTTAGATGGTTACGTGAGATGGTTATGTGTAGCTTAGATGGTTAGGGTGTAGTTTAGATGGTTACTGTGAAGATGGTTATGTGTAGCTTTGATGGTTATGTGTAGTTTAGATGGTTACTGTGAAGATGGTTATGTGTAGCTTAGATGGTTATGTGTAGTTTAGATGGTTACTGTGAAGATGGTTATGTGTAGCTTAGATGATTATAGTGTGTAGTGAAGATATGTCCTCCATCACCCAAACAACATCAGGTACCAAAGTAATTTAATGTGTATTACCTATTTTGGATGTACGGTCCTGTAATACAGTATAGTTATGTCCTGTCAAAACAATTATCATCATTATAAAGAGAAATGCATCGTTTATTATCAAGCATTCAGCAGTAAATAACGCACTTTGTCAGGTCTTGGAATGTATGACTTTGATTTGATATAAAGATTTATCACCTTGCATTTATAAGGCTGTTCTTCCTTGTCTTTTTGTCATGTCACTGTTGCAGGAGACGTTGTCAGCAGCAAAAGAGACCAAGACCATTGAGAAAAATCCGCGACACTGTCAAGACCTACTGGCTGCTGGCGACACTGGAGCCGGCATCCGGCAGGTGTATCCGTTCCGTAAGCACCCTGACGCCTCCGTTACCGTTTTCTGCGATCAAAGTGTAGACGGCGGCGGCTGGACCGTCTTCCAGAGACGCCGCAACCTCTCTGAACGAGAAGATTTTTACCGTACATGGGTCGAGTATCAACTAGGATTTGGTCATCTGGAGGGCGAGTTCTGGCTGGGCCTCGACCTTCTCCACCAGCTCACTTCTGTCACACTTCAGGAACTGAGGATTGACCTCAAGAACTATGAGGGGGAACAACGATGGGCAAAGTACGGACGCTTCAACATAATGGCTCCTGACACAAATTATCGTATCAGTGTGGGAAGGTAAATTCATTTCCAGATATTTTCATGCGTCTTTTAAAATATAGCTGTATACGTAAAAACTAATCTAAACTTAGGTATTCTACAATAATGGTGTATAAAACTTTAATAAGAAAATAAATATGAGTATTATTTCGTCAAAGTTGTATCTCACAGTTTTGTCAATGTATCGTGGTGGAGGTGAGAGGGGGAGCTGCGAGTAACATGTGTTGTCTGGAGCAGGTACACGGGCGACGCCGGAGACGGTCTGGGAGGCGGGAGGCACGATGGATACCCCTTCTCCACCCACGACGCTGACCATGACAATAGTACAGCAAACTGTGCCCTCAAGTAGGTATCCTCAGGTTCCCCTAGCCACGCTCTCAACATTCACTCAACTCTGCCTGTTCTCTTCAAAGACTTCTTCAAACACTCTTCAAAGTCTTTTAAAATCCTTGCAGTAGAAATGTAGTTATAGAATAATATACTGAACCTTCCACACGAAGGGTATATATAATATTTTTAATACCCTAGGAAATTTGAAAATTAATGCAGCATTAAAAAATGGTAGCTTTATTGTGCGGCAGCTCATGTTAAATCCTTCGTAAATTATTAAAAAGAATATAGTGTGTATGACAAGCCTTTTTGGCATGCACTGTGTAACATAACCTTCCTTTGAGATGCACCACGTTAGTGGGAATGGCACAAATCCTTTCCTTAGTGTCAACCAAATACGGGAGCAACGTCTAAAGTTACACGAGAATGCTAATGTATAAAACACCGCCATACTTGCTAATGTTTAATAAGCTCAATAACGATGAAAGTTTAGGAATAATAGTGTTATATTGTTTTCTTCACTGAAGGTACCGTGGCGCCTGGTGGTATGACAATTGTCACATCTCCAACTTGAACGGCTACCAGTACGTTGGCAAACATGAGAGCTATGCAGACGGCATCGACTGGCAGCCGTGGGAGGGCTACCATGACTCTCTCATGGAGACCACCATGATGATCAGACCAGCCTTCTAAATGATTGATCAGGTCCTTCGCCAAGCCTGACGTAACCACACCATTGTAAGGACTTGTCGCACCGGCTTGACCACCGCTATTGAGTATAACATTGAAATCTACTGGTTTAGTAAAGAAGTTTCAGTAACTTTATTGATGATGGCTTTGAGATTTACTTTCTCCCTACTCAGAAAAATGGTAAATAATCATATTTTAAGCACTACACAAATTTCATCTTCTTCAGTACTTTTGTAAGCATTGAATAGCCACATATTATTGGTCATTATTGAAGAATTAGCTTGAGTATTGGCTTCCTGCTCTTTGAACTCTTAAGAGTAACTGAACATTATGTAGGAATAATGGCTTGTACTGCACCGCCTCTTTAGTATTTCTCTTTTGTTATAAGAGTATAATAAAAGATTTACAGTTTATTTGCGTTTTTACATTAAAACTTATCCTGTGAGAAAATACAAGTTGCCACAAGCAGCATTGTCACTTACATGCAGTGTTGTTATATGCAGGCAGTGTTGTTATATACATGCAGTGTTGTTACATGCAGGCAGTGTTGTTACATGCATGCAGTGTTGTCACATGCAGGCAGTGTTGTTACATGCAGGCAGTGTTGTTATATGCATGCAGTGTTGTCACATGCAGGCAGTGTTGTTATATGCATGCAGTGTTGTCACATGCAGGCAGTGTTGTTACATGCAGGCAGTGTTGTTACATGCAGGCAGTGTTGTTAAATGCAGGCAGTGTTGTCACATGCAGGCAGTGTTGTTACATGCATGCAGTGTTGTTACATGCATGCAGTGTTGTTACATGCAGGCAGTGTTGTTACATGCAGGCAGTGTTGTCACATGCAGGCAGTGTTGTCACATGCATGCAGTGTTGTTATATACATGCAGTGTTGTCACATACATGCAGTGTTGTTACATGCATGCAGTGTTGTTACATGCAGGCAGTGTTGTTATATGCAGGCAGTGTTGTTATATGCAGGCAGTGTTGTTACATGCAGGCAGTGTTGTTAAATGCAGGCAGTGTTAATACATGCAGGCAGTGTTGTTACATGCATGCAGTGTTGTCACATTTATGCAGCATTGTCACATGCTTGCAGTGTTGTTACATGCATGCAGTGTTGTTATATGCAGGCAGTGTTGTTATATGCAGGCAGTGTTGTTACATGCATGCAGTGTTGTTATATGCAGGCAGTGTTGTTACATGCATGCAGTGTTGTTACATGCATACAGTGTTGTCACATGCATGCAGTGTTGTTACATGCATGCAGTGTTGTTACATGCAGGCAGTGTTGTTACATGCAGGCAGTGTTGTCACATGCAGGCAGTGTTGTTATATGCAGGCAGTTTGTAACATGCATGCAGTGTTGTCACATGCAGGCAGTGTTGTCACATGCATGCAGTGTTGTTACATGCATGCAGTGTTGTTACATGCATGCAGTGTTGTCACATGCATGCAGTGTTGTTACATGCATGCAGTGTTGTTACATGCATGCAGTGTTGTCACATGCATGCAGTGTTGTTACATGCATGCAGTGTTGTTACATGCATGCAGTGTTGTTACATGCAGGCAGTGTTGTTACATGCAGGCAGTGTTGTCACATGCAGGCAGTGTTGTCACATGCATGCAGTGTTGTTATATGCATGCAGTGTTGTCACATACATGCAGTGTTGTTACATGCATGCAGTGTTGTTACATGCAGGCAGTGTTGTTATATGCAGGCAGTGTTGTTATATGCAGGCAGTGTTGTTACATGCAGGCAGTGTTGTTATATGCAGGCAGTGTTGTTACATGCATGCAGTGTTGTTACATGCATACAGTGTTGTCACATGCATGCAGTGTTGTTACATGCAGGCAGTGTTGTTACATGCAGGCAGTGTTGTTACATGCATGCAGTGTTGTTATATGCAGGCAGTGTTGTTACATGCAGGCAGTGTTGTTACATGCAAGCAGTGTTGTTACATGCATGAAGTGTTGTTACATGCAGGCAGTGTTGTTACATGCAGGCAGTGTTGTTACATGCATGCAGTGTTGTTACATGCAGGCAGTGTTGTTACATGCAGGCAGTGTTGTCACATGCAGGCAGTGTTGTTACATGCATGCAGTGTTGTTACATGCATGCAGTGTTGTTACATGCAGGCAGTGTTGTTACATGCAGGCAGTGTTGTCACATGCAGGCAGTGTTGTCACATGCATGCAGTGTTGTTATATGCATGCAGTGTTGTCACATACATGCAGTGTTGTTACACGCATGCAGTGTTGTTACATGCAGGCAGTGTTGTTATATGCAGGCAGTGTTGTTAATGCAGGCAGTGTTGTTACATGCAGGCAGTGTTCTTACATGCAGGCAGTGTTCTTACATACAGGCAGTGTTGTTACATGCATGCAGTGTTGTCACATTTATGCAGCATTGTCACATGCTTGCAGTGTTGTAACATGCATGCAGTGTTGTTATATGCAGGCAGTGTTGTTATATGCAGGCAGTGTTGTACATGCATGCAGTGTTGTTATATGCAGGCAGTGTTGTTACATGCATGCAGTGTTGTTACATGCATACAGTGTTGTCACATGCATGCAGTGTTGTTACATGCATGCAGTGTTGTTACATGCAGGCAGTGTTGTTACATGCAGGCAGTGTTGTCACATGCAGGCAGTGTTGTTATATGCAGGCAGTTTGTCACATGCATGCAGTGTTGTAACATGCAGGCAGTGTTGTCACATGCATGCATGTTGTTACATGCATGCAGTGTTGTCACATGCATGCAGTGTTGTTACATGCATGCAGTGTTGTTACATGCATGCAGTGTTGTCACATGCATGCAGTGTTGTTACATGCAGGCAGTGTTGTTACATGCATGCAGTGTTGTTATATGCAGGCAGTGTTGTTACATGCAGGCAGTGTTGTTACATGCAGGCAGTGTTGTTACATGCATGCAGTGTTGTTACATGCATGCAGTTGGTTACATGCAGGCAGTGTGTTACATGCATGCAGTGTTGTTATATGCAGGCAGTGTTGTTACATGCATGCAGTGTTGTCACATGCATGCAGTGTTGTTATATGCAGGCAGTGTTGTTATATGCAGGCAGTGTTGTTATATGCAGGCAGAGTTGTTACATGCAGGCAGTGTTTTCACATTTATGCAGCATTGTCACATGCTTGCAGTGTTGTTACATGCACGCAGTGTTGTTACATGCATGCAGTGTTGTCACATGCAGGCAGTGTTGTCACATGCAGGCAGTGTTGTTACATGCAGCAGTGTTGTCACATGCAGACAGTGTTGTTACATGCAGGCAGTGTTGTTACATGCAGCAGTGTTGTACATGCAGGCAGTGTTGCTACATGCAGAGGCAGTGTTGTTACATGCAGGCAGTGTTGTACATGCAGGCAGTGTTGTTACATGCATGCAGTGTTGTTACATGCAGGCAGTATTATTTCATCATGTGTATTGTGAACTTGCAGAATGACTTTATAATAGTACATATATGGTAGGGTGCATCCTCCAGGGTCTTGCACTAGTGGAACCATTGCAATGATGCATATGGGGACATATCCGTGTTTAAAGAGGGGAGTGATGTTGTAATCCACAAGTTAAGAGGGAATATTAGCTAGTGAATCAAGCACAAAAACACTAACAAATGATGAGTGGATGTAATGTTAGGAATGCAGACTGTGGTCATACACCGAGGTAAGGTCAAGGGATTAAGACAGCAGTTGCCTAACCAAATGAATGTAGCAGCCAAGAGGACAAAAGGTGACCTCAAATTCTAACAGAGATTCGGTATGGTTATGCCCTCCTTGGGATGTGGTGTAATGTGTGAAGTTATGACCAGCTGGAGGCAGTCTCATGGTAGGAGTGGTTCTGGCAAATCCTTATTATCTCCATCTGTGGCAGCAACGAAGTGAAATTGACAAAATATGTGGGAACCCTGGTCATAACTTCTGGTTATGGAAGGGAGCTGGTCGGCCGAGCGGACAGCACACTGGACTTGTGATCCTGTTGGTCCCGGGTTCGATCCCGGGCGCCAGCCGAGAAAACGATGGGCAGAGTTTCTTTCACCCTATGCCCCTGTTACCTAGCAATAAATAGGTACCGGGGAGTTAGTCAGCTGTCACGGGCTGCTTCCTGGGGGTGGAGGTCTAGTCAAGGGCCGGGCCGCGGGGACACTAAAAACAAAGCCCCGAAATCAACTCAAGATAACTAACCCCGATGTGATCTTGTTGACCAAGTCAAGTCTGCAGTATGTGAGATTGAATCGAAGACTAACGGAGTGTGTAGAGTTGTAGTGATGATTCAGTATGATGACTTAGGCTGAGGTTACGAGCTCAGGTGGTGACCGGGAGGTACAATGGTGTTATCTGTATGGGTAACTGATTTAACCAGAGAAAGTAGGTTAATGTGTTAATTAATATAAGAGTAATTGATGAAATTAAATTGGAAAACCCGACGGCCTTTAATTACTTTCCATATGTCTCTCATTGAGTTCCTGTACAAACCTAGTGTTACGCCTCAAGGGTCCGATGTGGAGAATTACATGGAGCAAGTACACTGTTCTTAAGGCAAGGGAGTTATAGTTGTGTAATCGCTATGTTCGGAATGACCCTGGGTTCAGCGATCATGGCAAAGAGAAGGTGCTGAAGAGTAGGGGAAGGTTGTGAAAGGTAGGAGGAAGTGGTGAAAGGGTAGGGAAGGTGCTGAAGGGTAGGGGATGGTTGTGAAGGGTAGTGGAAGGTGGTGAAGGGTGGAAGGGTAAGAGTAGGAAGGATGCTGAAGGGTAGGATGGTTGTGAAGGGTAGGGAAGGTGGTGAAGGGTAGCAAAGATGCTGAAAGGTAGGGATGGTTGTGAAGGGTAGGGGAGGTGGTGAAGGTTAGGGAAGGTGGTGAAGGGTAGGGATGGTTGTGAAGGTAGGGGAAGTGGTGAAGGGTAGGGAAGGTGGTGAAGGGTAGAAGTGAGTGGTGTTGTGAAAGGTAGGGGAAGTGGTGCATAGGCCGTGGTAGGTGGGATGTTGAAAGGTAGGCTGAAGGGTAGGGGTAAGGGTGCGTTGAGGTAGGAGGTTGAAGGGTAGGGAGTGGTGGTAGGGTGGAAGGGTAGGGTGTGAAGGTGGAATGGAGGTAGAATGGAAGGTAGGGATGTAAGTAGAGGAAGTAACGGTGGGACTAGGGTGGTGTAAGGTGGGCAGTGGGCAGGGTGGAGTGGTGGGTGTTGGAAGTCGGTGTAAGGGAGAGTCTGGAGGATGGTAATGAAGGTAGGAGTAAGAGGAAGTCTGAGGAGTAGGTTCACCACTCACTTACAATGGTGCTCTTCTGCCTGTGGAAAAGTCCTTGTTAGTGCACTTGTTAAGTGCAATTGTTAAGTGCGCGGACATAAGTTTGGTAACCAATACCCGAAACACCTTGTGTTTGGGCTCACGTGAGAGCCCCTCAGTCACCAGCATTCCAGAAATGTTACCCTGGCTGGGGTAGCACGTCTGTGGACAGAGTTATGGCACAATAGCATCTTTTCATTGTATGGCTTGGAGAAATGAAATGAATTATCAAGGTGAATTAGTCAAATTAGCCAAGCCATTACGACTATATTATGCACTGGGAAGGGGTCAGGATAGATTTGGGATGGGACGGAGGGAAGGAATGGTGCCCAACCACTTGGCCGGTCGGGGATTGAACGCCGACCGGCCAAGTGGTTGCCTTGGCCGGTCCTGGCTTCGAGAGAGGACTCAAGATTTGCGCGGGAATCTTGAGAGGCCTGGGACAGCGTGGGCCTCTCGCTCGCTCCAGCATCGTCGTCATGGCAACGGCAGGCGTCCATTTTGAGCGCCATGTTGGTCGGCCATCTTGAGTTGCCCTAGGGCCATGCTACACCGCCGCTGATTAGTTGAGAGGGGTAGGCCGTTGTGTGCCTCCCTCTCATTGGTTCTTTCGAGGAGGACGCGGGATCGCTGGCGTGTTCCTTCCTCAAGGCATCATTCTGAACACAGCCACCACTTTGTCCTGATGCTCCCTGTGCTCATTCGGCCAAATTGAGTATAGGGCATCGTGGTGGCTAGACTACTTAACTGCTTCACCTCCTGCTTCATCTACGACGGCGGTCGCAGCAGAATCCGGCCGAAGTCGTTGCTCGAAGGGGAGAAAGACATTGTGCACAGTGGGTAGAGATCTGGGATAAGGGTAATTTGCATACGAGCAGTAACAGACTCGTGGATCCCCATACCAGTGATTATAAACGTTCTAATTCCTGCTAGTGATCTGTACAAGTCGATGGGAACGGGGAAGTTCATGTCAGTGTTTTAAGGCAGATTTCCCATGTTTGTGTAAGAAGCTATT